>LPNX010013366.1:84476-293490 GCA_001517045.1 Pseudotsuga menziesii | reverse complement strand
TATATATATGTTAATTTTTACTTTAATATAAAATATATAAATGATATCAAAGCTTGTAAACAAAGTAACCAGCTAAAAATTTGATTTTAGAAGGAGGAAAAGAGAGAAAGAGTGCTGGAAGCTTGGGAATGTTGGGATTTCGAGTCTGCTTTGGTGGAACACCAAGGGACTATGTCCTCAAAAATATCCTGAAGATGAGGAAGATGCAATATATCTCAACCCCTTCTACAAGTGATATCACCTGCAACTTAGAAATCCTTGCACAAACAGATGGTTAAAACATAGGTGTTGCTAGAAAAGACAATTAGAAAGCATGCAATTAAACTTAAAATACATGCAACTCCAAGAGATATGAAACAAGCAAAAAGTAAGAGCATAAATCAAACTAGAATGATATATTACCCTAATAGGAGGGAGCTCTCTCCTTCAAGGCCAACAATTAACCAACAAAAATCAAAGATCAATAATACAAATTATATCTCATAAGCACTTGACAATCACCATCCACACATGAAAAACATTACACCATACTTATTGCCTCCAAAGCTTCTTTATTCCAAAAAATAGTACACAATACAATAGCGACAACACCTCAATCCAGTTCTAACTATCTTGGAAGAGGAAAACTGAGCTTTACTTATAACAAAAACTGGAAATCTAGCCCAGGGGGGTGCAATTCCCAAGGAGAGAGAGAGTGCAGCTACATGTGGAGTCAATATGGGCCTGATAGGTGTCTAACTAAGCCTGATCTGAGTCTCATTGAGTGCAACTGTCAATCAGAGAGCTTATCAGACTGACAACTCAACCTACTAACTGAAGCATCCACCAAAACTCATCCAGATGGGCCCACACATGTGGAGAGGAGAGAGAGGGTGAAATTCCCAAGATGGCATGCTATGGTGCACTCCTAGTTTAGCCCAGATCACCTCCGTTAGTCAAGGAATGGTCAGCTCCAGTCAATCTCAAGCCGATGAGACCGATTTTAGTCAAATCGAAGCAAATCCCACTGATTTAGGATTTGGGTTTTTCTCCATTATTTAATTAATTTATCAATTAAAATCATCGATGAGACCGATTTTAGTCAAATCGAAGCAAATCCCACCGATTTAGGATTTGGGATTTTCTCCATTATTTAATTAATTTATCAATTAAAATAATCAATATTTGATTTTTTGGGTTTTTTGACTTGAGTGATAGACAAATCACTCAAAACTTAGGAAAAGTGGGTTTATGGGTTTACATGGTGCTCTGAGTTAGAAAATGAGCACCCCCATGACTGAAACTGATTTTGAGCCCACTTTTATTACAAAACCAATTTTCCAATTAGACTATTAAAAAATAGCCTAAGTTTTGTGGAAAAATTAAAATTAAAAAAACTTTAAAAATTAAAAAAAATTAAATCCTAGGGGGACTTAGACATGTTCATATGAATCAACCAAAATTCCTAGCATGTTTATACATTGACACATAGACTCTAATAACCTCAATAGGCCTAAATGCCAAGCAGACCGCCCCAACTTTGGAGGTATTGAGTGAAAAACTCAGAAATAATCAGTCGTTTATTCAATAACCAATAATAGCCAAGGGAAAAAACACCCTGGGTTGATCGTGTGGAAATTGAACCCAGTGATAGATTAATTTTACTCACAACAACTATCAATTGAACATGCAAAATCACTCACAAAAGAGACTGAATAATGAGCTGAACACTAAACTGTATTGAATAAGTGTACAATATCCAAACCTGTAACATAATAGGTTGCTACATTAAATAATTACATAGGATATTCGAATGCATGAGGAGGCAATTCGAATCTAGTCAAAAGCAGGCTTACCAAAATTAAGCAAATCCCCCATAGGTGTAAAAAGTTGTTTCCAAATCAGTCATGGAGCTCACAAATTAGCAAAAGTGCTTAGAAAAGCTAAAGAGTGATGAAATGACAACTCATACATGCTTTTCCAAGGACAAAAGAGTGGAGGATGTAGAGGACAAAAAAATAGTTCACCTCACCTAGTCAAACTTTCCCAATTGCCTTAAAGCATTGAAAAAGCAGGCAATAAAGCAGAAAAAGCAGAAAGGCGCCTAGGAGACTAGGAATAAAGCAGAATTGATTCCTTGAGGTTTCCCAAGTGCTACATGAGTCAAATTAGGCAAGTTGGACCACTATGGATAGGTAAATGACAACTTGCATAAGGTGGGACACATGAACTAGGCAAATAAGACAAAAATAATTAAATTAATGTCTAAGGTAGCTAACTATGGGTTGATTATTCTAACACCCCCACTTAAGCCTGACTTATGAGTAATATATCAGAAAAATATAGGGCCTAGCAACAAGGCTTAGTCACCCTTTACATATTGCATGTCCATTTAAACAAGGAAAGAGGCAAAAACCACATGGGAAAATCCTCCCTTAAACATGGACTGTAAAACAAAGTTTGGAAATATTGTCTTCACTCATGCTTCACAGCATGATCAGCAATCCCCAGCAGTGATTTGATATTGCTGAAGGTCTTCTCACAAAATTCTTTGGTGAAGATATCAGCTACTTGTTCTGAAGATGAACAGAAGAGTAGGTGAATGGTGCCATCATGCACAAGCTCTCTGATGTAGTGCATATGGATCTCAATGTGTTTGGTTCTCTGCTTCTGAATTGGATCTTTGCAGATTTGAATGGTACTCTGGTTATCACAGTATATGGTAGTTGACTACTTTGATTTGAAACCACACTCTCCAAGTAAACCCTACAACCATAAACATTGAGTTGCTGCATTAACAACTCCTCTGTACTCTGCTTCTGTAGATGAGAGTGAAATGGCACTCTGTTTCTTGCTTGACCAGCTGATTGGCCCTTCTGCAAGCATGAACACATATCCTGATGTGGAATTTTTGTCTTTGCTATCACCTTCCCAATCACTGTCAGTAAACCTAACAAATCAAGATCAGATTTTGCTTTATAGAAGATCCCATGTGTCCTTGTTCCCTGAACAAAGTTAAGGATCCTTTTGGTTGCTTTCCAATGGATCTCATGAGTTTGATCCATGTATCTAGAAGCCACACTTACTGCATACGAAATATCACGTCTATTATGTGTAAGATACAACAAACATCCAATCAATTTCCTATACAGTGTATTGTTTACCATAGGTGAAGAATCAGCTTCTTCCAGCTTCACTCCTGAAAGGAAAGGAGTCTTGCTTGGTTTGCAGTCCTTCATTCTAAATTTGTTCAACAAGTCCAAGGCATATTTGGACTGGTGCACCTTCATTCCAGCTTTGGTTTGAGCAATCTCAAGCCGCAAGAATTGGCTTAAGAGCCCCAAATCTGTCATGGAGAAGGCTTGGTTCATTGCACCCTTTAAGGAAGCAATATCATCCTTTGAGCTTCATGTAATGAGGATGTCATCAACATATAATACAATGATCATTAATGAACCATTAATTAAATTCAAATAGACATTTGGATCTGATTTGCACCGAACAAAATTCAGTGATAGCAAGAAGCTATCAATCTTGGAATACCAAGCCCTGGGGGCTTGCTTTAGCCCATTCAATGACTTTCTCAACCTGCACACAAGAGAAGGGTTAGTAGCAAATCCTTGAGGCTGCTACATATATATCTCTTCAGTGAGATCTCCATTCAGGAAGGCACATTTTGCATCCATGTGATGTACCTCCCATTGCTCTGAGGATGCAATAGCTAAGGCTAGTCTGATGGAGTCCATCTTTGCCACTGGTGCAAAGGTCTCATTGTAATCTATGCCATGAACCTGTGAGTAGCCCTTGGATACCAATTTGGCCTTGTACTTCAGAGGTGAACCATCAGCAGCAAATTTGGTCTTGTAGACCCACTTACACTGAACTAACTTCCTCCCTGGGGGAAGATCCACTAGCTCCCATGTGTTGCTCTTCTGGAGTGAGATGAACTCTTCCTTCATGGCTGCTTGCCATCTAGGATCTCCTACTGCTTCTTCATATGTTTGAGGGTCTAATTCCACCATCAAATAGAATTTCTTAGCAAACATAGGATCCTTCATGCACAGACCACTGTCAAATTGAGATCTAGTCCTCCTTGGGTCATTGGGATCCCCAGCTAGCTCTCCTGCTGCATGTAGTGTCTTGGATGCCCATTTTGGCCTTGTAGGGCTGTTAGGGTCTGCAATAAACTCATCACTATCAGACATATCAGAATCAGCATGTTCAACAAACTCTTCACTTCTTTTAGAGGTTCAGGTGGTGAAGAGGTTTCTCCAACTTCCACTGCTGCAAGGGGTTCTTCTTGAAAATGAACACACATTTCGATGAATGCTTTGTTTGTGCTAAAATTTATCAGTTTGTACCCTTTTGAATCTTCAAAGTATCCAACAAATAGACACTCTTGGCTTTGGGGCTGAAAAGCCTTTCTCTTTTCTGTTGGAATTCTAGCCCAAGCCCTTGAGCCAAAAATCCTGAAATGGGTCACATCTGGCTTGTGCCCACTCCATGCTTTGAAAGGAGTCATACCATCAAGCTGTTTATGAGGCACCCTATTCTAGATATAGGCTGAACAGTTGATAGCTTTGGCCCAGTACTTTGGTGACAAAGTTTTGGCCTCCATCATGCATGTTGCCATCTCCTTCAGTGATCTGTTCTTTCTCTCAGCAACACCATTTTGCTGTGGTGTGTAAGGGATAGAATGTTGCATCTAAATACCTACATCTGCACACTAATTAATAAACTTAGACATGACATACTCACCACCATTGTCAGATCTGAGGACCTTGAGTTTCCTCCCAGACTGGTTTTCAACCAAAGCCTTAAAGACTTTGAAGAGGCCAAAAACTTCAGACTTGTGTTTCAGGAAGTAAACCCAACAATACCTGGAAAATTCATCTATGAAATTCAATGCATATTTGGCCTGACTCATGGACATATGAGGGAATGGGCCAACAACATCACTGTGGATCAGCTCGAGGGGTGCAGAGGTTCTCTCATGACTAGCTCTCTCAAATTTATGCTCTCATTAGAGGAAATTTCAACTCAAAATGGGCCTTTTAACTTTTATTCAAATTCCATGTCATCATGTGTTAGCCAATGAAATTTCTTTAAATTTGAAATACCGTATAGGTCTTAAACACTTTTTAATATAAATTTGGGGATAGGTATCATAAAAAAACTACTTTTTTGTTTGTATTTTTGACATATCTCCCTGTTTTTTTACTCAAATTTCGATTGGGAGAGCTCGTTGGATGCAGAATTAAATTCTGCATCCAACAAGTATCCACTAGGCATACTTTTGACGGACCCCGCTACCCCAAAAACAAGAAATACCTGAAAAATGGAATGATGATGTCATCATTCCATTTTTTCAGGTATTTTTAATTTTTGGGGTAGCGGGGTCCATCAAAAGTATGTCGAGTGGGTACTCGTTGGATGCGGAATTTAATTCCACATCGAATGAGCTCTCCCGATCGAAATTTGAGTAAAAACACAAGGAGATATGTCAATAATACAAACAAAAAAGTAGTTTTTTTTTTTAATTTTCTTCCTCCAAAATTAATAAATATTATTTTATTATTTCAACTATTATTTTATTAGTTCATTTTAGGAGGCCCGTTTTGAGTTGAAATTTCCTCTAATGGGGTGTTTTCCTAGGATACAACCTTGGCAGACTCCTTTGGAAAATTTTATCTTGGGCAACCCTATGACCATCTCTTTTTCACTAAGATCAGAAAGATACTTGTAATTTAGGTGGCCAAATATTTCATGCCAAAGCTTGCTTTCCTCATTAGCATGAATCAGAAGAGTAGAGGGCTTTGAGTAGGGTAGGAAGTGTGGGAACATGTATACCTTTTGAGCATGATTTGCAACTCCTTTTGCAATGACTTTACCACTTGAGATCTTTGTGATCTCAACTTCATCAGGGGAGAATATGACCTTATTTGGAGACCCAGTGTGAGTCATCTGGTACACTGATAAGAGGTTGGAGGCAAGACCAGGCACATACAACACATTGTTGAACTAACCATGATCAAGATCAATCCTCCCTTTTCCCAAACTTTCAGTGAGAGAGTCATCTCCAGTACTATAGGTGGTCCTTTCGACATGTCAAGTGAGGAGAATGCCTCCTTGGTCGAAACCATGTGTCTTGAAGCTCCAGAATCAATGATAAAACTGGGTGAGCTTGATGTGCCAGCAACCAATGCATGAACTCTCTCTCTTTCATCTGAACTTGATCCTCCTCTCTTATTTGAGCTATCTGGAAGGGAGATGCCATTCTTCTCCAGGTTTTGGGTCAGCATGTCTATTTGCTTCTTCATACAAGAGCTTATAGTGTGATTTCCCTTATTGTAGTATGCACACTTGCTCATTTCTCCTTTATTCTTCTTCTTTTGGTTATTCTTCTTGGAACCTTGTGGCTCCTCCGAAGACTTGTTCTTGTCTCTCTTTTGCTCAGGTGGCTTTTTAGCTTTCTTTTTGCTTTTTGAATCCACCCTTGAATCTCCAGCAACCAGAGATTGGTATTTGGATGGTTTGATGGTGCCCATCATCACCAGCTTGTCCTGTTCTTGTGTGAGAGATTCCATGAAATCTGCAAGGCTAGGCATATTCTAGGTTCGAGCTGTCAAATTTGTAGCATAGAAGGTCGAAACAAACACTGAATAGTTAGGGCCAAGCTTCAAGAGAATGGCCAAGACCAGCTGATCATCCTTCTTTTCGATCCCACATTGTTTTAGCTGCAAAACAAGTGCTTTGAACTTGGAGAAATAGAGTTGCAGTGATTCAAAGCTATTTGGACTGAGGGAGATCAGTTCATTTTCAATTTGATGTCCCTTCATCTCATCTTTTTTTCCAAAAAGATCAGTAAGCTTATCCCATACTTCATTCGATGATGTCAATCCATCAAGATGGAAAAGGAGGTCTCTGGAAATACTCAGACACAAGAGACCATAGGCCTCATCCCTCCTGTTGTGCCATTTTATCTTCTCTGCAGCTGCATTGGGCTTTGCTTCTATTTCCATAGTCACCCTATAGAGGCCTTTCACTCTCAACAGTATATCCATCTCTGCTTTCCATTCAAATAAGTTGAAGGGAGTCAAGATGATCTTCTGAGATTGATGCATAGCTTAGAAATTGTCCCGGCTGTCAGTAGAAGGCTCCCAGTCACTGATGTCGAACCTGCAAAACAATTTTGAAGGGGAGAAATTGATTTACAATGGATCTGATACCATGTGGAAATTGAACCCAGTGATAGATTAATTTTACTCACAACAATTATCAATTGAACATGCAAAATCACTCACAAAAGAGACTGAATAATGAGTTGAACACTAAACTGTATTGAATAAGTGTACAATAGCCAACCCTATAACATAATAGGTCGATGCATTAAATAATTACATAGGATATTC
This sequence comes from Pseudotsuga menziesii, assembly GCA_001517045.1. NCBI lineage: Eukaryota > Viridiplantae > Streptophyta > Pinopsida > Pinales > Pinaceae > Pseudotsuga > Pseudotsuga menziesii. Next base: position 286,099 of record LPNX010013366.1, on the reverse strand, counting down.
GAATGCATGAGGAGGCAATTCGAATCTAATCAAAAGCAGGCTTACCAAAATTAAGCAAATCCCCCATAGGTGTAAAAGGTTGTTTCCAAATCAGTCATGGAGCTCACGAATTACCAAAAGTGCTTAGGAAAGCTAAATAGTGATGGAATGACAACTCATACATGCTTTTCCAAGGACAAAAGAGTGGAGGATGTAGAGGACAAAAAACTAGTTCACCTCACCTAGTCAAACTTTCCCAATTGCCTTAAAGCACTGAAAAAGCAGGCAATAAAGAAGAAAAAGAAGAAGGGCGCCTAGGAGACTAGGAATACAGCATAATTGATTCCTTGAGGTTTCCCAAGCACTACATGAGTCAAATTAGGAAAGCTGGACCACTATGGATAGGTAAATGACAACTTGCATAAGGTGGGACACATGAACTAGGCAAATAAGACAAAAAAAATTAAATTTATGTCTAAGGTAGCTAACTATGGGTTGATTATTCTAATACATCGAATTGACAAATAAATCTTAAGAGACCGAGTCTTTTACAGACACTATCATGCTAGAAAATTTTATTACAACTCCCCCACAGGGTATGAACATGTGATATAGTACAACAAGCACTTCCCAGAAGCAATTCTGAAGGTATTCTAAAGTGTGAACAAATGATCTTTGTTCGGTTCACCAAGCTCACTTGATAAAAAACCAATAAGTACAACTTAGGTGGTAACACAGGTTCTCCATTGATTTCTTGTTGTTATCTTTTCATTTCTGTAATAGGTTTATTGCAGAGTTTTGTATGGTTCACTAACCATTTCCTGCAGTTTCCTCTTCCATCCAGAAAGTCCCTATCCTTCCGTCCTATAGATGGAAGGTAGTTGTTTCTGCTCGTAGCTAGGGTGAAAGCCCTACTACAAGGTACTTTTAGGACATAGGAGGTGGAGGAGGATGGACCCTTTCTCAAACTCTTAGTGTTTGACCGAGGAATTGACCCTTTATATCACTTTGGTAGTGGTTCAAAGGAAGAGTTGAGGAGCACTAGTGATATCCCACACTTATTCCATTTGAATGAGTAGTATGGGAACTCTCTTAGATTTATGGGAGGAGGAGTGGAAAATTTTCCCCTTTCTCACCCTAGTATTATAATTATGCTAGCTCTTTCTCACACTTTTGAAATTAGAGTAAGGAGGATAAGGATCACTAACCCTTTCTCACCTTTTTATGGTCAGAGTGATGAGGATTGAGGAGGTGGATAAGAAGAATGGGAAAATTTTCAAGTTCTTGGTATTTGAGTGACTAGATGGTCCTTTCTCTTGATCTTATGATTTTTGGAAGGAAAGGATGAAGGATAACTATCCCTTTCATACACTTGTTCCATTCGAGTGAGTACCATTGGCACTCGTTGACACTGATGGGAGGGAGATTGCAATATTTACACTGGTACTTTATCTCACTTTTGACATTTAAATAAGGAAGAAAAGGGTCAGCATCCCTTTCTCTCCCTTTTATGGTTAGAGTGATTGGGAGGAGGTGGAGTGTCCTCGTTTTCCAATGAGAGAATGATAGTGGAGGAAAAGTAGCATGGGTCATTTCTCAAACTCTTTCTATTTAAATGAGGACCTGAATATGTTTCTCGCTCTAGTAATTTTTTTAGGAAGAGTCAATTAGAAGTATATCTTTTCCATATGTGTTCCATTTGGATGAGTAGTGTTGTCCATCATATTCTACCTCGACTAGATTATATATTTCTTATCCCTTTCTCATGATATTTTAATTATATTTTCCCTTCTTATTGTTGTAAATGTAACTTTGGAAGATATCCAGTTGTATATTATTACTGTATTTTTTTGCACCCCCATTAGAGATGTTTCTCCTTTGTTTGGGATGTCATTATTATGATTGGTCATTGAAGTAAACCCTTCATTGTAAGTCGGGTGAATAGTCCCCAAGATAAATAAAGTAAAATGTATTTTTGAGTCTTCCTCAATAGGTCGGCCCCAAAGAGATAACTTGACCAACCTATCTAGTTAAGTGAGTCACACAACTGAAGAATATAAATAGGGAGGTACTGTCCATATTTGAACACACACTCACTCACTCTCAAGTGTGCATTAGGAGAGAGAGGACAAGTTCGCTAGAGGAGAAAGAAAGAGAGCTGCAAAATACTTCTTATTCTTGGGTTTTTCCATATTGTTATATTGTTTTAGTGATAGAACTATTTTGAGGAAGTTTATGGGGTTTTCTCCTTTATGGTTTCCCCGAGGAAAATATTTTTGTCTTGTGTATCTTGTTGTGCTTGTTATTATTTCAGATAAATATCCTCATCAATTTGAATTAAGCTAGAAAAACTAACATGGGATCAGAGCTTCTTTGAAAGAAGGCATTGTGCAGCAATGAAAAACTAGGGATTCCTATTTTAAGTTCTTGTCTCCACATATCATCAAGAAAAGAGGGCTAGGATAAATTTCCCTAGTAGGGCACATATTTGGAGGAAGCATAATCAAATTTGGATAATTTTCATTTTTGAACCAAACACTAGTGCGAGGAGAAAACTAGGGTATCAAGATTTTGGGGTTTTCCTACATTAATATGGAAAACAGAATACATTAGGAAACTATTCCTAGAAGGGCACATATTTTCATGGAGTCAGAATTTATTTCCGAATTTTTTTCATTTTTGGCCTCATCTCTACTAGTAGGGAAACTAGGGAATTAAGTTTTTGGAGTTTCCCTCCACCAAATTTGGCAAAGGACCTCATTGAACAAATCACCTCAAGGAGGTGCATATTTCTATTTGGTTAGAATTGTAATATTCCAAGTTTGGAAAATTAGGTTTTCTCTATGGAACCTAAGTCATCTAGCTCCAGAATAAGCTTGGGAATCTCAAATTAGTAAGATCTAAATCTCTTCTATTTCCATTTCAGGTTCTCATTTAAAAATATGCCCAACTTGATGATAAGCTTGGGGGAGGTGACAAATTCTAAGAATGGCAGTATAGGATCTCCTTGATCCTTGAAGAAAATGATTTGGAAAAGTATATTAGTGGGGAAGTTCTAGAGTGATTTCTGCAAGAAGAGAAGGATCAAGAAGGAGTCCACCAACCAAACAAACAAAGATAAGTGCTTAAATTGTCGTTTCCTATATATCTAGTTACTTAAAATATATTGTTTAGTTGTGTACATATTTATATTCAGTTGATGTATTATGCATCATTGAGTGTCTGCATTTATGAACAATATACTAATGAATTGCATGTGATGGATAAGTAGACTATGGTGTTGTACACCATTCTATTGCTACTTGTCTAGAATGAAACCTCTTTGATGACATATTGGGAGTAGTACATGCTCTTAATAATGTTCTGGTAGAGACGAAAGGCATCTAGAATGTTATCGTATGTATACGGGATATGGAAAAATGTTGCACATGCTAAGATAATTACATGATTGTGTGACAAATTTATTTATGCATAAGAACTTGTTATTATCAATATGTTTTGGAAATTATGAAATGTTTCTATTAATTTAACTGAATTTTACTTGTAGGAAATATTGTGTACAATCACCTACAAGAAAGGAAGGATGAGACTTGTTATGAAGAAAAAGTAATGATGAGTCAACTAGAATATTCACTCCAACAAACATACATGAAGAGGAGCCTGAATCTCCCAGGGTCAGTGACACTATGACAAAATAAAGAGATTAAGAAGAATATGAGAATCATGATATGACTGAACGACAAAGACCTATAGATCCACCTCAAGGGGAGAACACCCACAAGAGAAGACCAACTTAGTCACAAGAGATCATCCAAGAAGAAGAAAAGTATGGTTCTCTAGATGGAACTTAAAGAGAAAGTAAGATACCTAAGACACACTCTAGTTATGTGGCATTATTGTTTGACATCATTGAAGCAGATCCTTCCAGCTATGAGTAAGTAGTCGAGAAGAAAAGGAAGGAGACTATGATCAATGAGTATCAGTTTATCATGATGTTTAGGATGTGGTTCTAAGGCCTGAAGGGAAGTCTGTAGTGTCTTCCATGTGGATCTAGAATATCAAGCATTTAGGATATGACAACGTAAATAAGTACAAAGCAAGATTTGTGGTTTCTCTCATAAAGAGGGAGACAATTATGGAAATATGTACTCCATTGACTAGACACACTTCTCCAATGAAGTAGAATTTCATATCAAGCAGAGAACCACATGTGTGTAGAAGGATTTGTATGAAATTATAAGGAACCCTTGGAATAGAACATATCGTTACATGACAATATTGAACACCACCTAGAGTGTTGGAGATCTCAACCTTTGTTACAAGGTTGAATATAGAAGCCTACAGAGGATGAGAAGCTCATAGATGGGTGTAAGAGGAACTTTCAACAAAGTTCAAGATGGAGGATATTGGTATCCAATGAACTTGAGAGATGACATAGATGGATACATAGAAGATAAATAGAATAGGAGGCTACCTGTCACTCCAGTACATGATGTTTCGATACATAGAGTACAAATTGTAGAGGGAGGGTGGTGCTCTACTTTAGAGGGAGTCACTACAAAAGATATCCAAGTTCAAGAATATGGACATGGTGTTACACATAAATTTCTTCATCATCATGTGATGAGGTCCCAAACATCAGTTATTTCCCTGAATCTCAAAATGTGAAGTGAAAATATTGGCCCAGACTTCAATATTGCATATAAAAACCCAACATTGCTTTTGCCCTTAAGTCAAGGGGTGTTACCTTGTTCAACAACGCATACCATCTCTTGGAAGTAGGTGGTGCCGCCACCTTTTCCTCTTATGCAAGGTGTGGTTCCTCCCTATCACCGCTCTATCATAGGAGAGGAGAAGCGGTTACCTTGGTAAAAAGTGAAAAAGAGAGGTTTCCACGAAGCTTCTCGAAGGAAGGCTTAGTGGCACCCTTATCTCTACTCCTGAAGACAACTTGGACTCGAGATCCATCCATTTGGGATATCCTATCCACCTCATCCACCATTTACTCAACCATCCGTATCCTCCCAAGGATTATAAAAGCAGGTTCATACCCCATGGTTGAGAGAGAGCAAAGTTATGTTGTTGCATTGACATGCTGGCCTAAATCAGTAGACTTATCATAGGAGGAGCAAGTTGGATATTTTGGGGACAAGGAATTGGAATGTGAAGGATCATATCAACACTAAGAAGAAGGTTGTAAACTTCTTCTTTGTTTTCAATGAAAATTTGGTTCCTTTCCTGTAAAGTATGTTGTGTTATAATCATGTATTTTACTGTTGGATTCCTTAGTCACTGACATGGATTTGTGGATTATATTCTGGTGATTTTGATCTTGTTTGCTGGTTTCATGTGATTATGTAGGTACATCCATGAAGAGACATCACCACAGGGAAAAACTACACCACTCCATCAAAGGGACTCATTCAATATCTCCAAAACCTCTAGGGAAAGTCTTCCAACTCTGTTGTAACTCATTTTTTCGAGATCTAAACCATTCAGACTAGAGGAACAACTCTTGTCCGCAAGAGGTGCATTTTTCCCAGCAACAAATCTGGAAAATCCAGTGGGGAAGAGCTTCCAACACATCTAATCTTCCTTGGTATTCAAACTCTTGTCCGAAATCCAAGCTCCAATCTTTCATTGGTCAGATGTATTAGATGATCTAGTGAGATCTTGTTTCACTGGATCATATCTACTAGCTGATTTAGTGAGATCTTGGTTTGGTATTATCATCTCTACTTAGATTTGAGTCATTATTACCTTCTGTACTTCATATTCCTATCAATTCATGATTTTAAGGACAATATTACAATAAGTAACTTTGTTTTTTTTCGCTATTATTTTCTTTTTTTACTTCTACCAGACACCGTGCCTGCATAGTGGACATTAAGCGGTGTGACCACCTGTGCACAGTATTTAGGAAACGGTGCTACTGCTCTATTGCAGTGGATGAGAAGCAGTGGTGATCCAGAATCGCTCTGTGACCAACCCTCAAGAAGCGGTTCCAAGTTGGCCTTTTTAAGACTTGTCATTTCAAAGTTTGGTTTGTTTTTTTCTTTCAGTTCTAAATGTTTGGGATTACTTACACAAATCTGAATAGTTAGATTCAAAATCCGGATGTGGTAAATTCTTGTTTTGTTGAATTCAAAAGCTAGTTTACACTCATCATTTTGATTGCTTATATGCTTGGTTTTAATTTTTAAAAGGAGTGCTTGGAAGTTTAGCTCAGTTAGATCTCTTCTTCTTGATTAATAAGACTGAAAATAAAGACTTGCTTGTTGGTTTTTGCTTTCATTTTTCATTAAGTTTACGAAATACTTCTTTTTGCTTATAAAAGAATTTTTTTGTTGAGATTTAATTAAATTTTTTCTTAAAGTACGAAGTATTGGGTTCTTGACTAGCCTCATAAGCTTTCAGATATCCATATTCTTTTTTATTTTTACACTCACCTCATCAAAAGAAAAAAATACCATAGTTTTAAGTTAGATATTTCTATTTTTTGAAGAAAAATGGAAAAAGTACTTAGTGAGCCTTTGAGTATTTTTGTCTTCCTTTTAGGAAAAGAGATCTCACCCTATTTTCTTGCTTTCAAAGATTATATTAGAAGTGTCTTGCTTGTTTGTATTCTCAGAAATATTTGTTTAGATAGACTGTTTGGGAAAGTTTTTGGTTTTGAGACGAAATTGAAAAAGAAAATACTCTCTCCTTCCCGTAAGTAGGCATGCTTTGAATGGTAAAGTGAAACAATTTGCATATCATAATTGCATGGTTTTACTTTTCTATCATAAATCCATTTATTCACCTAACCATTCAACTTAAAATTAACGGTAGCTATAGGTTAAAAATATTAGTAACTTGAGTGATAGGTTAGAGATGTGTTCTGACATCGTAAAACATAGGAGCTGTCATTTATTTCCTACACTACAACCCAGGACCTGCATGGTTCTTCCACATACCATTGGTATATAGAAAACCTTTCACGTACCCTTGAGGTATATCGAAAGGTACTTCACGTACTCGATTGTATATCATAATGCCCCTTGTGAACGATTGTGCATTAGACAACACTACTACAGATTTGAACTCCCACGTACCTTGTGTATATCGGGAGGCCCTTCTAGGATTCCTGAAACCATCTGATAAAATCCCTTTTGGGCATCTTGTTGGTGCAATACACCGAGAAAAAAACTCAGGGAGATTACTACGCATGTGTCATCCAGGTAGTTGGGTATTCAGGTGAGGGATGGTTGATCCTCCTCACTGCATTTCACTGTTGGACCCTACGGTATATAGCAAGTTGGAAAAACTTGACAATCCTAGTGAGGAACTGGCTTATATCAGCCCCTCTTGTCACCTAAAGTTTGCTTGTGGCTTGTAGTTTGTGAAGGGTAAGTTTTGTGTGATTTTTCTAGTTTTGAAACCCTAGGTTAGGTTTTAGTGACCATACAATATGGTTGAGTTTCAGTTGAGACAATCCAGAAGAAACCAGGGCTTACCACTCGAATTTCCTCCTGTTATAGGGGAGATCCCAATGGAAGCCACAGATCAAGGAGATGCAATTGAATCCCATGTGGAAGGAAGCATAGTTGTGGAAAGCAGAGAACAATTCTCTGCTTACGTTAATACCTTGGTCCAACATCCTCCTATGGTTGACAATTCCTTTCAATACCTAAGGGAAGTTCGTACTAGTCCCGTTGAAACAAAATATGGCCCTAATGCTCCTTTTTGGAGAACCTCTATGGGTCAAGCCCTTTCCAAATTTGGGGTTACTAGACCTTCTTTTGATAATCCTTCACCAGGTGAGGATGAGAATAGAAGGATCCAATATTCTCTTGATCACGCTCGCAATTTTAAAGAGAGAGTGGAAAGAAGTATTCCCTCACCCGTACCTCACAAAGAACCTATGTCATCTCTTTTACCCCATATTTTAGATTCGTGGCCTTCTGGATATCATTCACTTGCTGAGACTTTGGATCCTATTGATGATCTTCCAGTTCTTGGTGTGAATCCTAATAATCCAGGTCAAACCTCCAACCCTACATTTTCAAATCCTAGGTCTATTTCTAGTCGTACCAAATCCTCTATAGCTGGGGGACAATCCTCAGCTCAAATGGTATTAGTACATTCCAACGCCAGGGGGTGTTATACCAAAATCCTATCACCATCATGTGATAATACCTTTGACATACCTACTTGCCATGAATCCTAGCTTCTAGAGTGAAGACTAAATGGTTTTTTATCAGTCTATCATACAAATTCCTAGCACCGCTCATGCCCCTTTATCCAGGAGCGGTACCCCTGTTCGCATCGCTTAAATTTCATCAGTTGTCCAAAAGCGGTGCCACCGCCTGTCACCCTTGCTCCATAGGTGGTTATTACCAGAACCACTCTGTCATAGAAGGAGAAGCATGGTACCCTAGGTAAAAAGGGAAAAAGAGAAGCTTCTCGATACTTCTAGATGATAAGCCTCGAGATATCCCTTATCCCTACTGTTGTGGGTTAGTTGAGCTCGAGATCCCTCATCCTAGGATCTTAGAGGCGACACCACCCACTCATTTCTCAACCATCTCTATCCATCTAGCCCTATAAATATGAGCTGATAGCCATGGTTGAGGGGAGAACATTGAAGGTATTGTTATGTTGTTGGACTAATTCTTGGCCCAAGATCATTTGGAGAGAGTATAGAGAGCTAGAGTCAGAGCTTTTGGGGATGAAGAGCTGGTTTCATGGAGATGCATGTCAACACTAAGGCTTGGTTGTAAACTTCTTCATATTTTTAATGCAAGCTGATTTTCTGTCCCATATATATTGTTGATGTTTGATTTTAGATATATATTTCTAGATTCCTTAGTCACTATCATAGATTAGTAGATCATATTCTGGTTCCTTTGATCTGTTTTGTGTTGAAATATTTTGCAGGTACACAAATGAACTATCAAAGCCTTGTATTCCAGATATCTACAATGTCTAGGGAGAGTTATCAAACTCTATGATCTATTTGTTCTGGATCTGAACCATTCAGACCAGCAGGACACCTTGCTATCCGCAGGAGGTGAAATATTCGGAGCAACAAATATGGCAACTCCACTGGGGAGTAGTTGTATTCAGTTGTTATGATTGTCCTCAGTCTACAACTCTTGTCCGAATCTAGGCTCTGTTTTCTTCAACTCTTTACAGTCATATCTACTTTCTGATTTGTATTATTTGGGTTTGAAATTTCCAGATATGTTCAGATCTAAATCACTTCGATTCTTTATGCTCTGTTACCATATTCAATTCGACAGTATTCACCTTGATCTAGTCTTTTTTGACTTGATCCATTGTTCTCTTTCTTGTTTTGGCCATCTACAGGGAATCACGGTAATGCTTTGTACGAGGTGTAGTGCCACCTCCTAAACACAGTGGATAGTAAGCAGTGCCACTGCCTGTATCTAGTTAGCAAAGAGCAGTGCTGCTTTGGAAACGCTCTTACAACACCTACAAAGCGCAGTACCGGGTAGGCATTAGTCCAAAACTCTTTTTCCTCTTTTTTCCTTGTAAAAATTTGGAATTTTGATTACTTTCAGTTCTGTTATCAGGCTTGTGTCATTGAATCTGATGTTTGTGGCTTGCTACTTTGATGGTTAAGATTGATTTTGAGTGGAATTTCAAAATTTGTTTAGTCTTTTGATTGTTCGTCCACTTCTTGCTTGTTGGTTGTGTTTAAAGAAGGATTTCTTGTTTTCTGAACATTAGGGTGCTCATTGAACTCTCTTTTCATTGTATACACTGAAATAAGAACATTATATTAGCTTCTAGATTACATTTCTTGCTTGCATAGTAAACTTCTTTTTATTCCCTTCAAAAAAGAAAAGTTTTGCTTGAGATTAGGACATCATATTTGAGCGTTGGATTTGGGTTTTTTGATTGGCTTCATAAGCTTTCAGGACCTTTATGATCTTTCGTCTCTCATGCATATAGGACTATGTCAATCAAAATAAAAAAAAATGGTAGTTTTAAGTTAGATTTGTTTATGTTTTTAAGAAACTTGAAAAGTTAGAGTGCATTGGCATATAGGTGTGCTTGGTGTTGTACTTTTAGGAAAAGAGATTCTCACCCTTCCCGTTTGCTTTCGAAAAGAAGAATTTGGTTTGTAGAAGTATTTTCTTATCTTTGATTTGGTGTTCATGACTATTGATTGGAATGATTTTTGGTTTTGAAACAAACAGAAAAAACACTCTCTTCCCTCCCGTAAGTAGGCATATTGAACGGTAAAGTGAACATTTGTACAAGCATACTGCATGGTTTTACTTTTCTGTCAGAACATCATGCATTCACCTAACCGTACAAGTTAAAATCAACAGTAGTTGTAGGTTAAAATTTACGTAGTAACTTGAGTGATAGGTTAGAGACGTGTTCGGGCGTTGTAAAGCATAGGAGCTGTCGTTATTTCTCAGCATTACATTCCAGGACTCACGCAGTTCTTCCACGTACCATTAGTATATCGAACGGCCTTTCACATACCCTTGAGGTATGTATAAAGGTACTGCACATACTCGATTGTATATCAGAAGGCCCCTTGTGTACGATTATTCATTAAAAAGCACTACTACCGATTCGAGCTCCCACGTACCTTGAGTATATCGGGAGACCCCACTAGGATACCTTATCTATCTGAGAAAATCCCTTTGCCCATATTGTTTGGAGCCATACACTGAAAAAAAAATTCGGGGAGATTACTACGCACGTACCCTTGAGGTATATCACGAGTGGCACCGACTTGACAATCCTAGTGAGAGACCTGACTTTTGAACTCCTCCTGTCATTTTAAGTCTACTTGTTTTGACCTATAGTTTGAGTAGGGAAGTATTTTGGTGTGTTTTTTCTAGATTTTTAGACCCTAGGTTAGATAGGAACTGTACACACTGGCTGAGTTAAGATAGTCCAGGAGAGTACAAGGCTTGCCACCCGATTTTACTTATGTTTCAGAAGAAAATCCAATGGAATCTATTGACCAAGGAGCTGCTACCACCTCCCAAGTGGGAGATCATGTGGTGGTGGAAAGTGGAGTACCATATTCTTCACACTCGCCTCCCTTGGTCCAACAGCCTTCCCATGAGGATTCATCGCTCCATCCTCCCGCGAAAGATCATGTTGACAATACCTATATGGATTTTGGTCCTAATGCTCCTTTTTGGGAGACACCCATCAAACAGGCCATTGCCTCATTTGGCACCTGTGTAAGTTCTCCTGAAAGTGAAGAAGAACACAGGCAATACTGTGCTACTATCCTCCGTGCACAAGAGGTAGAAAACAAGATTGACAACCTGTTATGCCCTTCACCAGTTCGTTCCACATTCCTTCCTATGGGATATCATTCACTAGCCAATTCTATGAGACCCATTGAACCAATTATAGATCGTCCATTAAAAATCCACAGCCCAGGTCAAATTTCCACCCCTCTCACCTCCCATGTTATGTCTGTTCTGAATCCTCCCAGATCTTTTGCATCTGGGGACCAACCTTCAATTCCTATGTCTTCAATACCTTTGAATGCTGGGGGGAAACCCCTGGCATGACCTACGTTATCTGAGACCGGAGTTGTACCTAGTCAAGAGCAGACCTCTAACATAGAAACATCTACAGTTTTTGTCCCTCCCAGCCACACTAATTTTGTAAATCCCCCATCTAGTTTAGGTCAGCCCTTGGGGGCACAACCTATTGTCATTCAGTCTTCTAGTGGTTATGGTTATCAAATACCTGTAGGTAATCATCCATCTAATCCTACTGGAATTCCATTCCCTAGGAACACTTTTATGCCATGAGGGAAACCCAACTAGTCTTACATACCAGCCATGGGAGGGATACCCATACATACTGTGGGAGGTGCGGGGGGACCACCTTATGGACGTCCTTCCCCTGGGGGTCCTAATGGTTCTAGAGGGCTTGGTGGTCCTCCTCATGGTCCTAGCGGTCCTAGTGGTCCTGGGGGACCTGGTGGCTTTCCTCCTTATGGATTGAGAGGGTCTGGTGGCCCTCCACCTAGTGGTTCCAGTGGCTCTAGATGTTTTCTACCTCCTGGAGGTCCCATAGGTTTTGGTGGTCCACCTCCTAGTGGTCGTGGTGGTCGTGGTGGTCGTGGTGGTCCTGGCGGTCTGGGTGGATCTGAAGGTCCTCCTCCTAGAGACCCTGGTGGTCCTAGCGATCCTAATTCTGGAAATCAACCCCCAATGGGTGGATTTCATGGTAGTTCTTCCTCACAGCAACCTATTTATCAGTCCATCTATGGCCCTACTGGTAATTTCATGCCATATCAATATTACCAGTATGTGTAGCCCAATAGACAGTTACCTTTCCTTGCAACTTTGGACTTTCCTAATTTGTTCAAGTTGATTAATGATCCCATTCGACATAATCCCTCGTGGCCTCCCATTCTGGTAAAGTTACCATCGGATATTCCAAAATTCGATGGGAAGCAGGGTGAAGATCCACAGAACCATGTTATGACATTTCATTTGTGGTTTTCCTCGAACTCCCTCATGGATGATTCCGTTCGGTTACGACTCTTTCAGTGAACTTTGACCGATACAGCCGCGAAGTGGTATACTGAACTCCCACAACATTCGTTTGTGGATTTTGGCTTGTTGGAAACCGTATTTCTTACACACTTTTAGCTCCCTATTCATTATGAAATGGGCACTAATATTTTAAATTCTCTACAACAGAACACCTCGACCCACATTTATGACCATATTCATGAGTGGAGAAGGCAGAGAAGACTTATTAAGGCCCCTATTCTGGATCAGTTGTTAGCTGATTGGTTCACTAAGTCATTGTTTCCTCCTATTTCCCAAGATGTGGCCATGGGTGGTGTCGTTACATAAGAGAAGGTTATTAGTCGAGTTCAGTACCTAGACTTGGTCTATTCCCAGTCTAGGACTCTTTATGACTTGATTCCTCAAGCTCCTTGCCCCAGCACTAACCCTGCCAAGCCATCAGTAGAAGTACATGTTGATGGGATTGTTGGTTCAATCCAATCCCCATCCACAGTGAAACCTACCAAGAAAACCTAAACTACTACTCCTTCAACTCCCAAGGTTTCTACCGAGGTCAATTCTATTCAAAGTACTCAAACCTTGGGTAATAAAAAGAAAGGTAAAAATCGAAATAAAAAACTTGGAAACCAGTAGGAGACCCCACAATCAACCCATAATGACACCAACACAGGGAAAAGGAAGGCTAAATACCCTTGTCTGTTATGTGGTGGTGACCACTTCTCAAAGTAGTGTCCCCGTCGGGAGGAGATATCCCAGTTTTTGAAGTCTAATCCCGCACTTGTAGTACTTACGGATCCTTTTTCCTCTCAACAACAACTGGTAGACCACATGTTGAACCAAGGTAACTCTAGTTCATCAGAGAAAATTTGTATGATGTGCTCAGATACCATCCATCTGCAAATTCGAAGCCAGATTATGATAAACCCATAGATAAGCAATAAGATCAATCCTCTTCAGGGAAAGCTCCCTCTACTAGTTCTCCGGAATCCTCGTCTACTGTTCCCTTGTCTATCAAGAAGCCTACTCTCGACATGATTTTGCTCCCACCAAAGAGTAATATTTGGAAGGATGTCTTTAATCCCAATGCCCGAGCTGCTCAATTCTATAATGTGGTTGAAGACCTCGCTCAGGAACCTTGTGCGATGTCTACCCTAGAAGTACTCCAAATTTTCCCTACACAACGCAAGAACTTGTTGATCGCATTAGGAGCTGTAGACCCGGATAACACTAAATTGATTCACTTCAATGTTGAGAACTATAAACCTAGATTACTGCATAAAATTTCTTTTCAAATCATTACGAAAGTAGTGGGAAATAAAGTCTTCTGAACGGTACTAGATGAAGGAGTTTCGACCTCGGTGTTATCTCTGACTTGTTGGAAAGCTCTTGGCTCTCCTGAGCTTGTTACATTACCTATGACCCTTAAAGCCTTTGATGGATGGGGATTCCAACCCCATGGACTCATATCAGCCCTTGCGGTTTATCTAGGGGGAAAAACCATTTCCATCCAAGTAGAAGTGGTAGATTCCCCTCTAGATTATAACCTCCTTTTAGGAAGGAATTTGTTCTATGCCATGAACGTTGTTGCTTCAATAGTATTTCGAACGGTCCAATTCCCGCATCTCGAGAGAATTGTTACAATTGACCAGCTCGATTTCTATACACCAGATGTTACAACCTCCATGGATAATAACATCCCCATGTTAGGTCAGTCCCCTCCTCCTTACCAGTCGATTGGGGTAGGTATGCTGAAGGATTCATCCCTTATGGGGATTTTTCCCTCTACTCCTCCTAGCACGGATACCGCGACAATACATATGATCGCTTCATTTGATATTGAGCCCTAGGGCACAAATGTTGTTGATTCCACCTCATTGAGCCTGCACGAAGCTATGTATGACACCATTCAAACTTGCTTCGATGATCACACTAATGACATTCATTTAGTGGCTTCGGATCCTTACCATTTACCGTATTGGTTATAAACTTATCTTCTAGTTCTATATTATCTCTCCGAGACTTTTCCTTCCGATGAGTCCATTATAGAGATCATGAATACAGATGAGCCCATCTGGGAGGATCACCATCATCGATCCACGTTCTTGCTCAATACCAGTTCGGGCAGCCATGATTTTGCATCCTTGTTTCCCACTGATATTGTCAATGTTCCGCAAAGTCCTATATTGTTGCAAGATATAGATTCTGAAGGAAACCTTTGCAACATTACTCAGACGAACCCAATTGACATATTAGCCAAGCCTGATGTTATTGAGCATGTTCATGTTGGGTAGAACTACTCCATAGATGAATCTAAATCATATAAGGCACTTTTTAAGGAATTTCGTGATGTTTTTTCCTGGTCCTATGAAGAGATGCCTGGGATCGACCCTTCCATTTTGGTCCATGAGATTAAAACTTATCCCATGGCTAAACCTGTTAGGTAGAAACTTAGGCAAGTCCATCCTAGGAAGGCCGCAACTATTAAAGCTAATATTGAGAAACTTCTGAAAGCTTGTTTTATTTATCCTATACCTCTGACGCAATGGGTATCGAACATTGTCCCTGTCAATGAAATTTAGGGCACCATTAGAGTCTGCATCAACTTTAGGGATTTAAATAAAGCTTGTCCCAAGGACAACTTTCCTACCCTGCACATCGATTAGATTATCGACAACTGTGTTGGAAGTGTCATCTTTTTATTCATGGATGGATTTTTCGGCTACAATCATACTGAGATATTTCCCACCGATCAACATAAGATGGCATTCATTTTCCCATGGGGAACCTTTGCATATAAGAAGTTACCTTTCAGCTTGAAAAATGCTGGAGCCACGTTCCAGCATGCGATGTCCTATGCATTTCACGACATGAAACATATTGTTGAACCATACCTTGACGACCTCCCTGCTCATTCACAGCGACAGGAGAACCGTCCTAGTCATCTTAGAGACATATTCCTGAGATGTCATCATTATAATATATGGTTCAATCCGCATAAATGTGTGTTTTGCGTTGAGATGGGACATCTGCTTATCTTTGTGGTATCCAAAGATGGCATCTGGATCGATCCTTTAAAGATTTTCGTCATCATTAATATACCATCCCTAACCAACATCCTTGAACTCCAAAGTTTGCATGGGAAGGCAAACTTTCTCCATCGTTTCGTGTGCAATTTCGCTGAGAAAATGCACGGTTATATGCGTCTCCTCAAGAAGAACACTCCATTCTTCTGGGATGACCAGGCCCAATGCGCCTTTGATAATCTTAAGCAAGCTTTGACTCATTCACTTGTGATACACCCCCCAGACTATTCAAAGGATTTTCTCTTGTATATTGCTGCCTCCACTACTACCATCGCCATGGTTTTAGTGCAAGACAATCTCCATGGTCAGGAGCTTGTGATTTATTACACCAGTAAGAATCTTATTGATTTCAAAACTCGTTATTCACATGTGGAGAAGCTAGCTTTGGCCACAGTCATTTTTGTGCAAAATGTTCATCACTACATTTTGCTTCACACTACCACCGTATTGGCAGACCAGAACCCGAAGTACTACATTCTAACTCGTCGGGTGCTCGGGGCAAGTACTCCCATTGGATCGTCATCCTTCAGGAGTTTTATCTTGAGTTTGCCAAGGCTACATCAAAGAAATCCTTGGTTTTTGCCGAGCTTATATGTGAACTTCCCTATGCTACTATAGAATCTGAGCCCAGTGATTCATTTCCAGATGAATTCATGTTCCTTATTAGCACTATTGATACTTGGTATGGAGATTTGTTGATTTATCTTCAGACACAACATTTTCAACCTCATCTATCTTGCGATGATCATCACCGCATTCGGCGCCACGTGAAATACTATCTTATCCTACATGATACCTTGTATAAACGTGGGATTGACTCCATTCTCCGGCGATGCCTCACTCATGAGGAGGCTGAACACATGCTGAATGATTGCCACTCTAGAGCATGTGGCAGTCATTTATCTGGGATGGCTACAGCCCAGAAAATCCTTTGTGCTGGCTATTTCTAGCCTTCCATCTTCAAAGACTGTCATGAGGCTGTTAAGAAATTCCCACCATGCCAACATTTTTATCCCAAAAAGTGCACCCATCCTACTTCGCTTCACCCCGTCATTGCTGTTGGCCCTTTTGCCAAATGGGGGATTGAATTCATGCATTGTAAACCTACCTCAACTGATGGGCATGGTTACATCATCGTAGCCATGGATTATTTGACAAAATGGGCTGAGGCCATGATTACATATGCAGAAGATGGTAAGACTTCCCCTCTCTTCTTGTTCAATCATATCATAGCTTGATTTGGATTTCCGCAGTCCATCGTCACTGATCACGGATCTCATTTCCGTAATCACATGATGGAGGAATTGAGTGCCAAGCTAGGTTTTTGCCATGAAAACTCTACGCCATATTATCCGCAAGCTAATGGTCAGGTAGAGGCCATTAATAAGGTTTTGAAAACTATGCTTCGTCAGATGGTTGGAGATCATAAATCCAATTGGCATCTCGTCCTTTTTTCTACTCTTTGGACTTATCGGACTTCCGTGAAAACAACTATTGGTTTCACGCCATTCTAGCTTGTCTATGGACTTGAAGCTGTCTTGTTGATCCAATATTAGATTCCATCTTTACAACTCGCCATCGAACTTCTCAGATTCCATAGAGGAAGCAAGATTTGTGTACTTGAATAACCTTGATGAGACTCGTAGAGATGTTTCCTTTGCTAATGAGGCACATAAGTAACGTATCAAGGCGTAGTATGATAAATCCATCCATCCTCATGTTTTCAACGAGGGTGACCTAGTTTTGACTTATGACCAGAGATATGACAAGCTAGGAAAGGGTAAGTTCGAGTCTATGTGGTATAGAACTTTCCTTATTTCCAAGTGTTGAAATATTGTAACTTCGAAGAATATTCTATATGTATCTTTTGTGATCCCCGATGGTCCTACCGGGAGAACCACTTATATTATCTTGTACCCCGATGCTTCTAATTGGAAGAACTAATAAGAGTCATGAGGTTGTCTCCTCTAATTGTAAAGGTGGGTCATCAGCACCCCAATGTGGTTACTTGAGCCTACATGTGTAACTTGATCCTACATTATTAATTCGAGCCTACATGTTGGATGAGTTAATTCAAGTGAACGGATGAAAATAAATAGAGGTGTGGTTCTCCTCATTTGAGACACACACACTCTCACTTGTGTAGTGCATTAGTGGAGAAGAGAAGTAGCTAGAGAAGGAGGAGGATCAGGCTTTGATCTCCTTGCTGGTTTTATCTTTTATATTTTTGGGGACATCTATAATGAGGAAGCTTTTGCTGGGTTTTTTTCCCTTTAGGGTTTTCCCAGGATAAATCTTTGTGTTCCTTTTGTATGGTTGTGCTTGTCTATCTTCAGTGATCCTGTTTATATGCTTTTGTTATGGAAATGAAATGAAATATTGATGTCTTAGTTAAGCATATGAAAATTTAACATGGTATCAGAGCCACCCTAAAAGAAGACATTGCGCAGCTAAATAATCTAGGGCTTCTAATTTTTTGGGTCTCTATCCATGATCGATCAGCAAAAGAATGCTAGACTGACTCTCCATTGAAGGGCACATCTTTCTGTCGAAGCGGAATTTGATTCCGAGCATTTTCAGTTTTGGTGCGAAAAATTAGGGCTTTCTACAGAAGAAGAATTTTTTAGTGAGCCTAGAATATGATTTTTCTCCTCATCAAAATCTAATTTTATAGAACTGGATCAAGAAATTTGGTTGGGTGAAACTCTAGGAAAGTCAAACCCTAGTTTGACCCCGATCTGGAAAACCCTAAATACTAAAACTACTAAGTTTTGGTAAATTATCAATACCCTGATATTGGAAATGGCTCATGAGTTAAAAATTTCAAAGGCAGAAGATAAAATCCTGATTTACATTTTGTCCAAAATTCAGCCTCATATTCGCTATATTCTGGGAGATATGATCCCTCCAAGTTAGGGTTCCAGCCTCTTCCAGAATTCATCCCTAAAATGGACACCTGGGGATAATTGCTATAGCGTGGGCTACAGAGGTCCAAATGGAATTCCTGAAGATGTTCCAGAAATATCATGGACTGTGATTTTTGTGGTCCGAATTTCCGAACCTGAATATGAACCAGTGACATGTGGAATTCCGTACAACTTCACTTTTCTGAACAGTCCTGTAACAGGTCACCTTGGGAAAATTATCATAAATCCCAATTGGTGAAACCAATTCTAATGAAACCTATGGTGTTGGATCAGGTACATGCGAGGTTACCTCAGTGAAAAATTTGACACATAGAGGAGCAATAATTTCAGAGATATCATAGAAACAGTGACATGCATTTCTGTAGAAGAAATTGGAAAACTAGGGCTTCCTATTCCGGGAGCTTCCCTCCACTGTTTTCAGAAAAGGAGTACATTGGACAACTACATTTGAATATATATATATATATTTCTATCCAATCAAATCTTAAATATTTGAAGTTTTGAAAATTAGGTTTTCTCTGACAAACCCTAGATCAACCAGCTCCGGAAGGGACAGACACCTCAAATCGGTAAGATCTAATCTTGCGGCTATTTGCATTTGAGGTTCTCATTTCAAAGTGATCTACCAAATCAGCTTGATGATGAACTTGGTGAAGTTGAAAAATTCCAAGCATGGGAGTATTTGATCTCTCTGAAGAAAATGAATTAGACACCTACATGAGTAGAGAGGTTCCAGTTCTAGAGGGAGATGAGCCTCAAAGCCTTACACAAGAAGAACTTGATGAAGGCCAAGAAGTTCATTGTTGATTCAATCATGTATCAACTTGTACCACAAGTGTATTCCCTAAAGACACTAAATATGTTTGATTCCTTGATCAAGGTATTTTAAGATAAGAACATAATTTAGAAGATGGATTTGAGAAAACAGTTGAAGAATGTGAAGATCCAGAATGCATAACATCTTGAAGCGGTAGAAGAAGAAGCAGAGAATGGCCTCCCATGATCATGGGATTCATTCATGTGAGGAATGTGTGCCAAAAGGAATTGATTACTTTCAGTTGACTCTGGGAAGAAGAAGAAGCTCGTCTCATAAGAAGAGAAGAAGAAAGATGGGAGCAAATTGAAGATTGAGCTCTCACCATTCAAAGAAGATCCCTCAAGCGATGAGGAATATGAAGAACTCAATTCTTGACGAACCTCTTATCCATCTTATCATTTGGATAAGAAATGATGATTTCATGGATGAAGAAGATGATGAAGCAGAATGATCAAGAAGGAGTCTACCCACGAAACAAACAAAAGATAAGTATTCAATTGTCATTTAATGATATTGTTTTGTTATGCATTTGATTATATTCAATTGATGTGTTGTTTGCATGCATGTGATGGGTAAGTAGCTCATGGTTCTATACAAATATCCATTGTTACTTATCTATAATGAAACCTATTTGATGACATATTCGATTAGTGCATAATCTCAATGATGTCATGGTAGAGATGGAAGGCATATAGAAAGTTTCTGTGAGATATGGATGAATGTTGTATTGGATAAATAGTTGCATGATGCATAAGAATTTGTCGTTATGCATATGTAATTATAACCATGCAACTGGTGCATTTGAATTGTAGGAAAGGTCCTGTACAACCTCCTAAAGGAAAATAAGGACGAGACTTGTTCCGAAGAACAACTGATGACAATTCAACAAACATGAATCTGAAGCTCCCAGGGTCAGAGACACCATGAAAAAAGAAAGAGCTTCAAAAAGCAGTAGATCCACCTTGAAGGATGAATACCACCATGGGTATGAGAGATAACTCAAGATGAAGAAAAAAATGCTATGAAAGAAGCTATGATCAAATAATAACAGTTGATTATGGGGAAAGATGTATATGCTATGATTTCGAGACATAAAAGGAAGTACGTAGTATCTTCCATATGGATCTACAAGAACAAGTGTACAAAGCAAGAATCATGATTTACCTCAGAAAGAATAGACTATGACATGACATACTCTATTGACCAGTATATATCAAGCATAAAATCACCTATATAGAATGAAGAAGGAAGATAATACTCCACTTCAAGGGGAGTGACTACAGAAGATATCCGAGTTCAACACGGTACGACATGATGGACAGCTTCCTGATGGATCAAGACTTTACCAAGAGTAAAGTGGGTTCCAACCTTCAAAGTTGAATGCAGAAGACTAGGATATGTTGATGATCTGACAAGATGAACTCATGGAAGATGTTATAATGATGTTTGGGATATAGTACTCAAACCAGAAAGCAAGCATGTGGTATCTTACAAATGGATTTGCAAGATAAAATATGTCGCTGATAGAAGTAAGGAAAGACTTGTGGCTAGAGGTTTCTATAAGAAAGAGGGAATTAATTTTGAAGAGACACTTACTCCAGGAAGCAAGGTACACTTCCTTCAGAACTATGATGGTAGTTGCTTCCATGATGAAGTAAAGACAATCCTTCCTTAATGGTATGATTGGGGAAGAGTTTTACATCGAAAGGATTTGAATTTGAAGACAGATGGACTCATATATGTAAGTTGAAGAAGGGCCTCTATGGCATGAAGCAAGCTCCCAGAGCTTGGTATGGCAGTTTCCTGTCAATTATGGGTTTTACCAAAAGTAAATATGATCCTAACCTTTATCTCAAGGTTGTAGAAGATGAACCTATCATCCTATTATTATATGTGGATGACTTATTCTTGACAAGGAAGGAGAAATAGATCATGGAAAGCAAGAAGAAACTAGCAGAAGAATATGAGATGAAATACCTTGGGTTAGTGCACTATTTCCTAGGTCTAGAAATATGACAAAGTTCAGAAGAAATATTTCTCAACCAGGGAAAGTATGCGGTAGAGATATTGAAGAGATTAAATATGTTGGAATGCAAATCCATGGCCACACCCATGGACTCCAACCTGAAGCTGTTAGATGATGACTCATCAGAGTTAGTAGATGCAACTCATTACAGACAGATCATTGAGTCATTGTTGTACTTAACAAATACTAGACCAGACATTTGTTTTGCTATGAACACCTTAAGTCAATATCTTGTTCAACCAAGATGGGTTCACCCAGTAGCTGCAAAACATGTGATGAGATATCTGAAAGGGACTATAGACCTTGGTCTATACTATGATGGTAGCCATGACTATAGATTGTATGGCTATACAGATGAAAATTGGGTTGGAAGTATCTCAGACAGGAAAAGCACATCAGGTAGATGCTTTTGTTTGGGGTCTACTATGAGTTCATGGTTTAGCAGGAAATAGTCCAGTGTTTCTCTTAGAACAACAAAAGCAGAATACATAGCAGATTGCTCTGCTAAGTTGTGAAGCCATATGGCTTCAGAAGCTGATATCAGGTCTCCTTAACCTAAAGATGGATACTACATTGATTCTATGTGATAACGAGAGTTATGATAACAGAGAACCCTGTGTTTCATCGTAACACATAGAAATCTGATATATCTACATACAAGATAAAGATGCAGATGATGATGTTTCAGTATTCCAATACTGAAGATATAGATGATGCTTTTAGTATTCATATACTGGAGATACAAATGGTGATAGTTTAGTATTCACATACTGAAGATGTAGATGATGATGATTTTGATGGTGATGTGCTGATGAAGCTTCTATCCTGAGTAAAGTTTGAACACTTTCGAGACAAGCTTGGTGTGGTTTGGAAAGACCTTCCTTGAAAGGGGGAGTAGTGATGTTGAAATGGGATTGTATCATCCTGGGACATATGTCCAGAAGTGATCCAGAGACCTCGGTCTTCGAGAATGAAGAGGGATTGTATCATCCTGGGACATATGTCCAGAAGTGATCCGATGACCTTGGTCATCGAGAATGTAGCAGGATTGTATCATTGTTGAACTTCGGTTCAGAATGAATCCAGTGAACTTCAGTCATCGAGAAGGTGGCAGGATTGTATCATCCTTGGACTTCGGTTCAGAATGGATCTGGTGAACTTCGGTCATCGAGAAGGTGGCAGGATTGTATCATCCTTGGACTTTGGTTCAGAAGGGATCCGGTGAACTTCGGTCATCGAGAAGGTGGCAGGATTGTATCATCCTTGAACTTTGGTTCAGAACAGATCCGGTGAACTTTGGTCATCGAGAAGGTAGTAGGATTGAATCATCCTTGAACCTTGGTTCAGAATATATTTGGTGACTTCGGTACTCAAGAACGTGTGTTGATCTTGTAATTCCTAGAGGAAGGATTTTCCGAGTTCCACAACTATGTTGATCCGGTAATTCTGAAAGGAAGGATCATTAGTAACTCCGTAAAGACCTAAATCTCGTAAATTTGAAAGGAAGGATCATTGAATTGATCCCGTAATTTTAATAGGAAGGATTGTCTGAGTTCCACAGATGTGTTGATCCCGTAAGTCCGAAAGGAAGGATCATTAGTAACTCCGTAAATACCTAAATCCTGTAATTTCGAAAGGAAGGATCGTTGGTAGCTCTGTAAAGACTTGATCTTGTAATTCCAACATGAAGGATTGTCTGAGTTCCATAGATGTGTTGATCCTGTAATTCCAATAGGAAGGATTGTCTGAGTTCCACAAATGTGTTGATCCCATAATTCTTAAAGGAACGATCATTAGCAACTTCGTAAAGACCTAAATCCCATAATTCCGAAAGGAAGGATCATTAGTAACTCCATAAAGACCTAAATCCCATAACTCTGAAAGGAAGGATCATTGACTTGATCCCGTAATTCCAATAGGAAGGATTGTCTGAGTTCCATAGATGTGTTGATCCCATAATTCCGAAAGAAAGGATCGTTAGTAACTTCATAAAGACCTAAATCCCGTAATTTTGAAAGGAAGGATCGTTGGTAGCTCCGTAAAGACTTGATCCCGTAATTCCAACAGGAAGGATTTTCTAAGTTCCACAGATGTGTTGATATCGTAATTCCAATAGGAAGGATTGTCTGAGTTCCACAAATGTGTTGATCCCGTAATTCCGAAAGGAAGGATCGTTAGCAACTCCGTAAAGACCTAAATCCCATAATTCCGAAAGGAAGGATCATTAGTATCTCTGTAAAGACTTGATCCCATAATTCCGAAAGGAAGGATCGTCTGAGCTCCATAGATGTGTTGATCCCGTAATTCCAAAAGGAAGGATCATTAGTAACTCTGTAAAGACCTAAATCCTGTAATTCCGACAGGAAGGATCGTCTGAGTACCACAGACATGTTGATCCCGTAATTCCGAAAGGAAGGATCATGTTGATGTTTTGATGATAATGATGTTGATGTTTTGATGATGTTGATGTTTTGATGATAATGATGTTTTGGTGATGATGTTTCTGATCAAAAGATCAGAGTATGATGATGATGTTGATGATGTTGTCGCAATGGGTTGTACATGAAAAGGTACTATTCCTAGGTCTTCTTGGATGGTATCTTGTATATATGTATATTGATTGACTTTCAGTGTGTTTTTAGTATTTTCAAGATGGTTTTGAGTTTTGGTGTTCACATCTATTTATACCATGTTTTGGTCATGCAGATGGCTTTCTATGGCTTCGCTAATGGTTCTTGCTACCACACCTTGAATCTAGCCTCGACTGTTTGGGTTCTCTATTCCCCAGCTAAAGATTTGGTCAGTTCAGGAGTGGTTTGCTTAGGTCCCGCTACTAATAACATCATCGAGTATGAAGCAGTCCTCAGTCTTTTCACTAAAGCTTCCTCCCATGATGTCTGTGATCTAGTAGTTTTGATGGACTCTCAGCTCGTGGTTTTTCATTTAAACCATGTCTATACCATTAGGAACCTGGTACTCCTCAGCCTCTTTTAGAGGGTATGTTTGTTAGAAAGATAATTTGGATCCATCACATATAGGCATATCCCTAAGGAACATAATGTAGTTGCTGATTCATTGGCTAATTACATCCTAGATTGGCATATTGCCCATTCACAACATTAATCAAACATGGCACATTGTAAATAAACATTTAAAGACACATATAACTCATAGAAAATACATTCATCCATTTGAAACGTATAAACATCATGTAGAAGTCTGTATATATATACAGAAATTTTACAAAAAATAGGTCCTGAGACCTAATTTGAAGCACGTAGGCTTTCAGTCAAAATCATCATACAAAGTCCTGAAGCTATCAGCTTTCAGTATACATGTCTCATCCACCAGTGGTGCTCATGATAGCACATCACTGCTCGAGCCACCCTACGTAGTAGCCTGCTGAATCTGCCCGGTACTCCCACCGTAGATCTCTGGTATCTAATCGGGAGATCATCTATGTTAGCATCTAGGATGTCTAGAGTCAACCTCTCGAGGTTCTCCTCCACCTCCTCAGTGATATCATCACCCTGTGGCATGAAGCAAGCTTTGACTCACTCGTCTAATGGAGATGCTCCTCCAGGCCTCGCTGCTCCAACATCTGGATGAAGAAAAATAGGTCTCGTCACTTATCATAAAAAATATAAAACATAAAAAACATAAAAAAATTTCCATCCTTAGAGTTTCTTGTTTCTTATCAATGTCTCCCCACTTCCCTCCAAGCAGGAGTGGTAGGTCAGGATCACCTGTAAAATTTGTGCCTGCATAGGCATAGTCCTCGACAATGAGCATTTGATCCCGCAGCCATCTAAAGAACACGTCACCGAACTTCACTCTGCCCCTACCTATTCCTGTGCAAGCCATGATCTGGACCCACCTCAGCATGCAGGTGTCCTGTACTCTGAGACTCTGAAAAGTCACCTGGGGCCTCATTTGGGGGACCCGCTCAAAGAAGAAACAAGCTAAGATGGAACCAAAGTCGAACTGCTTCAACTCCCCTTGCCGACATTTAGTCAGCTGATCCTTGAATATTGGAAGCAATGCTTCCGCCTAGTTAAACACCATAGGTGCCATTGCCTCTAGGTAATACATCATATGCACCCTAGAAGCCTGATTTACACCCTAGCTCCCTACCACCCTCTACATGGTGAACAGAACAATCCGTAGAGCCCTATCTGTCACTACCCTGATGGGGATTTTCTTCCCCAATGTACCTGTACCTGGTACACAGGGTCGATCTATGAGCTCTATCATGGTAATGTCCCCACCACAGGAACCTGTCAGTGAGATAGGGGCACCCCGTCTCGATACACCAGTCAGGAAGTAGATGTCCTCTACCTCCACTGTAAGTATATGCGCCCCTACCTGAAAATACTCTTGTTCTGGATTCCAAATTCTCAGTATGTGTTCCAGTAGTCTCTTGTGGGACACCATGCTTGGTGTCCAAAATAAATTTAGAAGCCCATAGTTTTAGAGTGTAGTAATACAAACCAGATCCCTTTCAGTAGCGGCATCCTCGTCATCATGTGTTCTTTCCTTCCATGTCACCATATTTTGGAATCCTAGACCTACCAAAAACAACAATGGTATGTATCAATATCATCCTTGAGTCACCATAAATCAAAAGAATGGGTAAATTTTGCATATATCATTGGTTTAATTTCTCCACAGCCGGCATCGACTATGCCTCGTTGGAGACAGGCAGTGGCACTACTTGTCCACCATATTATTGGCGTGGTTCTCGGGTGGTACCACCTATCCTGCAAGGGGTAGCCACGGTGCTCGCAAATAGGATTTTAGGGCTTGCCAAATAGGCCTAAAACCCCACCAAATCCCAAAATAAAAGCTATGAAATGGAAGATGAAGGTCTTAGCTGTTACCTGCAGCTAATGAGTTTGAAAATGAATGGTGGGAACTCCCGATATCAGCTGTGGAAGATTTGGCTAAAAATTGCTCTAAGTGCTCTCTGTTAGAGGTAAATAGTGAAATGTTTGATTTTTTACTATTTACTTGCCTTATATAGACATTTTTTGGGTCTAACTTAGTAAATTTTTTGATATTACATCATGTTCTAGTCAAAATATATTTGTCGTAATCCCGTAATGTTGATTTTGGATGCATTTAACACTTGTTTATGAGTCGTTTGCAGGTTGACTTTAGTAAAAGATTTGGAAAGTTTGTTTATGGCTTTTTCATACTTTCAAAAAATGGAAAAGGTCATTGAGTGTTTATTATGACACTTTTTCATGCTCGTTAAAATCTAGTATCAAAGTTTCGAGTCTAGTTCAAGTTTCTTTCCAGGCTCGTAAAATACAACATTGTGTAAAGAAACGTCATGGAGTCTTCTTTTCACATCTTCTTTCAGACTCCATAAACATGAAAATATAGTCGAGTCTGTTTTCGAATATTTCCAGGCTCGTAAAAAGGGACATTGTGTAAAGAAACTTCATGGAGTTCTCTTTAAACCCTTTTCAGGATCCCTAAATATGAAAAGATTGTCGAGTGATCTTGACTTCTTCATGCTCGTTAAATTATTTGAAGAGTCGTCTATCCGATGGTAGGTTATCTCTTTATCGGTTCAAATAGTACTATTTATGAGAAAGGAACACTCTAGCCAATAATGACTGGAAGAGTTCTCTAAGGTATGCTTTTATACTTTTTTCGGGCCTTAGAGACTAAATCATACAAAAAAGGACCCCCATGGAGTTTTCTTCCGTATTCGTTCAGACTCTCTAAACATGAATGATACTGAGTTTTCTTTCAGTGGAATCGTTAAATTAAACATTGAGAGACCCATTTTGGGAAAGAACCCATCCTCTCTCAGGTTCGTAAAACATATGAGACTGGACTTGTCTTTTGACAAGCTATATCGAGTGTTTGTTACCCTCTTTGAACTCGTAAAACTGAAAAGAGGCACTCATCGATCATGATGGGGGAAATGGGAAAGGGAATCATTGTAAATTTGAGCATATAGATCTGTAGACAAATACACAACTCACAAAGAATATCTCACAATTTACTCAGCAATTAAAGAATGAAACCGTGCAAAAGGCTTGCAGCTGTGAATGCTTTCATTAATAAAAAAAGTAATTCAGATGATAATTACAATAATGTAAAATGGCTTTAATAGCCACAAGCAATTCGAATCCACATGAGGAAGTTCAAATTGATTAGACTCTACTTGACTGTAGGTAACCAAGACTTTGTCTAAATCACTATTGGAGGACCCAGTAGTTAATTGTCCTTGTCTAAATCATAACCAGAGTTCATAGGAGCTTTAAAACACAACCAAGTGTTACATTTAGTGTTAACTAATGGTTAACTGACTGTGGTAGGTGATAAAAGTGCCCCACATGTGTGCAATCAATTAAACCTAGCTATCTGAATGTAGAGGGCTAGAACTGAATGTAACTAACTCCTAACTTGGCTTGACTAGTCATCAACTAAAGTGAACTGACCTTGGTTGGTTTCGGCACTCCCAGTTGCTTCCTAAATTGTAGGGATTGATCTAGGAGACTCCTAAACTTATGCAATCAAGTGGAATAAGTGGCAGTGAGCCTCAATTAGTGTTCCCCACACTTTGGTAACTAAAACATGTGCCCCAATTAGGTCAAGTTTACCCAATGGTGCTAATGACTATAAATAGACTGGATGGACTCCTGATTTAGACATGACTCCCGATTTAGACATATGAGCAAATTTGGACAAGGGAGGATTAATAATCCTAACACCCCTCCTGAATGCTAACTTGGAAAAACTGTGGGCCCTGGTAACTAAAAACATAGGTCACCCATTACATCAAGTAAAATAAAGTAACTGCTTAATACAAGAAGCTAGGGAAAAAACCACATGGGAAGAAAGCCCTCCTTCTATCTAAGCAGGTAGAATCAGGTCTCAAGTTTGAAAAACTTGAAAATATGTTGCTTCGATCTTCATCTCTGTGAGGTAGTGAAGCAGCATGCATGGTGTGCTGTGCACAGGTATTCTGGGGCCTAGCATGTAGACTTCTCCTTTTTCTCCAAAATTGATGATGGAAGGAAGGAGGAATGTAACTTTTGTTTCTTGCTGAATGAAGAGGTGTATGATCATATCCATTCTTCTGAATGTAGTAAGACTGAGCCCTTGCCATATTGCATCTTACAGGAAGTCTATTACATCTCTCTGAAGGAGGAAAAACAGTATGGCATAGCGCAAGAGTCTTTCCTTTCTGAGTGTCAGTTGAGTTTCCAGTCATCTTCCTAGCTTCCAGTTTGGAAGTAGGGACTAAATCTAGATCTAAGTCACCCTAAATATTAATGTCATAAACTGATATAGATGGATCTGCAATTCTAGTAGAAGCTGTAAAAGAAGTAGATGCAATGGTTTTACCTTCCCTTGCAGGTGGCTGCCGAGAGTGCACTGGTTCTGAAGGAGGCATGAAATGTGAGAACTCATATGCTCTTGAAGCATGATTCACAATACCCTTTTCTATGATGCTCCCAATAGAGATATCTATGATCTCCACTGAGTCAGGACCAAAGATCACTCGCTTTGGAGATCCAGTATGGGTCATCTGATAGACAGATAACAGGTTTGAAGCTAGGGAGGGAACAAACAACACATCTTTGAACCTTCCATGTTCAAGTTGGATAGAGCCCTTCCCTTTGGTTTGGATTTTATTGTTATTGCCCATCTGAATACTAGGACCATCAAAGGACTGAAAAGAAGAGAATGATTCTATGGATGCAGCCATATGGTTGGAAGCTCCAGAATCAATGAGGAAGGCAGGTGTTGATGTGCAGCAAGCTTTCAGTGCATGTCCTTTCCTTGGGTATTCTTCTTCTTCTTCTTCAGAGTCTTCCTTCCTTGTGCTAGCAGGTACATAAATGTTGTGCCTTTTCAAAAGAAGTGCCATTTCATCAAGTTGTCTTCTCATACAGGAGCTTTTTGAATGGAAGCCCCTTCCATAGTAAGGGCAGAGGACCTTGCCTTTGCCATTAATCTTTCTTCTCTTCGAACTTGAAGGTTCTTTTGACTGTTTAGACTCATCTCTTTGGTTCCCTCTGTCATTCACTACCTTATCTCCTCTTGCAACAAGAGCTATATCTTTGGGAGATCAAATGATCCCCATTTGGATCAATTTATCATTCTCAGAAATAAGAGATTGAATGAAAGCATTAAGAGTGGGAATCTTCCAATTTGGAGTAGTGAGCCTTACTGTTTGGAAGGTGGATACAAAGACTGAGTATTCTGAATTGAGCTTTGTGAGAATAGCAAGAATGAGCTGATCTTCATCCTTCTTCACTTTGCATTGCTTCAACTGATATATCAGGTTCTTGAACTTTGAGAAGAATTCATTTAGAGATTCGAAATCTGATGGATTGAGAGTAATCAGATCATTTTCTAGCTTATGGATCCTCATCTCATCATGCTTATCAAACAAGGAAGCAAGCTTGTCCCAAACCTCCTTGGGAGTGTCCAAGTCTTGGATGTGAAATTGAAGATCCCTAGAGACTGAGAATTGCATGAGACCAATGGCTTCATCAAGCATGTTCATGTACTTAGCTTTGTCTTTATCTGATTCTGGCTCTTCCTCTGTTTCTTCTATGAGTCTGAAGAGATGCTTGGTGTGGAGCAATACTTTCATGTCTTCCTTCCACTGGTGATAGTTGAAGGGAGTGAGAGGCTCTATTTGATGAGCCATTTTGAAGTAATAGGAAGAACTGAGCTGCTGTAGCGAATGCAATGAGAAGTAGAGGCTGCTTGTAGTGAATGCTGTAAGAAAACCTGATAACCTGTCACACAAACAAACAAACAAAAATGATCCGGTTGGATATCTGAGGAGGAGAGGATTCTTGTCCACCGAGGCTCTGATACCATGTAAATTTGAGCATATAGATCTGTAGACAAATACACAACTCACAAACAAGATCTCACAATTTACTCAGCAATTGAAGAATGAAACAGTGCAAAAGGCTTGCAGCTGTGAATGCTTTCATTAATCAAAAAAGTAATTCAGATGATAATTACAATAATGTAAAATGACTTTAATAGCCACAAGCAATTTGAATCCACATGAGGAAGTTCGAATTGATTAGACTCTACTTGACTGTAGGTAACCAAGACTTTGTCTAAATCACTATTGGAGGACCAAGTAGTTAACTGTCCTTGTCTAAATCATAACTGGAGTTCATAGGAGCTTTAAAACACAACCAAGTGTTAAATTTAGTGTTGACTAATGGTTAACTGACTGTGGTAGGTGAGAAAAGCGCCCCACATGTGTGCAATCAATTAAAACTAGCGCTATCTGAATGTAGAGGGCTAGAACTGAATGTAACTGACTCCTAACTTGGCTTGACTAGTCATCAACTGAAGTGAACTGACCTTGGTTGGTTTCGGCACTCCCAGTCGCTTCCTAAATTGTAGGGATTGATCTAGGAGACTCCTAAACTTATGCAATCAAGTGCAATAAGTGGCAGTGAGCCTCAATTAGTGTTCCCCACACTTTGGTAACTGAAACATGTGCCCCAATTAGGTCAAGTTTACCCAATGGTGCTAATGACTATAAATAGACTGGATGGACTCCCGATTTAGACATGACTCCCGATTTAGACATATGAACAAATTTGGACAAGGGAGGATTAATAATCCTAACAATCATTTTGCAAATAATGGCAGTTGTTTGTCGTTACCTTTGAACATGGCACTTGTCTACATAATCATGTCAATCAATTGGGTATTCAGCTGATCTCCGTGACGATCCACTTTCATGAGTCATGCCAATCCTTTGAATCTTTCAGAAGAATGCATTGTCCAATGTCACATTGTGTATCTGTCCTGTCTAGTCATGCGGCTAAGTCATTTTGTCGTGCCACCTGATGTTAAAAGGGGATCTGAAGAAGTCTTACCTCTGCAGTATACACAGCCATTGTGTCAATATATTTGAGTCAGTCATATGGTCACTACATTCACATCATTCTAGAACTATGTTCCGAGTTTCGTGTCGTCTATGTGGGACTCATCATGGCTCTCCTTCGACGAGACTATTCCCGTCGACATCAGATAATCATTCGGGAGATAGTCTTAGAAACAATATTTAGTACCTTGAGATCTGTATGCCTTAATGATAGATTCTCTCGCTCTTGACATAGGTTCACATCATTGACCTTTTATCGATAGAATTGACTGGGTGTTCGACATTAGGACATCTATTCGCACTCAGTAGATTGTACTAGAGTACCTTGGGAATCATTGACATTAATGGTGATCTCCCTCACACTTGTTAACAGTTCACATCATTGACCGGTAATCAAGTGGTTTCTACTATGTTCAACTTCAGATGATTGTAATCACATGGATAGAATCGTGCTTTGTGGAAGACAAGACGAAGACCCTAGGCATTTGTTTAAAAGCGCTCATTGCTTTTTCCCCAGGTTGTGATGGAGTTTTGTATATCTACCATGGATCCACATTTGTATGGTCGTGGCTATGCTCAAATTTGCATCTGTATGACATAGATCTACATTGTATGTCTGGTAGCTATGTCCAAGTTTGAGTCCTCTATCACATGGATCTACGCTATATTCTAGTAGTTGTGCTTGTTTATTCCACTCATGGATCTACCTTGTATTGGTCTGCAACTATGAGTTTGGGTACTTGCGTCTATGAGTCAACATACTGATTTACTACAGATGCCTACTTGATTGCATACTCCGATCGAGCCAACATTTTTGTCTCCTAGAAACAACTTGTTCTCAAAGCTCTCATTTATCGTATCACTCTAAGACTCATGCTTTGGGGGGAATCATGTTATACCAAAATCCTGTCACCATCATGCGATAAGACCTTTGACATACCTACTTGCCCTGAAT
The DNA here is from genome assembly GCA_001517045.1 of Pseudotsuga menziesii. NCBI lineage: Eukaryota > Viridiplantae > Streptophyta > Pinopsida > Pinales > Pinaceae > Pseudotsuga > Pseudotsuga menziesii. The sequence continues at coordinate 253,881 of LPNX010013366.1, read as the reverse complement.
CCCATCTTCTGGAGTGAATACTAAATGGTTTTTTATCAGTATATCATACAAATTCCCAGCACCGCTCATGTTTCTTTATCCAAGAGTGGTACCCTTGTTCGCACCACTTTTCATCGGTTGTCAACAAGTGGTGCCACCGCCTGTCACCCTTGGTCCATAGGTAGTATTACCAAAACCACTCTATCATAGAAGGAGAAGCACGGTACCCTGTGTAAAAAGGGAAAAAGAGAAGCTTCTCGAGACTTCTAGATGATAAGCCTCAAGATATCCCTTATCCTTACCGTTGTGGGTTAGTTGAGCTTGAGATCCCTCGTCCTAGGCTCTTAGAGGTCACCTCACCCACTCATTTCTCAACCATCTCTATCCATATAGCCCTATAAATATGAGCTCATAGCCATGGTTGAGGGGATAACATTGAAGGTATTGTTATGCTGTTGGACTGATTCTTGGCCCAAGATCATTTGGAGAGAGTATAGAGAGATAGAGTTGGAGCTTTTGGGGATGAAGAGTTAGTTTCATGGAGATGCATGTCAACACTAAGGCTTGGTTGTAAACTTCTTCATATTTTTAATGCAAGCTGATTTTTTGTCCCATATATATTGTTGATGTTTGATTTCAGATATATATTGCTAGATTCCTTAGTCACTAGCATAGATTAGTAGATCATATCCTGGTTGCTTTGATCTGTTTCATGTTGAACTCTTTTGCAGGTACATAGGTGAACTATCAAAGCCTTGTATTCCATATTTCTACAGTGTCTAGGGAGAGTTATCAAACTCTGTGATATATTTTTTCTGGATTTGAACCATTAAGACCAGCAGAACACCTTACTGTCTGCAGGAGGTGAAATATTTTGAGTAACAGGGGGCAGCCCCTGGTGTGAGCTACGTTATCTGTTAGTGGAGTTTCTACTAGTGCTAGGCATACTTCTGCTATATAAAAACCCACAGTGGTTGTTCCTCCCTCCAACACCAACATGGTAAACCCTCCGTCAAGTTCAGGCTAACCCTTAGGGGCACAACCTATAGTCAACCTACCTTCTTGGGGTTATGGTTACCCAGGGAATGAACTACCTATAGGAAATGTGAACTATCAACCTACATCTATAGGAACTATGTATCTTGGAATCCCTTACCCTGGAAACACATTTACGTCGTGGGGGAAACCTAATTGGTCCTACATGCCAACCATGGGAGGAATAATTATTCATACTGTTAATGTTCTGGAGGGCCACCTTATGGTGGCCCACCCTTTGGACATCTACCAGGAAGAGTCCCACCTGACAGAGTCCTACCTGATAGAGTCCCACCTAGAGGAGGTCCACCTTATGGAGGAGCACCATCGGGAGGACTACCAGCCAGGGGTTCACCTCCTAGAGGCCCACCTTTGGGAGGACCACCACCCATAGGCCCACCTTCAGGAGGTCCAGCACCTGGGGGTCCACCTTTTGGCAGACCACCACCTAGAGGTACACCACCACCGAGAGGCCCACCTCCTAGAGGCCCACCTCCTAGAGGCCCACCTCCTAGAGGCCCACCACCTCTAGGGATTCAGCCCCTATAAGAAGATCTTCGAGAGGATCATCTTCCTATCAACCAGCCCAACGAACCTTTTAACTTTACTCTAAAATTCCACACATTTATCAGACCATATCCATGAGTGGAGAAGGTGGAGATGACTTATTAAAGCTCCCATCCTGGACCAACTATTAGCTAATTGGTTCACATAATCCTTGTTGCCTCCCATTTTTCGAGATGTGGCTATGGGTTGTGTTGTTACTGAAGAGTAGGCTATTTGTCGCGTTCAGTATTTGGACTTGGTATATTCCCAATCCGAAACTCTGTATGACCTAATCCGTCAAGATCCTTGTCCCAACATAGACCCTACCAAGTCACCCATAGAAACTCATGTTAATGGGGTTGTTGGTTCAATCCAACCCTCATTAATAGCCAAACCTGCCAAGCAACAAAATGCTTATGCTACTACTCCTTCAAATCCTATGGTTTCTGCCTAGGTAAATGCTATCCAAAGTACGCAAACAACCAACAATAATAAAAAAGGTAAAGGCAAAAATAAAAAAACCTGGAAACCAACAGGAGAATACCAAGGCTACGACCACAGAGAATGATAATAAAGGAAAGAGAAAGGCCAAGTACCCTTTCTTATTATGTGGTGGCGATCACTTCACGAAGGAGTTCCCTCATCATGAAGACATTAGTAAATTCCTTAAGAGTAACCCCACACCAGCAGTGCTAATCAATCCCTTCCCATCTCAACAAAAATTAATAGATCACATGTCTAATCAAGGGACGTCTAGTTCTACGGAAGAAATCAAAATGATGTCCTTAAATACCATCAATTTGAATACTTGTAGTCATTCATACGACAAGCCAATAGAGAAGAAGGATGATAATTTTTCTTTTGAGAAAGTTCCTTCTCCTAGCTCCCCTCCATCTTCATATAATGGCCCTCTCATCATCGAGAAACCTAATCTCGATTTGATTTTAAGACTACCTAAGGCTACCCTCAGAAAGGTTGTTTTTAATTCCAATGCCCGAGTTGCACAATTCTACAATGTGGTTGAATATTTGGCTCAGGCACCCTGTGCAATGTGTACCCTTAAGGTACTCCAAAGATTTCCAATGCATCATAGAAACCTATTAATGAATTTGGGGGAATTAGACCCAGATAACACCAACCTAATCCATTGTTGCACCAAAATATTACACTCTTGATCCATGTGTTAACCCTTTGCCTAATCCCCAAATTTCTCTTTGCTAAACTGGATTGAGGCTAAGGTTTTTTCTACCTTTTTTCCCTCTCTAGGAAGGTCGAAACTCTTTCCCTTCATGCTAGGTGCACCGATGGTGCTTTTCCTCTTCATGCTAGGTACGCTGGTGCCAATGCTCTATCTCCCATTGCTAGGAGCGCTGATGGTGCTTTTTCCCTTCCTGCTAAGTGCACCGCTGGTGTTTTGAGGGAAAAAAATGAAGCTTCAAGGCCCTTCTCGAAGGTGGATGAGGTGGATGCCTATCCCTATTATCTAGATGAGGTGGCATTCAGTTCCTAACCTATAGGGAATATCTGTTAGATCTCTCCTCCTAATCCTCAACCTACTCTATCCCTTTATCCTTATAAATTAAACCCTCTCTCCATTTGGGGGAGAGGAGGGACTATGGTACTCTTATGCTGGTGGAATTTCTAGGTGGCTTACTATCTCGCTTTAGAGGCTTTGGCTTGGATTTTTGGATGGAATATTGCAGCGTTAAGGCTAGGTTGTGATGTTCTTTCCTATGTAATTCTATGAATCTCCTTGATTACATTAATAAAAATAGCTTTCCATAAATGTTATTGTGTTAATAATGTTTAGATATTTCTTCCTTAAATGTTAGCTTAGATCAATTATATGTTTGGATATGCATATACTATTTGCTTGTTTCCACTTGCTTGATACGGTTTTGTAGCTGAATATCTGAAGAACCTGAAGCTTGGATCAACAAAGAGAAAAGAGGATTTGCATATTGCAGGTAAGTGATATATCTGTTAACTTGCATTTCTGTCTGATCTAGGAAAGTAGATTGTATTTTGTATTTGATTTGTTCTAGATCCACTTGGACTAGGGAGATCTGGCTTGATTTCGATTGAGTAGATTTATCCAATAACAAATTTGGCGATTCCACTGGGGATCGTACATAGATTTGATTTGATTTTGTTTTGATTTCATATATTTTTATAAATCCTTTTGCTTGCCTCTAGAAACCCTCCCTCCTTTATATTTTGTCTTTGAGGAGTGTCTTGTATCCTCTTGATACTCTTTGGGTCACTATCGAACCTTCTACCCTTCTACAATAGGAAATATGGCTTTTACTCTGTCTGTTTATTCATCGACGCACCTAGGTTTTGTGGACAGAGTGTCGTTGGTATCATTTTTCAATGTCAAAAGTGTTGGCTATATAGCTGCTCTTTTCCTTAGGAGAAAGGGCATCGTCAGTGCTCTTACATAGTGTTATAGGTGCACCAATCCCCTCATAGGTTCTTTTCTGCTGTGTTATAGGAGCACTGGTCCCCTCATAGGTGCTCTTTTGTAGTGGAGCAAGTGCGCCTACCCCTCATAGGCACTCTGGTGTAGTACATGATGTGAGTCGACCCTTTGAAACATGGATTTTAGCTTGATTTCCTTCTTTTTTGGGATTGTGGTTTGATGGATTGTGGTGTTTAGGCTGCATCTGTTAGTCATACACCCCTTAGACCCAACATTATCCCTTCCTCCCCTCGGTAATTGAGTCTTGGTTGCATTTTAGTTGTTTTGGAGAAATTCTTGTTTGTTTTGGAGTTGTTTGGGTGCTTGTCATATTCCTTTTGATTTCTAAATGAATGGAGTGCTGTAGATATTCTCTATTTTTTTGTTTGTGGATATGAAAACAATATAGATATCAAGTTTCATTTTGATACATGCATTTGAAAAATAAAAGTGCTTCTTTACTTTGTTTTATGCATTGTTAATATGTGTAGTATCTTTGATTTCATTTGCACTTTTTAGACTATTATTGTAGAAAGATAGAGATAGTGCACTCTAGGAAAGCAAGAGCTAGCCCCCCCGGACTCCCCTTGCTTGTGTATGAATTCAAAGGTCTTTTCAAGAATTGTACTTGATGTTGATCTTTAAAAGCTTCATAGTTTCATTTGAATAGAATTTGGTTTTCTTAGATCTCTAATTTCTGTCTTGTTTTAACAGAAAAATATTTCCCTACATTAGGTAGTTTTCATTGAAAGAGAAATGTGCATTATCATGTAGCTAGGATTTGAATTCTTTTTACATTTCTTATCTACACATCATGCATCCAATTAACTGCTCAAGATAAAATTAATGCTAGCTTAGGTTTAAAATCATTTAGTAACTGTGTGTAAGTCAATGACGTGTTCGGGCGTTGTAAAATGTAGCAGCCGTCGTTAATTTGTCTGCACTACAACCCAGGACTCGCGTGATTATTCCATGTACCATTGGTATATCGAACAGTATTTCATGTATCCTTGAGGTATATAGAAAGGTACTTCATGTACTTGATTGTATATTAGAAGGCCCCTTGTGAATGGTTGTGCATTAGACATCACTCCTACCGATTTGAGCTCCCCCGTACCTAGCGTATATCAGGAGTGTAGCAGGGATTTCTCCCTTACTACAGGGCAGGAATGGCTACCTTCCATCTATAGGATAGAAGGATAGGTTTTCTGATGGTAACGCAAGAAAAACAAAATGGAACTGAAGCAAAGAGAATAGAAAAGAAAGAAATGGAAACCATGCACAAAAGGTTAGACTCCAGAAACCTGCATATAACTTGTTAGAACATAAAATAAACCTGCAAGAAAACTTAGTTAGAAAAACTAGAATAAAAATGATAGTAAAATAATCTTATACCTCTTGGTGGAAATGGGCCACCATGCCCTAGCTTTGAGAAGCACCTCTCTCTTGGCAATGGGGGAGCTATGGCTCAATGGGAGGATGGATGAGAGGGAGTGTGGGTGGCTTGAGAGACAAATAGTCTCAAGGCATCCACTTAGGTAGCATAATAGTATGCAAAGGAGGAATGTTTTGAGATTGACCCCCACCTCTCTATTTATAGCATTTTTAGGGTTCTAAGCCCCCGATCAGGGATTTAGCCCCTTTTTTTGGGCTTTTATCCCCTTTCACTCAATCTTTATCTCCTTTTAGGGTTTTAGGCTCTTTTGAGGGGTTTTAGCCCCTTTTTGAAGGCTTTAGCCCCTATGAGAGCTCTTTAGGTTCTTTTTAGGGGTTTTTAAGCCCTTTTCATGTTTTTAAGCCTTCTTAAGGTTGTGGGGGTCAAATGAGGGTCGTGCATGGGTGTCGTTGGGTGGTGTAGGCCATGTAGAGCCGAGTGAGGGATTTTTTGGGTTAACAGATTACCCCTAATGTGTGAGGGCAGGAGCTCATTGTATGGCCGACAGACATCGTAGGATTTTCTGCGGAGAGGTGGTGCTTCCTAGGCTGGGGCATGGTGGCTTTTGGTTTTTGTATTAATATGGTTCCCATCAATGGGTGAGATACAAATAATGTGTGACATGTATATGGACAAGGCGGGAATCCCCATGCTCGTAACAATGTCAAAAGAATAATGTGATCTATGCTCTATAATACAAGATCCGATCATATACAAGTGATGATACATAGTGGTTGCCTCAATGAGAGGCTGAATACAATACTGATCCAAAGAATTGGTACATTAGACCCATGGCATTCTCATGGAATGCTATATCTTCATGACTAACAACTTGTTGGATATAGAATGATACATAGCTGTATGGACTCACTGATGGAGAGTCAGAGTCTTTGTGGTACAAGTATGCTGCATCAATCATAAATCTATATAGAAGCACTGCTATGGCTTTTGAACACTATCTCCAATGCAACCCAGAAATCATAAGGGACATAATATTGTTGGGGTCCCTCAAATAGACTCATCAATGTGCTAGAGTCAGGTGACATCCGGGGTCTTCGACCAAATACTACATGGACCAATACCCTATACAAATCTCAACAGTGTGATGATGTAGCTGGAGTCGAACACGTGAGAAACAACCATCCTGAGAGGCACTAAGGACTCCTCTTAAGTGGTCTGAGGAACTCATCAACGAGGTTAATGAAACCAAGATACAGGGACCTCTAGGTCTATCCTTTGGAATATGTGTGTTGTCGTTGACAGAGGGAGACCTGCCCTTGGTTAAGGAAATGGTGTTTCCTTAACCAGAAGCGCGAGGGAGATAACTGAAAGATGCGAGACAATCTGAGGACTGACCCACTGAATGGGGGGAGGGAGGGAAAGAGTTGAACAAGGCCAGAGGGAGTGTAGTAGACTCAAAATTCCTTTGTTCAAAGTATGACAGAAGGGCGGACCAGGTAGCAAATGAAACCGACTCATGGGAATCGGATCATAGCTGTAATACCAGTAATGTCACTGCAAACAGGAAATACTTGGGGGAGGTAGACACTTTTGATATTGATGGGATCTAAGGAAGCCACATTGTAGAGTACTCTAAACAAAGGTGACCCAAAGTGGGAATGCTACCAAACTATTTTTTGTGGGGTGGTGTCTAGAGACACCATTGTGGTATGATATCTTGGATTTTTGCCGAGCCCAAGAAAGCAATACTCGATGGTGCTTTTAATTTTAAAGAGTCTGAAAGCACGAAGAAGACTCCAGTGGGGGCTCTTTTTCATTGGTAGTCTCCTATGCCCAAAAACGGATAAAAGTATACATAGGAGAGCTCGCCCATCCTTTTAGGGGATGGGAGACTTCTTTACTGTTGGTAGTCTAGTCAGGCCGAGAAAGGTTAAACCTATACTTGATGGATGGTCATTCAGATACTTTTACGAGAATGAACAAAACCAAGTTTGCTTGGCAATCTTTTCTTAATGAGAAGGCTATAAAAGAGCTTAACAACAACCCATGGTGAAATTTTTTGTAAAGTTCGTCCCCTCTCCCCGAGAAAGCATAAAAGTATGTAGAGGGGAATGGTCTTGGCTTGAATGTGCCAAGGTGGTCCTTTTCATTTGATGGTCTACATAGTCCGCAAAAGGAGATAAATGAGACAATGTAGATGACCTTTCCTATACTTTAAAGAGCAGGAAAGGAAGTAGTTGCACTCGAAAATATTTTCATTCTTTTAGGAGTCAGAAAAGAGCTTAAAAGAAACTCTAGTATGGTCAACTGATTGCGGTGGCATGGGAGGTGCCCCATGTCGGGACAGTGGACAATGGTCCAAAGGTCATCTGTGTAGTATGGATGGAGCAGGTGGCTCTTAAACATACCAATACGTGCATGGAATATATCACTGCAGAGGCATGCGAGTCAGTGCGATAGAGGCTCGCAAACCAAGGTGGCTCTCAGATAGAGGTCAGGAGAGTCGTGTGTGAATTGTGGTGGATAGACTTGACTACATGTGATGTGAGTACAAGTCCGGAGGCAGTTATATGCCAAATACATACAAAGGAAATGATTTGTCTTCTATACGATGGTTTGGAGATCCACATAAGGTGTGGTAAACGGAGTAGACAACTTATATGTAAAAATAAAAATGGTGTTCCTTACAGGTGGTGGCTTGAGAACCCGCATGAGTGGCGGTAGGAAAGTGTGATGCAAGTACAGGTCCAAAGACACTTGTATCAGCATGATGTGGCTCATGAATTGAGGTAACTTTTGGGAAGTGGTCCCAAAATTTGTTTGTTAAACATGAGACAATGGTCTCATAAGGAGATGGAAATTTGGGCCTAGAGGTGTGATAGGTGTCTCAAACAGGTTCCAAGTGACTTTGGATTAGTAGTTGATGGTGCTTCGCTTGACTTATGGTAAAAAAAGTTTAAAAGGAAAATGAAGCAACTCACTGGTGATGTTAAGCATAGAATCTCTTGAGGTAGAGACCGTGTTTTCGCTACTTCGATGGCTTGGAGGGAAGCTCGATGGTCTTCTATGGTTTGCTCGAGTTGGAGGAGTATTTCTTATAAAGGTGGAGTATCAGGGAGGATTTCTACAATGAGGTGAAGGGATGGGATTTGAAACTCTATGGGGAGTACTGATTCAATGCCATGTACTAGGCAGAAAGGAGCGAAACTGGTTGTGGTTTTTGTGGATGTGCAATAATCCCATAGGGTGGAGAATAGCATGTGATGCCAGTTGGTTTTATGGTTTCCTACCATCCTTTGGAGCATTGTTTTGATGATTTTGTTGACTTCTTCAACTTGGACATTGCCCTAGGGGTAGTAGGAAGATGAATAATGGTGTTCAAATTTCAACATGGTTGACAGTTCAGTCCAAACAACATCTTCAAAGTGTGAACCATGGTTTGAGACCAACTGTTTAGGAACACCAAATCATGAAATAACATGGTTGAAGAAGAAGCGTGCTATTGTTTCACTTTTGCAATCAAATGTGGGCATGGCCTCGACCCACTTAGTGAAGTAATAGACTTCCATAATGATGTATTTATGACTATTGGCCGAGACAGGGTTGATTGTCATGAATTCGATTGCCCATTTATAGAGAGGCCTGACTGTAACTACATGGTGTACTAGTGCAGAGGGGTTCTTGCCTTTGGGGAAAAGAGCTGACAACTACGAAAATGCTTGACTGCCTCATGTCCAGTGCATGCATCGATAATCTAATCGATGAAGGGTGTTGGGAAGTTGTCTTTGGGACACACCCCATTCAGATCGCAAAAGTCTATGCAAACGTAGATGGTACCCTATTTTTTATTCACAGGAACAGGATTATAAACCCAAGTGGTGTATGCAATGGGATAAATGAAGCCAGCTGTGCATAGTTTTTCTATCTTGGATTTGACCGCGACCGCTTTGGAAGGATGGATGGACCATTGCTTTTGGCACACGAGGGCCACATCAGGCCATGTGTCAATGTTGTGTTCTACGATGGATGGATCCAACCCAGGAATTTCAGTGTAAGACCAGGAAAAGATGTTGCATAATTCTTGGAAGAGAGATTTGTAGGCAGCAACTCCTTCCAGGGAGCAGGATGCCCCCAGCATGATTTCTTCAACAACCTTGAGATTGGTTGAGATGTTGATTTTGATGGTTTGCAAGATGCTGGCCATGTTCCCTTCATCGAAGGTGTTGGTGCCGGAATGGGGTTTTTGAACCAGTCAACTTTCCCATGAATGAAATATTTGGTTTCCATGAAAAACTGGTCTGATTGAGACACAAGTTCTTCGGGGAGGAAGAATGAGCAATGGTGCATGTCATCCCATGGGTATTCTGAATCGGTTGAGGCTTCAAGTATCTCCTCATCATTGCAGAAGCAATGAAGAGACAGGTCTGATGGACCATCATTGACATTGGAGACAAGAGGGTTGGTGGAACTAGACATCATGTAACTGGACATGGTGTCCGAAGAAGGAGGCGGGGGGTGAACTTCTTCAATCAAAGTGATCTCATATTCAAGGGAATGTTGTTGAAGGTCGGCCAAAGGGCACAAGCATGGTTTTTTCTCAATGACTTGTTTCTAACTATTGGCACTCTTGGAAGCTCAACCACAGGGAGGTTTTTGGTTTTATCCATGGAATCCAAATGCGCATAGATTATAGGAATCTCAGGGAAGTTCTAAGTTGGATGGCCCTGTTCTTCACAGACGGCGTAAGGCAGGATATTTCGAGGTTCAGCGGTAGCTTTTGCATTCTTTCCCTTTGCCCTTTTTGGGTGGGGTGGTGCGGGTGAGGGTGCGGTGGTTAGTTTTTGTGGGCTGGGTGGAGGATGAGATTTGACCACAATGGGTTGCACAGGGGTTAAATTACCTGGGACATTGGTGGTTAAGTCGGTGGATAAAGATACCACACGGGAATTCCCAATGTAAAGTTGGGTAAGTTTAAGGTGGCCACTACTGGCTTGCTCATGACACTCAGTGGAGGAAAGAGGAAGGGAATTGTGTGGACTAGGGAGGAGCCTAGATAACTCCATGATGGTTGTATGTGGGGATGAGGTTGTGGTTGCAGCTACGCGTAATGCTACGACTGTAGATGATGTTGCGGTTGCTATTGATGTTGCAGCTGTGGACGGTGTTGTGGTTGCGGTTGGGGTTGTGGTTGTGTTTGTTGTTTGGGTGCAGCGGTGCTGGATGAGAGCATGCACAAGTCCATAGTCTCATTTGGTGTTGGTGGTGGTGACACTAAGGGGAAATAATCCATAATTGAGGTATCGACAAACAACCCAGGGCCCACATTCAACAATGGGGAGGCTTCTATGTTGTCAACCATGGTGTTGACCGCAGGGATAACATTGGTAGGTGTAGTCAGCCCTTGCAGATCAATGGTATTAATCGTAGGGATAACTTTGGCAAGTGATGTTAACCCTTGTGGATTGTGATAAGTCAGTTGGTCAACCATGGTCATGATTTTCCCTTTGTGGGGTAACATCATGACACAGAAAACAGTTGATGCTACGGATCTCATGGTGTACATATAACTTCTTTCAAGGAGATGGTTATAGTCCAATTGAGCATTGACAAATTCTATGTCAATCAGTACTATCTTCTCAGCTAATGTGATGGGGATGTGGGGGAGGATTCCTTGGGATTTAGTGGGATGGCCATCATAATCCTGCAGAGTTGTGGAGGATGGTTGCATAATTGGGGATCCAAGTTTTTGGCAGACTAGGGTAGACATGATGCACATGGATGCCCCCTCATCCACTATGCACCGGTGCATGACCAAATTCTAGATAGACACTAGGATTTGGAACAAAATGGTTGATGGAATTCACAGTTCTCCATTCTCCATGTCGAATGTGATCAACTTGGAGTCAAAAGGGTCCATGGCCCCAAGGGTGGCTAGAAAGGATTTTCGTTGCATTGGGAAAGTTTTAAGTACCTCAAGAGCAGACATGGCGGTAGGTGTTTGGGTAAAATCATCCACTATGTTGTAGCTGACAACAGCTCTAGCCATGGCGTTGTTGGAAACCCAAAGTATGGGGGGGCCCAAAAAAGGAGGTAACTGAAGAGGTGCATTGACTATTTTATACGTAGATGCCGCTGATGTGATAGTGGGTTCGGTGTTGGTTCAATATTGATTTCGTCTGGTTTATAGATTGACCTCTTTATTTGTCATAGCTAGCAGGTGGTGGACACCTATTTCTGCCATGGGAGGTGCCCTCGGAGCGTTGGGATTGGGTTGGGGAGGGGGTGCGGTTTCCACCAATCCTTGGACTAGTAATGGGTTTTGGAGCACCATAGGAAGAGGTCCTTGTGGTGCTGAGTTGGGTTGGGCTTGGTCTGTTGTATTGGTGGCATGTTGAAACTCATTTCTAATGGCCTATTTATTGTGACCCATGAAGGGACACTTGAATGTGTAGTGCCCATAGACCTCGCATAGTGTGCACGGTTGGTTTGTCCACAATGGAGTGTTGCATCTCGGTGCATTTGGTCGTTGAGGATTTTGGGCTGGCCGGTTCACCACGACATTGTTGGGAGGATTTGGTTGTTGACTACCTCCCTGTGGTTGATTGTTGCCTTGGTTCTAGGGTGGGTTATTCCTGGCTTTCCCTTGTTGGTTATTGGGGGCAGGCTGGTTGGGACGGTTTTGCTATGCAAATACTTGTCCAAATGGAGTAGGTGGAGCAGGGGTAGGGGCTTGAACATCTTGCACCAATGGTTTATAGTAGACTTGGGTGGGTGTCAATGCCACAAATGTGGGCATTTTTCCTACATATTATTGTGTTGGCCAAGCCAAGGCTTGGGCCTGCTGCGGTGGCATGGGTTGTGTGTAAGAAGTTGTGGCTCTGGACTGGGACATAATTCTTGCATGGTCTGGAGTTTGGTTTTGGTAAGCAACACTAGGGGTGTTGCTCGATTGTGGTGGTTTTGTAGGTGGTGTCAGACGGTGATGTGGTTGGTGAGAGACAGAACCTATGATGCCATCTGCAGCATGGGATGCCCCCGGTGCATCCCGGTAGGAGGTGCCTGCATGGGGAGTGTCTGGAATGATGGTGTAAAGGTACAGACTATGCATAGATTAGATCAAACTATCAGAATTTCAATATGGCCTCCTCTTTGGATTGGGGACGTTCAAATGCAACGTCCTTTGCTATAGGTGGGAGCAAGGTTTTAAGGAACTAATCTAGGAAGATCCTGTCATCAAGTTGGATCTTCCACAAACTACAGCGTCACCACAACTCATGGATGTGGTCAGTTATGTGGGTAGCAGTATTTTGGTGGCAAGATAACAAGATCTCTACCCCTTCGTCATATCTAATGGGGAGTTGGAAATATTGCAGGAACATGAAAGCCAGGGAGTTGAAATCTGGGTACTTGGCTTGTGGTAGCTCAATGCACCACTTGGCTGCAACACCTATGAGGGTGCATTGGAATATTCTTAGCCTGATCGAATCATATATGATGTTGTTTCATGAGCACCATAGATGAAACGTCATGATATGGTTTTGGGGGCACTCCCCTACCTTCCCTTCAAACTTGGGAATGTCTGAGGGAAGTTTGATTGGCATGGGAGGCCAAAATGTTTGATGGTGGATAGGGTCATTTTTTAACCAAACCAAGTTAGGCAAGTTGAGATGTGCCATGAAAGGAAGTTTTGAACCCAGGTTGATGTGAGATGGGGAAACCATGGTGGTGGGGTTTGCAGGAACATGATGCACCTGCATAACTGGGGGTACTTGTGGGACAATTATGGACAGGCCAGTGCCCCCAAGTGTGGTGGGAGGGATAGTGTGGGTGGAAGTACTGCTACCCCCATGTATGATAAGAGGAGCAGTGTAGGTGGAAGGGCCACTGCCCCCATGTGTTGCAGGTGGGACAACTTGACTGGTCAATATGGGTGGTGGTAGTTGGATTATGATGGTTTGCATGACCATGCTGGGGCCACCTGCAAGGGTGTTGGTGGTGTTTTGTGGTGTGGACATGGGTCCGCTAGAAATTACTACGCTAGAAAATGGATCCAGGTTTGCACCAACCATGGGGCTTGATGGTGTAGTGTGCATATTTGGTTCAGACTGATATGGGTCTGAATTTGAATTAGAAGCTGTGTGGCCTTCTGATGGTGTAGAAGGTCGTCGATCATGGTCTCAACGATGTTGGTTTAATGACCTGTACTGTGGTGGTTCACCTCTTAGGCGTGAGGAACAACGCGAGGGATCAATGGTGTCAGATTTGTATGTCAAAATGGTGGTAATGATTTTTGGACCCCGGTTTCAATAGCTTCCTATTGGCTTTAGGTGGTCACTCAGCCACAAAGATTGCCAGGAGACATCGCTTGGATTTTTCCTCATGGGAGTGCTAGTCAATCGGTGGGGTTCAGTGCCTGTTTCACTTGGAAATTCCTCTCAATAGCCAGCTACTTTGAGGTTCATGTGGTACTCCTCACAATGAGTTTCTGGGCTAAGCCCAAGTACTTGCAATGATTAAGGTAGTCAGGGACTTATGTGCTCAAGGAATACAGATGTTTAACTTAGTGTAAATTGTAAATTTTACTGGCTCACTCAATGTCATGAACTGAGATGGGTTGATTTATATGGTATGTATTTTGTTTTTCTGTTATACCTAGTGGCTGCTTAAATGGTTTATGAATATTCTACATAGTTCATCACATTGTGAATGAAAGCAGTAAATAGTAATCAAAAATTTTACACATGCACCATTTGTGAACCTGAACTATGATAGCTTGACTAGGTGACTACCTTACACCTATATTTCTCTTCAACCAGGAGAGGGTGCTAGGCTCTCAACACAATGGGACTAAGCCCATCCATAGATCCATAGGTCACCCTTTGGATGTAAGGTTGGTCAATAGGGAGGACGTTGAGCACCATGAGAATCCCTCCTTCTCTACCCCCTATACCTTCCAAGTCACCTGTTTTTAGTGGATTTGAAAAATAATAGGTTAAGTGCCTATTACTATACGAGCTTCACCCTTCGTCTTATCCTAGAATACCCCAAAGGGTGATGACTGGGTAGAGGAGGAAGGGCTAGGAAAGATGTTGATTTTAAGTAAATTTTAATCAAGCTTTGTTCATTAATCCATTAACCATTGATTTACACTTTTATTTACACATTCTGCAAATGAAATGAATAAAAATAGAAACAAAAACAGTTTGGATGGACAGAGGTGGCCGAGCCACAATGATAGTCCTTAACTTTAAAAAAAATCAAACTCTGAGTGACAGATCGCACTTTTTGGGTCAAATGTGGCAAGTGGGTCGCCAAATTTTCCCAAAAATAGGTGAAGGGGTTGCTCAGAATATGCAGACAGAAGTGGACTGACTTCTAGAAGGGGGTCGCACCTTTCAGGGCTAAATAGGTGACCTGGTCACACCTGTCAGGTCAGAATGAGCGACCTAGTCCCCTCTCTGGGACCAATAAGAGTGACCTGCTCCGGAAACTGAATTTTTTTTTGGTCCTGAGCCAGATCCAGTTGACAATAACCTATACTGTGGCCAAATGGGCTCGGATTAGCCTTGAGGAGCCTCGGCAGTAACTAGAAATGCAAATAAATAGAGATTTAAACTAGATTTTAATAGAAATTTAAACTCGGGCAAAAAACAGAATTAAAAACTGAAACTTTGAAAAATAAACCCAAGGATCCTATGGGATCGACCTGGTATGGTCGCCAGTTTTGTAGCAGGTATTTGACCCTTACTACAGGGTAGGAATGGCTACCTTCCTTCTATGGATAGAAGGATAGGGTTCTTTATGGTAATGCAAGAAAAACGAAATGGAACTGAAGAAAAGAGAACAGAAAAGAAAGAAATGGAAACCCTGCACACAAGTTTAGAGTCCAGAAACCTACATACAACTTGTTAGAACATAAAATAAACCTGCAGGAAAACTAAGATAGAAAAACTAGAATAAAAATGACAGTAAAGAAAGCTTATACCTCTTGGTGGAAATGGGCCACCATGGCCTAGCTTGGAGAAGCACCTCTCTCTTGGCAATGGGGGAGCTATGGCTCAATGGGAGGATGGATGAGAGGGAGTGTGGGTGGCTTGAGAGACAAATGGTTTCAAGGCATACACTCAGGTAGCATAACAGTATGCAAGGGAGGAATGTTTTGAGAGTGACCCCCACCCCTCTGTTTATAGCTTTTTTAGGGTTCTAAGCCCCTGGTCAGGGCTTTAGCCCCTTTCTTTTAGCTCCTTTTGCTCAATATTTATCTCCTTTTAGGGTTTTAGGCTCCTTTGAAGGGTTTTAGCCCCTTTTTGGAGGATTTAGCTCCTATGAGAGCTATTTAGGCTCTTTTAGGGGTTTTTAATCCCCTTTTCATGTTTTTAAGCCTTCTTGAGGGTGTGGGGGTCAAATGGGGTCAAATGAGGGTCATGCATGGGTGTCCTTGGGTGGTGTAGGTCATGTAGAGCTGAGTGAGGGATTTTTTGGGTTAACAGGGAGACCCCTTTAAGAATCCTCAAACCATCTGAGGTATCCTTTTGGCCTATACTGTGAGGTTCCTGAATTTTGATCCACTCCTATTCACACAGTTTGCTTTTGGATTTTAGACTTGAGTAGTGTTTGATATTGTGTGGTATTTCAGATATTCTTAGAGAGTTCAGATATGGGAGACTTTCCCAAGACCACTAGACAAGATAACCCTTTTTAGGGCATGTATTTTGTTTCTCCCCCTTGTGGAGATGTTGGTCCTCTCTTCATGGCCACTTTGAACCTTCCTGGATTGACTATAGGATTACCTGTATGGTTATTCTCCAATCTTGTAATACCAAATGCACCCTTTGTGTCAGATCTTGGTCCTTTGCCACATGAGCATCAAACTCATGTTAATCCTTCTCCTTCTTTGTCGAATGTTGAATCGACTTCCCTTTCTTCTTGTCACTTGTTGAAAACTCTAATGTTAGTAAACGGGAAAGTAAGAAGAAGACACAAAGGAAGGATAAGAAGAAGATCACCAAGCAGAAGGTTATAGCTCCAACCTATGATCTTCATGTTGGAATCCCACCAGCCACTAATCATCATGCTAGAAGTATTGATGTACCTTTTTTCAGCTCGTGTAAAGTTCCCTTGTAGACTTTGCAAGGGTGATCACCATCTCAAGGGTTGTCCTGGTCTTTCCCTTATGTTAGAAACGTGGTCTAAACATCCTATTTCGTCAGTCTCTGATCATCATGTTGATGATGCCCCATCAACTGGTGACTCTTTGGTTAAGATTCGAAAAGGAAAGGTTAGGTATCCTTGCTTTCTATGTAAGGATATGCACCACACTTACCTTTGTCCTCGCATGGATGAAGCTTCAAAGTTGTTGGAAGATATTACTGTTCCTCAAAGTTTTCTCTTGACACTCCATTGGTTGATAAAGAGGTTGATCTAGTTCTAACCTCGGTCGATCCCACTCTTCCCTTGAAGAGTGAAGTTGAAGCTGTTGATCCAAGTCCATCCTTGGTTGATCCCACTCTTCCTTTGGAGAGTGAAGTTAAAGTGGTCAAGTCGATCTCATCTCCACCCGATCCCACTCTTTCTTTAGAGAATATTGAGACTGAAGTAGTCCCTTCAACACAGTATTCATCTTGTCCCTCTCTTTTAATCGAGAGTGAAATCCATCTAGCTGAAGTTTTCATAGTTAGTTCTGATTGTTCTATGCAAGAGGAAGTTTTGTCTCTTTTGACAGGACCCTCTCCAAGTAGTGAGGTTATTTCCTTTGACTGGAGTAACCTAACAGAATATCAACTTCATTCGAGTGTTCCTTTCCAGATAGTTGTGCGAGTTACTTCTAAGAGTATATTCCGCACTATTGTTGACGAAGGGGCTTCTGTTAGCATTTTATCCTCTACTTCTTGGCAATCCATAGGTTCTCCTCCACCTGTGCCAGCTACTGATCAGATTCTAGATTTTAATTGAAGACCCACAACCCCTTTAGGGGTCCTTCCTCATTTTCCTATAACTTTGGAAGGAAAAACTATTTGTATCGATGTTATGGTAGTCCAAGGTCCCTTAGATTTTAATATTCTCCTTGGAAATGATTATGTTTATGCCATGAAAGCTGTAGTGTCCACACTCTTTCGAGTGATGTATTTTCCCCATGAAGAGAATATTGTGACCATTGATCATCTTTCCTTTGTTAAACCCGATCATTGCATGAATCCTATTCATCAGACTTCCCTAAATGTCCTGCATGTTCTCATGGTTCCTTCCCCTTCTAGTTAGCTTCCTCCCATCATAGGTAAAATGGGGGGCATGGCTCCAGCCTCTGGACATCATACTATATTTAAGTTGCTATCATTTTATGTAAGGGGGAAACCCACCAACCTGTGGACATCATGTTGTCTTAGAACAGCCTACGAGCATAGTTCCCTTTCTGTGTCAACCTCGTTAAAACATGAAACATACATTGTGAGCATAGTTCTTTTTCTATGTCAAGCTCGTTAAAAAATGAAATAGGTTTGTGAGGATAGTTCCCATTCTATGTCAAGCTCATTAAAAAATGAAATAGATTCTTGTGAGCATAGTTCCCATTATGTGTCAAGATCATTAAAAAATGAAACGGATGTCCTCAAGCATAGTCACTTTCTGTTTCAAGCTTGCATAAAAATGAAACAGGTTCCCACAAGCATAGTTACTTTCTCTTTCAAGCTTGCATAAAAATGAAACAGGTGACTTTGATCAGTGTTTATTCTTGGTTTCAGGCTTGTTGAAAAATAAAAATGACCTTAAGCATAGTTCATTTTTCGTGTCAAGATTGTTAAAAAATGAAATGGATTCTTCATAAAAATGAAACAGGTTCCTACAAGTATAGTTACTTTATGTTTCAAGCTTGTGTAAAAGTGAAACAGGTCACCTTGAGCAGTGTTTATTCTTGGTTTCAAGCTCATTAAAAAATAAAACTGACCTTGAGCATAGTTCCTTTTTCGTGTCAAGCTCATTAAAAAATGAAACAGATTCTTCCATTGTGTCAAGACTCAATATTTGATCCTTCATTTCATCCGCTTATAAAGAAGATGAAACAAAGCTTGGGGGGCATGCACCCTTCCTCTTTATGTTGGACTTAACTACTTGATAGTTATACTAGGGGAAAGTACCAAGCACTGGACATCATGTTGGGAAATCACTCGTCAATGGGAGCCATTTTGAGCATACTTTATTTCAGTTTCGAGCTCGTTAAAACATGAAATGATCCTCTGAGCATAGTTCTTTTTTGTTCCAAGCTCGTTAAAAAATGAAGCAGATACCATGAGAATTATTTCAATTGATATTTGAGCTTGTTAAAAATAGTAATATGGTGTTGAGCTTAGTTTTCATTTTTCGTGCTCTAGTTAAAACATGAAAACCGGATTGAGATTACTTTATCACTTTTTCATGCTATGGATTCAAACATGAAAAAGGTTTTGAGTTCCTTTTATACCTTTGTCATGCTCGACAAAACTTAGTGAAGAGGTATCAAGTATAGTTTTACTGTTTTTTAGACTCGTTAAAATTGGATTATGAAAAAAGAACTCATTCCAGAATTATATTTAAGTTCTTTTCAGTCTCCTTAAAAACACAAAAAGATTGCCAAGTGAGCTTGTTATGTTCACACTGTTACAGAGAGAAATTCCTATGGCTTGGGGTACCACAACAGACAACTTTGACTCCAGAAATCAATCTTTCCCAATATGCAATAGAAATAAAATGTCTAACACTAAAGGATCAGACCTCGTACCTTATTCTAGACGATTGAAGTAGATCCCCGTTGAGATGTCCAATCTTCAGCTTGAATTATTATAATACTTCCTCAACAACAAGTAAACAATACAAGCATACTATATATCATGGTGTTAGATCTATTCTATCATATATAATCAATAATGTAAAAGCATTTGACATATTCCAATGGATAGAATATTAAATCAAATACACATCATTGGACAGGAAAAGATAGTTCTTATTAATATAAATCAGAGATTACAAGATAGACACAACCTCTGACGGCACGTCTGCGAACCGGATAAACTGAATCCCCCACTTGGGCCTCCACCACCTCAATCCTCCATCTCACGATAGCAAGTTCACTAGCAAAAGGCAAGCTTGGGAAGAACACAAAAGTGCTCCAAAGGGACAAAGGGATGCAGAATCAAGTATAAATTCCGACAACAATGGACTATAGTTTCGTTGCTTTCAATCTCTCTATATGCATTCAATGTACCAAGGGGTTCCTTATATAGCTTCACAAGGGATAATGAAGGGTCGAATCCGAGCGATCTCAATGCATATGGAAGGCCAGGAGTCGAATGAGTCGAATCCATGTCAAGGAAAACTCCAAAAGGATATGGATTATGCACACATACCGATGTACATGGTTATAGGGGTCAAACCCGCGTATGTACGCAGTTATCGGGTAAAAAGCCGCGTATATCACTTTTCATATAGTTTTAGGGAGTTTGTAGCGGGACAGGGGAAGGCCATACAAAGTGTGATTCACCTAGAGTGGTGAAATCCGCTATAACAGATGTCCCCTAATGTGTGAGGTTAGAGGGGTCATACGATGGCCGAAATACATTATAAGTCCATCCCAGAAGTGGAGTGATGAAGGATCCCAAAAGGAAGACCAGCCATCCAATCAGCATAGTACAATAATACAACTCTGCATATAACTGCAAGTACATATAGCAGTCCCGGATACATAAGAGTACAATGGCCATGAATAGGCATAATACATGATATCACATATGTGGTCATCGCCATGTACAATATACATAGATCAGAATCTCCATGATGAAGATATACAAAGGACCATGATCTCCAAAATGGCTGAAGATATACAATATATCAAGATCTCCATAGTGGATGGAAATGTCTGACATACACTGGAATGAAGTCACGAGAGCTGAAATCTCATGAACACTGGCACGATCAAGGAGGTAGCATATAAGAGATGCCACCAGTCTGGAAAGTCTTCTACACAAACCGCTACGAGTACATGTCCTACTATGTGAATAGAGGTGTCGAGGTCGAACATAGTAGTCCATCATCTGATTATCGGTCATTGATGTATACCGTTAATAGACGCGAGATTACCCACCGATAATGAAAATGGGAATCAAGGTACTAGAGTGAAAAATAACAAGTGTAAATAGATGTGTTGAGGTCAAACACTTGAGAGAATCCATCGATCAGGGGACATTGATGTATTCCCAAGAAACTGTCGATAGCGAGAGAACCTGCCACTGATGACTGCAAGTCTCAAGGCACTCAAAAGGACTCTAGATTCCAATCCTAGAATAAATGATCTGAAGTCGATGGGATGAAATCCACTGGAAGGAGGGCATTAAGGAATCCCCCATCATCCAACACGAGGTACTCAGCAAAGCTGTCTAATGTGGAAGGACTCGATCATAAGGTGCTCAAACCAGTAATTGTATCGGGAATGGCCGACATGCAAAGTCAAGATAGCTGAGGAATGGCCAACACAGGTTTCAACTTCCTTTGAACAAGAGCATAACGATGTATGGTGATTGAATGAAGGTAGCATAGTCTCGATATACAAACTGGGACATCTCTGTAACACATGAGGCATCAACAGAGGCTCCATAGGGATTGGAAGCTTAACCAGTCAGTGGAGATAAACTCGGATAAACGAGTACAGCTCTTAAGTCAAACTATAACCCAACCAATTGATGTGATATTATACAGTGCTCTGTTCAAAGGCAACACGACTTGACAGTGAAACCAGAGATTCTGGGTTCGATCCCCAGCGGAGTCACCAATTCTGTTACGGAGAGAAATTCCTATGGCTTGGGGTACCACAACAGATAGCTTTGACTCCAGAAATCAATATTTCCCAATATGCAATAGAAATAAAATGTCTAACACTAAAGGATCAGACCTCGTACCTTATTTCAGACGGTTGAAGTAGATCCCCATTGAGCTTTCCAATCTTCAGCTTGAATTATTATAATACTTCCTCAACAATAAGTAAACAATACAAGCATACTATATATCATGGTGTTAGATCTATTCTAGCATATATAATCAATAATGTAAAATCATTTGACATATTCCAATGGATACAATATTAAATCAAATACACATCATTGGATAGGAAAAGATAGTTCTTATTAATATAAATCAGAGATTACAAGATAGACACAACCTCTGACGACACGTTTGCGAACCGGAGAAACTAAATCCCCCACTTGGGCCTCCACCACCTCAATCCTCCATATCACGATAGCATGCTCACTAGCAAAAGGAAAGCTTGGGAAGAACACAAAAGTGCTCCAAAGGGACAAAGGGATGCAGACTCAAGTATAAATTCTGACAACAATGGACTATAGTTTCTTTGCTTTCAATCTCTCTATATGCGTTCAATGTACCAAGGGGTTCCTTATATAGCTTCACAAGGGATAATGAAGGGTCGAATCCAAGCAATCTCAAGGCATATGGAAGGCCAAGAGTCGAATGAGTTAGATCCATGTCAAGGAAAACTCCAAAAGAATTTGGATTATGCACACATCCCAATGTACGCGGTTATAGGGGTCAAACCCGTGTATGTACACGGTTATCGGGTAAAAAGCTGCGTATATCACTTTTCATATAGTTTTAGGGATGATCAAGGAAACATCAAAGGATAAAATATGGTCCATGGGGTCTAAAGAGTCTGTAACGGGACAGGGGAAGGCCATACAAAGTGTGATTCACATGGAGTGGTGAAATCCGCTATAACAGATGCCCCCTAATGTGTGAGGTCAGAGGGGTCATACGATGGCTGAAATACATTATAATTCCATCCCAGAAGTGGAGTGATGAAGGATCCCAAATGGAAGACCAGCCACCCAATCAACATAGTACAATAATACAACTCTGCATATAACTGCAAATACATATAGCAGTCCTGGATACATAAGAGTACAATGGCCATGAATAGGCATAATACATGATATCACATATGTGGTCATCGCCACATACAATATACATAGATCAGAATCTCCATGATGAAGATATACAGAGGACCATGATCTCCAAAATGGCTGAAGATATACAATAGATCAAGATCTCCATAGTGGTTGGAAATGTCTGACATACACTGGAATGAAGTCACGAGAGCTGAAATCTCATGAACACTAGAACGATCAAGGAGGCAGCATTAAAGAGATGCCACCAGCCTAGAAATTCTTCTACACAAATCGCTACGAGTACATGTCCTACTATGTGAATAGAGGTGTTGAGGTCGAACATAGTAGTCCATCGTCTGATTATCGGTCATTGATGTATACCGTTAACAAACACGATATTACCCACCGATAATGAAAATGGGAATCAAGGTACTAGAGTGAAAACTAACAAGTGTGAATAGATGTGTTGAGGTCGAACACTTGAGAGAATCCATCGATCAGGGGACATTGATGTATTCCCAAGAAATTGTCGATGGCGAGAGAACCTGCCACTGATGACTGCAAGTCTCAAGGCACTCAAAAGGACTCTAGATTCCAATCCCAGAATAAATGATCTGAAGTCCATGGGATGAAATCCACTGGAAAGAGGGAATTAAGGAATCCCCCATCATCCAACACGAGGTACTCATCAAAGCTGTCTAATGTGGAAGGACTCGATCATAAGGTGCACGAACCAGTAACTGTACCGGGAATGGCCGGCATGCAAAGTCAAGATAGCTAAGGAATGGCCGAAATAGGTTTCAACTTCCTTCAAACAAGAGCATAACGATGTATGGTGACTGAATGAAGGCATCATAGACTCGATATACAAACTGGGACATCTCTGTGACACAGGAGGCATCAACAGAGGCTCCATAGGGACTGGAATCTTAACCAGTCGATGGAGATAAACTTAGATAAACGAGTACAGCTCCTATGTCAAACTATAACCCAACCAATGGATGTGATATACAATGCTCTGTTCGAAGGAGACATGACTTAACAGCTGCCAAAGATAACATATTTCCTTGTCTGGCTTTTTGGTTTTTTTATTTTTTTGGACTTTTTCAGTTATTTGAAAAGCTTGAAAAAAGAATAAACTAGATTTATAGTTACAAACTAGGAGGAGACGAGTGTCATCAGGGAAAACAAACTAGTTCCAAGCAGTGGAACATACCTATGCTCAATGCAAGGATACATGTGTAGGATATCGACACTCGGGGGAAAATCCCCTCCCGGTAAAAAGGGAATCAAGCTGCGAAGGATAGAAAAATGGCTCTGCATGGCTAGACATGAGACAAGCTCGATCTATATGGCTGAAACGCAATGTTAGGGGAGCCAGCATAAAGCTCAATAAGGCAGGAAAAGCTCATGATAATGCATTCACAACTTGACATGAGGGAGTCCCAGGGAAATGGCCAGCATAAAGTTCAAGAGGAGTATGAAGCTCTTGCTCAAGGACATGGCAGGACTAAAAGGGACTCCTGGATCTAAGAGAGGACTCGCAACATGGGTACCAAATGCAAAAGGGAGCTAACTAGAACACCCATGTATAGGAAAGCTCTACCATTCACATAATATCACTTCTAGCAACAACATGAAGGTTCCGTGATACCATGGAATGGGTTCGTACCTAAGGTTAAGATGGAATGGTCATAAGGCAATGCATAAGTGCAAGTGGATGTGAAATCCTAACCTATATGCTAGTTCAGACATAATACCTGTGATAGGAACGAACGGGTCAAAACCTCGGAGAGAGTGTACAAAAAATGGACCCTACATGACAACCATATTAGACCAAAACAACCCAAAATAGTCAATAAAGAATACACACTATAGGATATAGGGAGGAATGATCATGAAAACCGTACCCAAAGGAAACAGTATGGTGAATGATAGGACATGAAAAGAAACGTAAGGTGTAGACCCAACGTTCAAGCATCCACTACCACCCCCATGAGGGTGACCACTGGTGTAAAGACCGAGAGAAGTG
Organism: Pseudotsuga menziesii; assembly: GCA_001517045.1. Classification (NCBI taxonomy): domain Eukaryota; kingdom Viridiplantae; phylum Streptophyta; class Pinopsida; order Pinales; family Pinaceae; genus Pseudotsuga; species Pseudotsuga menziesii. Next base: position 229,510 of record LPNX010013366.1, on the reverse strand, counting down.
AGTCAAAATCCTCCACAAATGGAGTAGAGGGAAGAATGTGACCACTTCAAATCTACGAGCAGGGTAAGGGGCTGTGATGCCCCCAAGTCTGACACCAGGGTCTATACTAGGACCAAGGACGGGTGATAGGATACCAGGCATGCCGAAAATAAAAGGACCTGAACTCAAGAGAGCATAAATATACTCAAGTAACCACGATCCCAAAGGCCAACTAGCGCACAAAGAGCACACTCCTAAGAAAATATACAGCCAGAATATAAGCAAACCAAGGGGAGGATATGTGAGCTCCCGAATGCAGTAGGTATGTATCGCTTAGGAGAGGCTCGAAACTCCCATACACTACAAGAAGAGGTACGTAACCAATTATAGTGGCCCTCAGCTTCAACGCATAAAGTGAATGTGCTGTCCGACCTCTACCTGGCTGGGACACCTACAGAATAACCTCTACAAGTACCCCCTTGATATCCTAGGTAAGGCCACTAAGGTCACCTCAATATAATCAATGCTCAGGTGGACAGTCGCAGGCAGGATTGACCATATGGGTAGGGTAGCAAAGCTTGAAACTCTCGAAAGAGCCCCCAGATACGAATACAATCCTGTAAATATCTCTGGCGCTACTCAGTTATGACTAGGGGTCATCCCAATCAATAACTGCTCACACTACCTCGTGCTTAACTCCCTTTTGAGAGGAGGATCCTGAGAAACACTAATTATACCAAGGATTTCACACACTCACCTAGATGTTGTTGTTTAGTGATCTTGGAGAATTGGCTTACAATGAACTATTCCAAGATCCTAAAACCTAATCTTGTTGGTGCACCCTAGAAAAGAAACAATGTAATTCATTATAATTAGCGTTGATTTTAGCTGGCTGTAATTACTCAAAGGGAAATGGCCGTGCAACTAGTGATATGAAGACTCAGCAGTGAAATAAAAGTGCACACCATAACAAACAATGCTAAGTGCAATATTTGTCAAATGAAAAATAGGGTATGCCACTACATGAGATGCATAAATATATATTCCTTTCTGAATGTCAATGCAATCCTTCCTATATGAAAGCCTAAAAACAACTCTCATCCAAGCAATCCAATGCAAGTACCTCCTCAAATCCATATCTAAGATGCAACTAAGAGTGCAACTACTTTGTATTTTTTAATATAAAAGAATGAAAAATGCAATAAAAGTCATCTAAAACTCTCAGTCTTTGTAACAAGTATAAAAGACAAGCCCAGCAAGGCACCAAGACAAAAAGAGTAATGCACTAATGGAAAAACAAAAAGGATAAATGACTAAAACTACTTTGAAGGAAAAATCAATGAAAAAGCGGTCTCTGGTCACAAAAGAAGCATCCAACAAACAACATCAGACCTAAGGAGGACCCAACCACACTCACAACCCACCCAGCAACTTCCCACAACATCAAACTCAACCAAAAGGGAGGATGTACGTGACTGTTTAAAGAACAACTGCGTATGTACGCGACTTTTGGCCAAAAACCCACATATACAGAGAAGGCAGTGGTAAAAAGCAGGCCAAGGCCAAACCAATAAAGGGGAGTGTCAATGGAAAAACATACTATAAAATGCGACACAAAAACAGGGGGGAAATAAAGAGCAAGTCAATAATATCAAGCCCATTGTACCGATAAAAAACCCCAAAGGAAAAATGACTAGGAACTCCCCAGTGGAGTCGCCAATTCTGTTACGGAGAGAAATTCCTATGGCTTAGGGTACCACAACAGACAACTTTGACTCCAGAAATCAATCTCTCCCAATATGCAATAGAAATAAAATGTCTAACACTGAAGGATCAGACCTCGTACCTTATTCCGGACGGTTGAAGTAGATCCCCATTGAGCTTTCCAATCTTCATCTTGAATTGATACAATACTTCCTCAAAAACAAGTAAACAATACAAGCATACTATATATCATGGTGTTAGATCTATTCTAGCATATATAATCAATAATGTAAAAGCATTTGACATATTCCAATGGATACAATATTAAATCAAATACACATCATTGGACAGGAAAAGATAGTTCTTATTAATATAAATCAGAGATTACAAGATAGATACAACCTCTGACGGCACGTCTGCGAACCGGAGAAACTAAATCCCCCACTTGGGCCTCCACCACCTCAATCCTCCATCTCACGATAGCAAGCTCACTAGCAAAAGGCAAGCTTGGGAAGAACACAAAAGTGTTCCAAAGGGACAAAGGGATGCAGACTCAAGTATAAATTTCGGCAACAATGGACTATAGTTTCTTTGCTTTCAATCTCTCTATATTCCTTCAATGTACCAAGGGGTTCCTTATATATCTTCACAAGGGATAATGAAGGGTCGAATCCGAGTGATCTCAAGGAATATGGAAGGCCAGGAGTCGAATGAGTTGGATCCATGTCAAGGAAAACTCCAAAAGGATTTGGATTATGCACACATCCCGATGTACATGGTTATAGGGATCAAACCCACATATGTACGTGGTTATCGGGTAAAAAGCCACGTATATCACTTTTCATATAGTTTGAGGGATGATCAAGGAAACATCAAAGGATAAAATATGGTCCATGGGGTCTAAAGAGTCTGCAGCGGGACAGGGGAAGGCCATACAAAGTGTGATTCACCTGGAGTGGTGAAATCCGCTATAACACACACTTGTAAAAGAATTAGAATGGTTGACCAGTCGGTGGTAGGTTATCTCTTTTTTGGACTGACTAGGACTATTTATGAAAAAGGTCCTTCTAGAGTCTTCTTAGTCATTTAGACTCTCTAAACATGAAATGACAAATGAGTTTGCTTTCATCAGACTCGTAAAATCAAACGATGAAGGACCCTTTTTGGGAATGAACCCCTCCTTTCTCAAGTTTGTAAAACACATGATATTGGAATCGCCCAAAGGAAGAGCTATATCGAGCATTTGTTACCCTTTTCCAGCTCGTTAAAAAGAAAAGAGTCACTCATCAATCATGATTAGGAAATTAAGGAAAGATTTTGCATTTTGTTATGGTGGTACATAATCACTCTTGAACATGGAACTCATTTGCATATGCATTCCAGTACTTTGGTAATTTGTTTGTCTTTGATTCCTACTAATTCCTAGAGTCTTCTTTCTCTTTTGAGTTGTCCCAGAATACTCTCATCATCAGTTGCATTGGGGGATTGGTATCATTCTTGAGTCAATACTACCAAGTCATGCCATTCCCATGTTCAAGAGAATTTTTGGTCATATGTTCACTATCTGCAGTCAGTTTACCTTCTATCATGTTGGCCATCCTTGATTTAGTCTCATCACTCTATTGTTCGACTTACTCCAAAACATCTTTGATCGTGTTTCATGTCAATGATGGGGGATTCATCATGGCCCTCCTCTGACGAGTCTATTCCTGTCGACTTCAACTCCTTATCTAGGGATTAGACTTAGAAACTAAGAAAACTACCTTGGGCCTGCATGCCTCAATGACAGGTTACCTCACTTTCAACATGAGTTTACATCATTGGCTCTTGATTGAAAGATATCATCAAGTGTTTGAATTCAAGTCCTTTATTCACATTCGACGAGATGTACTGAGATACCTTGGGAATAATTGACATCAATAGTGATTTCTCTCACACTTGTTAATAGTTTACATCATTGACTAGTAATCAAGTGGTTTCTACCATGTTCGACATCAATACATTGTAATCACATGGTTAGATTCGTATCCTTGCAGGTTCGGCTTGAAGAGCCTAGGTTGTCATATATATTCGCCTAGGTTGCAATGGAGTTTTGGATCGAGTCATATTACATAGATCCACATTGTATTGCTCATAGCTATGTTATCATATAATCATGGATCTACTCCTATGTCTAGTAGTCATGATTGTGTTTAGTCAGTCTCTACTACCATGGATCTGCATTATATTGGTCGGCAGCCATGTTATGAGTCATATGAGATTTGAGTCAGTGGTACTACAACAGCATCCAACCAACATCCTTGCCTTAGATTTATTCACTTTGTAAAGCATTCACCTATCACATTCCTCTAACTTCATGCTTTGGGGGGCATTCTTTTGCACTGAAATCTTGCACTCTTGATCCATGTGTTAACCCTTTTTCCTAATCCCCAAATTTCTCTTTTCTAAACTGGATTGATGCTGAGGTTTTTTCTGCCTTTTTTCCCTCTCTAGGAAGGTCTATGCTATTTCCCTTCATGCTAGGTGCGTCGCCGATGCTTTTCCTCTTCATGTTAGGTGTGTCGATGCTGAAGCTCTGTCTCCCACTACTAGGAGCACCAACGGTTCTTTTTCCCTTCCTTCTAAGTGCGCCGTTGGTGATTTAAGGGAAAAAAAACGGAGCTTCGAGGCCCTTCTCGAAGGTGGATGAGGTGGATGCCTATCCCTATTATCTAGGTGAGGTAGAATTCGGTTCCTAACCTATAGGGAAGATCCATTAGATCCCTCCTCCTAATCCTCAACCTACTTTATCCCTTTAGCCTTATAAATTAAACCCTCTCTCCATTTGGAAGAGAGGAGGGACTATGGTACTCTTATGCTGGTGGAATTTCTAGGTGGCTTACTATCTTGCTTTAGAGGCTTTGGCTTGGATTGTTGGATGGAAGATTGCAATGTTAAGGCTAGGTTGTGATGTTATTTCCTATGTAATTCTATGTATCTCCTTGATTACATTAATAAAAATCTCTTTCCATAAATTTTATTGTGTTAATAATGTTTAGAGATTTCTTCCTTAACTGTTAGCTTAGATAAATTATATGTTTGGATACGCATATACTATTTTCTTGTTTCCACTTGCTTGACAGGGTTTTCCAGCTGAATATCTGAAGAATATGAAGCTTGGCTCAACAAAGAGAGAAGAGGATTTGCATATTGCAGGTAAGCGATCTATCTGTTAACTCACATTTTTGTTTGATCTAGGAGAGTAGATTGTATTATGTATTTGATTTGTTCTAGATCCAATTGGACTAGGGAGATATGGATTGCTTACGATTGAGTAGATTTATATGATAATAGCATTTCAATGTGGATAACTATAATTCCATATTACCTCACCAACTTGCATTTCAAATTGCCACTAGAGTTGTTGGGAGCTTCAACCTCAGTTTTGTCTGTATCCTATTGGAGAGCCATTGGTTCTCCTAAACTTACAAAGTCACCTACGACTTTAAAAGCTTTTGATGGATGAGGTTTCTATACTTATGGTCTATTACTGGCCCTTTCAGTTGATCTTGGGGGAAAGAATGTTTCCATTTAGGTGTAAGTGGTCTATGCCTCGTTGGATTGCAATATTCTATTAGGGAGAAACTAGTTCTATGATATGACTGTCATCACTTTGACAATCTTTTGAACTCTCCAATTTCCTCATTTGGGGAATATTGTAACTATCGATCAACTTGACTTCTGGCCACCAGATGTTTCTAATCCCACCGCAAATAACATCCCTATGCTAGGTCACTCCCCTCCTCCTTATTAGTCGATTGGGGTAGGTATGCTGAAGGATTCATCCCTCATGTGAGTTTATCCCTTAACCCCTCCTAGTACGGAAGTGGCGACCATGAACATGATTTCCATGAATAGCTATAGTACGAAAGGAAAAGAAGTTGTTGAGTCATCCTCTCTTGGCCCTTATGAAGCACTTTATGATGATGTGCAATTTTCTTTTGATGTCCATTCTGATGATCTTCATCTAGTGGCTTCGGATCCTTACCACCTGCCCTACTGGTTAGAACCATCTCCTCCTACTCTAGACTATCTCTCTTAGACTTTTCCTTCATACGAGTCCATCATAGAGAGTATGAGTACGGATGAACCCATATGATAAGATCATCACCACCGATATTCTTTTCTTCCTAATGCCAGTTCGGTATATTTTGACCTTGTATCTCTTATTAGTACTGATATTGTCAATGATCCACAAATACTTGTATTGTTGCAAGACACATATTCCAAAGGAAATATTTGAAACATCACTAAGACAACCCTGATTGACATATTAGTCAAGCTTGGAACTATTGAGCACATCCATGTAGGAAAAAACTGCTCGATAGAAGAAACTGAAAGTTATAGAGCTATTTTCAAATAATTCCGTGATATTTTTTCCTGGACGTATGAGGATATGCCTGAGATCGATCCGTTAATTGTTGTACATGAGATTAGAACCTATACCATGACAAAACCTTTCCAAAAAAAATTACATCAATTCCATCCTAGGAAGGCTGTGACTATTAAAGCTGAAGTGGAAAAACTTTTGAAGGCCGGGTTTATTTATCCCGTACCCCTGACAGAATGGGTATATAATATTTTCCTTGTGGTTAAGAAGCAAGGAACTACTAGAGTCTGTATCGATTTTTTGAGACTTAAATAAGGCTTGTCCTAAGGAAAATTTCCCTACTCCACATATCAATCAGATCATCGATAACTATTTTGGGAGCGTCATCTTTTCTTTCATGGATGGATTTTTTTGGCTACAATCAGATAGAGATTCTTCCCATCGATCAACATAAAATGACATTCATTTTCCCATGGGGAACCTTAGCATATCGGAAGTTACCTTTTGGCCTACAAAATTCTAGAGCTACATTCCAGCAAGCCATGTCCTATGAGTTTCATGATATTAAGCACATCATGGAGTCGTACCTTGATGACCTCCCAGCTCATTCACAACAATGGGAGGAACATCCAGGGAACCTTAGAGACATTTTCCTTAGGTGTCGTCATTATAATATTCAGCTGAATCCACACAAATGTGTCTTTTGTGTGGATATTGGACTTATTCTTGGATTTATGGTTTCCAAATATGGCATCTAGATTAATCCTATAAAATTGTTGCTATCATGGCCTTACCGGACCCGACAAACATTACCGAGCTCCAAAGTTTGCAAGGGAAGGAAACATTTCTTGGCCATTTCGTGTGCAAATTCATAGAGAAAACACACGGTTATATGTGTCTCCTGAAGAAGGAAACTCCATTCTTCTAAGATGACCAGGCCTAACAAGATTTTGATAATCTGAAGCACACTCTGACCCATTCACCCATGATACACCCCCTATATTATTCAAAATAATTTTTGTTGTACGTTGTTGCCTCCCCTACTACCATTGCAATGGTTCTAGTGTAGGATAATCCCAATGGCCAATAATACATGATATATTACTTGAGTAAGAGTCTCATTGACTCTGAAACCCATTACTCGCATGTGGAGATGTTAGCTCTGGCTACAGTCACTGCTGTGCAAAAGTTTTGTCATTACATTCTACTTCATACCATAATCATACTCGTAGTTCAAAACCCCATGTGCTACATTCTGACTCGTCAGGTGCTTGGGGGAAAGTATTCATTTTGGATTGTTATATTAGAGGAATTTGATATTGAGTTCACCAAGGCTACTTCAAAGAAATCCTTGGTTTTTGTGGAGTTGATGTGTTACCTTCCCTATGCTTTGACAGAAATGGAGCCCAATGATTCAATCCCAAATGAATTTTTGTTCTTGATAAGCACAACTGATCCATGGTATGGATATTTGATTATCTATCTCCGAACTCAGAGATTTCAGCCTGCCATATCCCATGACGATCATCCTCATATCCATCACCATGTAAACTACTATCTCATTTTGAATGATACATTATACCGATGTGGTATCGATTCCATCCTTCGACAGTGCCTTACACAAGAAGAGGTTGAACATGTTCTGAATGACTGGCACTATGGATCATGTGGCGGTCATCTTCCTGGGATGGCTACAGCCCAAAAAATCCTTCACGCTGGCTATTTTTGGCCTTCAATCTTTAAATATTGTCATGAACTGGTCAAAAAATGCCCATCCTGTAAACACTTTTATCCAAAAAAGCACACCCACCCTGATCCTTTACACCTCGTCATTACAGTTGGACCTTTTGCCAAGTGGGGTATTGATTTTATGCATTGTAAGCCTACCTCATTCGGGGGGCATGGTTACATCATCGTAGCCGTGGATTATTTCACAAAATGGGTTGAGGAGATGCCTACATATGCAGAGGATGGTAAGACTATTTCCCTCTTTTTATTCAACCATGTGATCGCTAGGTTTGGATTCCCACAAGCTATAGTTGCTGACCATTGAGATCATTTTTGGAATCACATGATGGCCGAGTTAAGCGCTAAGTTGGGTTTTCACCATGAAAACTCAACTCCGTATTACCTGCGGGCTAATGGTCAAGTTGAGTCCATTAACAAAGTTATGAAAACTATGTTGTGTAGGATGGTTGGAGATCACAAATCCAACTGGCACTTGAATCTCTTTTCTGCACTTTGGGATTATAAGACTTTGGTAAAAAAAACAACCGGTTTCACACCCTTTCAGTTGGTCTATGGACTGTAAGTTGTCCTCCCTATCGAGTGTCAAATCCCGTCACTTAAACTTATAGCAGAAATTCTCCCAAACACTTCCACCGAGGAAGAGAGATTTTTGTACTTGACCAACCTTGATGAAAGTAGGAGAGATGCTACCTTGGCTAATGAGGCACAAAAAAAAAAGTTTCAAGGCACAATATGACAAGTCTTTTCAACCTCATGTTTTCAATGAAGGTGACCTAGTCCTGACTTATGATCAAAGACATGATAAACTAGGGAAGGGAAAGTTTGAATCCATGTGGTAAGGTGCCTGTATCATTAGTAAGGTCTTAGAGAAAGGGGCTTACGAGATTGTAGACTATGACAGGATACCCTTCGGGAAACCTCGCAATGGGTTGTACCTAAATGGGTACTATGCTTAATACATTTATGTATGGTACCTTGTATATATGTATATTTGAATTTCAGTGTATTTGGTATTTTCAATATGGTTTTGATTTTGATGTCCATATTGTTTATACCATGTTTTGGTTATGTAGAGTGGATGGATTTCTATGGTTTTGTTGATGGTGCATGTCATCATACCTTGAACCTTGTTTCAGTGTCTTGGGTGTTGTATTCCCCATCTCATGAATTAGTCAGTTCAAGAGCGGTTTGTATTGGCCTGGCTCTACCTCATCAATTCAATGCTGCCAAGTCTTTGGTCGTGCCGCCTGATGTTCAAAGGGAAGTTGAAATTTTACCTCTGTAATAAAAACCACCTTTTTGTTAGTACCTTTTGATTCAGTCATATGGTTACATCATCTACAACATTCCATAGCTTTTTTTTGAGTTTCGTGTCATTGATGTGGGATTCATCATGGCCCTCCTTCAACGAGACTATTCCTGTTGACGCCAATTCATCATCTAGGAATTAGTCTTAGAAACAAGTTTAGTACCTTGAGATTTGTATGCCTCAATGACAGATTCTCTCACTCTCAACATAGGTTCACATCATTGACCTTTGATTGATAGATTCGACTGAGTGTTTGACATCAAATCATCTATTCACACCCAGGAGATTGTACTAGGGTACCTTGGGAATCATTGATATCAATGGTGATATCCCTCGCACTTGTTAATGGTTCACATAATTGACCGATAATCAAGTCTTTTCTACCATGTTCGAATTCAAATCATTGTAATCACATGGATAGAATCTTACTTTGTGGAAGACAAGACGAAGACCTTGGGTATCTATTAAAAGAACTCATAGCTTTCTCCTCAGGTTGTGATGGAGTATATTGTATGAAGTCCTAGCATGGATCCACATTTGTATGGTCATGGCTATGCTCAAATTTGTGTTCGTTTAACATAGAGCTACAATGTATGTCTGGTAGTTATGTCCCAAGTTCGAGTCCTCTATCACATGGATCTATGATGTATTCTAGTAGCCATGTTTGTTAATCTCTCTCATGGATCTACCATGTATTGGTCTGTAGATATGATGACGACACATTTGATCATGAGTAAAAATTATTTATGTATTGCAGATGCCTAGTTGATGATGATCTCCGATCAAGCTAATTCTTGCCTCGAAGTGATAAATTTCTCTCTCAAATATCTCACCTATAGTATCCCTCTAGCCTCATGCTTTGGGGGGTATTCTGTTACACATAAATCTTGTTGTCATCATGTGATGAGGTCCCAAACATTAGTTATTTCCCTGAATCCCAAATTGTGAAGTGAAAATATTGGCCCAGACTTCAATCTTGCATATAAAAACCCAGCACTGCTTCTGCCCTTAAGTTAAGGGGTGTTACCTTCTTCAACATTTCCTACCATATTTTGGTAGTAGGAGGTGCCACTGTATTTTCCTCTTATGCAATGTGCAGTTCTTCCATGTCACTGCTATGTCATAGTGGAGGGGAAGTGATTCCTTTGGTAAAAAGTGAAAAAGAGATGTTTCCATGAAGCTTCTCGAAGGAAGGCTTCATGGCACCCTTATCTCTACTCCTGAAGACCACTTGGACTCAAGATCCATCCTTTTGGGATCTCCTATCCACTTCACCCACCATTTAATCAACCATCCCTATCCTCCCAAGGCCTATAAAAGTAGGCTCATACCCCATGGTTGAGAGAGAGCAAAGTTATGTTGTTGCATTGACATTCTGGCCTAAATCAGTAGGGTGAGCATAGGAGGAGCAAGTTGGAGATTTTTGGGACAAGGAATTGGCATGTGAAGGAGCATATCAAAACTAAGGAGAAGGTTGTAAAATTCTTCTTTATTATTAATGCAAAGTTGGTTCCTTTCCCGTAAATTATGTTGTGTTATAATCATGTATTTTACTGTTGGATTCCTTAGTCACTGACATAGATTTGTGGATTATATTCTGGTGCTTTTGATCTTGTTTGTTGGTTTCATGTGATTATGCAGGTACATCCATGAAGAGCCATCACCACCGAGAACAACTACACCACTCCATTAAAGGGACTCATTCCATATCTCCACAACTTCTAGGGGAAGTCTTCCAACTCAGTTGTAACTCGTTTGTTCTAGATATAAACCATTCATACTAGAGGAACAACTCTTGTCCGCAAGAGGTTCATTTTTCCTAGAAACACATAGTACGGAAGGAAGGAAAAATTCCTAGTGAGCTTAGGATTTACCACGAGTAAAGTGGATTCCAACCTTTACTTCAATGTTGAAGGTGAAATACCAGTGATACTCCATCTATATGTCGATGAATCATCTCTAATAGGTCAGGATGGGCTCATTGCAGATGCAGAGAGGAGGCTTTCCACCAATGAAAGACCTAGGGATTATGCATTACTTCTTAGGCATGGAGGCGTGGTAGAGTGTGGATGGGATATTCCTAGGTCAAGGAAAGTATTTCATGAATATTTTGAAGAGATTCAAAATGCTGGACTGCAAGGAAATAACCACAACTACAACATCAAACTTGAAGCTACTCTGCGATGCTTCACCATGGTCAATTAATTCCACAATGTATCATCAGATGATTGGTACATTGATGTACCTGATGAACACAAGACCAAACATATGCTTTGTTGTGAACACCCTGAGCCAGTTCTTGACAGATCCAAGACATGTTCACCTTATTGCTACAAAGCATGTATTGAGGTACCTAAAGGGTACAATTAACTATGGGATGATGTATGAAGTGAATCATAGGATTAACCTACATGGTTATGTTGATTCATATTGGATAGGAAGCACCGGAAGAACAGTTCAAGATGTTGCTTCAGTTTGGGATCCAGTATGATCTCCTGGTTTAGCAGAAAGAAGTTATGCGTGGTGTTGAGTACATTCGAAGTAGAGTATGTTGCAACCTATTCAACCAGTTGTAATATAGTATGGATTCAGAATCTATTGTACTATTTGTTTGATCTTGAGTTAGAGGTGACTTACATATTTTATGACAACCATATTTGCTTGAAGTTGTCAGAGAACTCAATGTTCCATGACAAGTCAAATCATATTGAGGTTAAGTATCATTGTATCTAGGATATGGTGTATAAAGGAGCGGTGAAGCTCCAGTATGTGGTGAAGAATGAGGATATAACCGATGTGTTGACCAAGCTATTATCCAGAGTGAAGTTTGAGTACTTGAGAGAGAGACTTAGTTTCATCCAGATCTAGGTCCCTAGAAAGAGGGAGTGATGAGTTCTCGCATGGTTGTATACGAAGGTAGTCCTTGGGATGTAATGTGTCATGGTGTTCTCCCATGATAGAGACAAAAAGAGATCGAAAGATGACAATGCACTAGATTGAGATCTCACATGGTAGGATATGCAGGTAGTCCCTTGATGTAATGAGTCCTAGCATGCTCCCATGTTGGAGATGGTTCTTGCATGGTCATAGATGCAGGTAGTCCCTGGATGTAATGAGTCCTAGTGTAATCCCATCCTAGATATTCCTCTTGAATCATGGTAGATGCAGGTATTCCTTGGGACATAATAAGTCCTAACCTGCTCCCATGCTAGAGATGATGAGATGTCCACCGATCACGAAGATACTTGGTGTGTGCCTAGGCAATTCTTAAATAGTGGTGGATTAAGGAAGTCCTTGAGATGTAATGAGTCCCAGTGTGATCTTATGATGGTAGAATATGGGATAACCATGTAGAGATGTAATGCACTTGGTGTGCTCCTAGGTGATTCTCTCATAGTGGTAGACGTAGTTAGTGCTTGAGATGTAATGAGTCCTAGCATTCTCCTATGTTGGTAGAATGTAGGTGGTCTGTTGGGCATGTGGTGTGCATCTGAGATTCTCTCTATGTGTGATGATGAGATGATATGGATGTGATGAGATGGTGGTAGGAGACACAAATTATTGAAGTGGATATATAATGTATGGTCCTGGGTTGTACCTACGAGATGGATTGCTCGTAGATATGATGAAGGCCTAGATGAGAGATAGGCCTACATACAACATGAAATAGGGTTGCCTTTGTAGAAACTTACTATGATGGATAGATCCAATATATTTCACTAATCAGTCATCGACAAGATGAGGAGTACAACTACAACAACAATGATGACTTGACCAGAAGAGTTGATGACTGTGGAGAGAGAATACCTTCCTAGTTAAGAGGTATTGTTGTTGTAAATGTAAATTCAGAATATATTATGTTGTATATTATTATTGTATTTTGTTTTACCCCCATCAGATATGTTTCTCCTCCATTTGGGATGTCATTATTATGATTGTTCATTGAGGTAAACCCTCCATTGTAAGTCGGGGAAATAGCCCCAAATATAAATAAAGTAAAATGTATTTTTGAGTATTCATAGGTAGGTATGATCCAAGTAGTGCCCATGCACATGTTGGGGACAACAGTTGATTGAAGGAGTCGAGTAATCTTATGGAAGAAGCATATAAATAGAACCAACAAAGTAGGAAACACACTAGGTCTACAAGAAATATAAACACAGATAATATGCAAGAATTCAAACCAATTTATTACTTCTGCTCCATTACAAATGGAGGAATTAGATTAATTTCTATATTACATTAATGTACATGCTTATATAGGATGATGAGATGCTTGGGTGACTACCTGTTACATTCAGAAACAAAGAAGTTGTAATGATTCAGAAGTTCAATCGTCGAGGTGGACCTGTCGAGATGAACCTATCGAGGAGAACTTGTCGAGACTGATCTACCAAGGAAAACCTATCGAGATGGACTTGTCGAGATAGGTGAAGCCATTGAAGTTTTAGAATTTGTCAAAGATTGACAATATTCCAACTTCTGATTGCATCATTACTCCTTCCTTAAGAAACAATGGTTTCCATTGTTTATTTGCTCAGGTGAGGAAACTTGTTTCCTACTTCAGTAGCATAGTACCATCTTCCTTGCACAGGAAGCTATCTAGATTTAGCCACTTGAAACAAAGGAATGGATTTCATCCTTCTATGGCATATGTGTTGTCCCACAATGGTGTCACAAATAAGAGGTTCCTGAACATCTATATGGATGTCTTTGGTTTCTATTGTCTGCAATTTGTTCTGTTCCAACAATGGTGCATGGTATGGTTGAAGTAGATCTACATTGAAAACTGGATGTAGGCCAAGGAATGCAGGAATGCCAAAATGAAAAGAATTTTCTCCAATCTGTTTAAGGATACTGTAAGGACCATATCACAAAAGTTTCATCTTTCTGTATGGACCAGTGAAGTGCTCCTTCTCTAGATGTAACCAGACCTGATCCCCAATTTGGAATGAATGAGGAATACTATGCTTGTCGTGTCGGGCCTTAGAATTTTCATTAGCTCATTGCAACATCTCCTATGATTTATTCTAAATGTTTAATATTTGATCTCTAAACTTCAATGATTTCTCCACTTCTCTTCCTTTGAAGTCAGTGTCGTTCTACTGTGTCGGGGAACTGATTAAGTTGATAGATGCTAAGGTTTGAAATCCATAATAGATATCGAATGGGTCTTACCCATAGAGTTGTGTTGAGCATGATTGTAGTTGTGTTGTATGTATGGAAGGTTGTCATTCCATGTTCAACCATGCTTGTGGTTTTACATGCGAGGCAATTATACGACTAAGCAATTTACAACTTCCATCTATCCATCTTTCTGCGAATGGAAGGCTGTCGACAAAGAAAGTCTCGTGTTGAGCTGTTTCCAGAGAGTTTGCCAAAAAGTGCAAAAAAATATAGCATCTCTATAGGAAATAATGGTCGTCGGGAGGCCATAATGTTTCCACACATGTTCAAAGAAGAGCCAAACAGTCTGATGTGTTTTCATAGTCTTCTTGCATGGTATGAGTATAACCATCTTGGAAAATATGTCGACTACTACCAGTATTGCATCATGTTGATGTTTGGTAGTAGGATGTCTCATTAATTATTCCATAGAAATATATTCCTATGGTCGAATAGGAACTGGAAGGGGTGTATACAACCCTTGTCATCGATTCGGTGGTTTAGCAATGGCACAAACCATGCAAAATCGAATGTACTTGTTAACGTAATATTTAAATGAAGTCTAGTATAAATACATTTGGAGGATAATAAGTGTTTTTGTGACTCCAAAATGTCCTACAGTCTTGCTGTAGTGCACATCCCAAATGAGCTTCTCTCAGTGCTCACCGGTCGGTACACAAAGCTGTCCAAGCTTGTATAGCAAGGTGTCTATCAGGAATTAGTTAGTATTCAACAAATTATTGGTTTGAGGATGTCGATAGATTGTAAAAAAATAGTAGTTTACTGAATACAATTGCGGCTAAGTAGTGGTGTCATAACCTTGCATACTCATTACTATAGACAATAGAGTAATGGGTGGTCTGTTGAGACAATCAGCTGCGGCATTGGTTTTCCTTTCCGATACTTAATTACCAACTTAAATTGTTGCAGGTAATTAATCCACTTGATTTTTTGGGTTTTCTGTAGTTTCAACTGGGACAAAGCAAACTGCAAAGGTTTATGGTCAGTGAGGATGATTGTTTCCTTGCCAAGAATGTAGTGTCTCCATTGCTTAAGAGCTCGCACAATGGCGTACACTTATTTTTCATATGTCAAATAGGTTCTGACAATGTCACTCAAAGTCTCGAAATGAAACACGACTGGGTGACCTGACTGAGTGATCATTGTGCTAAGGGAATAGGCCGATGCATTCGTCTCAATCTCAAAGGGATGATGCAAATTAGGTAACACAAGTACTGGTGCAGTACAAAGCTTATTTTTGAATTGTTCAAAATCTTGTTGTTGTGTTGGTGTCCATTTGAAGACATTTTTTCCATTTCCTTTTGTCAACTGATTCAAAGGCCATGCGATGTGGTTGAATCCAAGTATGAATCATCGATAGAAATTCACCAAACCAATAAAAATTATTAGTTCATGAATTCTTTGAGGAATGGGACAATATTTGAGGATCTGTACTTTTTCTGGGTTGACATGAATTCCTACAAATTCAATTACATAGCCCAAATAAATGATGTTGGTCATCGCAAATGAGAATTTGTCCATGTTTAGATATAGTCAATGTTGTTTGAGAGTGTCGAATACTTGTTGAAGCTGTTTTACATGTTCTTCCCATGATCGATTGAAAATCAAGACATCCTCGAGATATACAATGACACATTCACCAATGAAAGGTCGTATAAGGTCATCCATATATCTCATGAAGGTTGCATGTGCATTGGTTAAGTCAAAAGGCATGACTAATCATTCAAACAATCCTTCCTTGGTCTTGAAATTTGTTTTCTGTATATCAGTAGACTCAATTGGAATTTGGTGGTATCCCGACTTGAGGTTGAGTTTCGTAAAGAACTTAGAACCTTTCAAAATGTAGATGAGTTCATTAATCAGTGGAAGAGGGTATTTGTTCTTCAATGAAATTTTGTTGAGAGAACGATAATCGATGCACATGCACCATGTCCATTCTTTCTTTCGAATTAGGATGACTCAACTTCCATGAGGAGAGGAGTTGGGGAGGATATGATATTTGTTGATCAAATCTTGGATTTTCCTATGAATCTCTTAGTTTTCAAGAATGGTTCTTCTGTAAACAGATGCATTAAGTAATGAAGAACCTGGAACAATTTCAATGGAGTGTTTTACCTGACAATGCAAATGTACTTTGTCTGGTGCATGAAATATGTTCTGGTATTATTCAAGAATGTTGTCGATCTATTGGTGTTGTCGGGAGATGCGCTGGTTTGTGAGTTGACTCATTGCTGCAGTCTTCCTGGAATGTTGAGGCTTTATCATGATTAATGCAAAATTTTGAGCATGATTGATAAGCTTCTTTGTTCGTTTAGAAGATATCATAGAAACCGTAGATGTGGGTTGTCACTCTTCTATGCCATACCATTGGTTTGATATTTTGAGGATCACCTTCTAAGGCCATGACTGATATGTACTGTGTCGATCCCACATGTAAGGTTTACTAAATGGGGCATCGACTATGAAAAGAGGTACCACGTCACATAGTACTTCATCTTCAAAAGGATTAATGAAGTAGGTGAGTTTGAATTATTGGGTGATCCTTAGTTCCTTCCCATCCTTCATCCAATCGATATTGTAAGGTTGAGGATGTGGAGTGGTAAGACCTAATTTATTTACAATATCTTCAGAAACAAATTTATTCTGGCTACCATTATCCATAATTAGATGTAATGGATTGTTCTGAACCCATATCCGTGTATGGAACAGGCGCTCTCATTCCTCCTCATCAACGATGGTTGAGGCTATCAGAGTGGTTGAGTTCGAAGCCAGGAGGTTTGATGCATCCATATTAGATTCTACCAAAGTTCTGTCAGACAAGTCAGATGTCGACAATTTTTCCAAAAATGTCTTCCAAGATTTGGATTTTGATGTATCATGCCATGTTGAGCTGTAATAATCACACCATTTCCCGATAGGATATTTTCTGCTGTGATCCCTCTTGTCTTTCTGAAATTTCTTCTTTTGATGATTAGGATTTAGAAGAGTCAGCTGAGAAGGGTTCTTGAACTTGTCGGAGTTGACTTGTGACTTCTTATCAGATGTTCGACCTATTGTCTTATTCATGAAACGTTCTTTTCCTTTCTATTTAGCTTCAATCTTGATGGTGTAATGAAATGCATCTGAAAGCATGCTAACAGTAAGAAAATCCATATATTATAGAGTGTACAGGGATAAACCACTGACGTGCTTCAGGACAAGCAATTTCTCTTCTTCTTGGACGCCAAGTCTATCCAGGGGTCGATAGAAATCATCGGTGTAACTCTGTATGGACTGATCTTTCCATTTCCTTAGTTGCTGCCACTTCTTATATTGTTGTTCAAGGTACTTGGGTAGGTATAATTCCTTTCAGACATATTCAAAATTTTTTACCCATGTCGTTATGGGGTCTTCTTTTTTTCCCATCATTGTTGATAGATTCTCCCACCAACAATGTATGGGGTTTGAAATCTTTAAGGACACAATGGTGATATTTTCCACTTCAGAGAGTTGATTCACTGCATAGTAAGATTCCATTTGTCGTACCCAACTGTCGACAGATTCTATGTCAATCTTACCTTCAAGGTTCAGTATGTCCAGATTAATTTGTACTTTGAAGGGGCTGATTTTATCGGAGTGAGGTCGCATCGAGGATTCCCTAGATTTCGTAGTGACTCTCATGAGAATCTCGCTAAACTGGGATAACATTTCAGTTTGCTAGCGAGTGAGTGATTCTTCTATCAGTTGTTCTATCTCGTTAGTTGCATGTCTATTGTCTTCTTCTTCAACCATCTTTTCTGAAGTCGAAGGAAGTGTCTTCTTATGTTGTTGAGTTTGTGAGCGTGTTTGGACATGCATAGGTTAAATAACTTTGATGGAAATTCTTATGTAACTTATGCTCTAAACAAGATCTTGCTCTAATACCAATGATCCAGGTCATTCCCAAATGCACGCTGGGGACAACAGTCGACAGAAGGATTCAAGTACTGTTATGGCAGAAGCTTATAAATAGAACCACCAAAGTAGAAAACACACTAGGTTGACAAGAAATATACACACAAACACTATATAAGAATTTGAACCAATTTATTACTTCTGCTCCATGAAAGATGGACAAATCATATTTATTTTTTTATTACATTAATGTAAATGCTTATATAGGATGATGAGACACTTGGGTCACTACCCGTTATGTTTAGTTACAAAGAATTTATAATGGTTCAGAAATTCAACCATTGAGGCAGACCTGTCGAGGAGAACTTGTCAAGACTAATCAGTCGAGGTGGATTTGTCGAGGTAGGAGAATCAATAGAAGTGATAGACTTTGTCAAAGCTTGAAAACCTTCCAACTACTGCTTGGATCAAGTTCGGCCCCAAAGATATAACCTGACCGACCTAGTTAGTTAAGTGAGTCACATAACTAAAGAATATAAATAGGGAGGCACCCTCCCTATTTGAACACACACTCACTCACTCTCAAGTGAGACTTAGAGTAGAGAGGACAATTTCCCTAGAGGATAAAGAGAGAGAGCTACATAAGACTTCTTATTCTTGGTTTTTTCCATCTTGTGATATTTTATTAGTGATGAAACTATTTTGAGGAAGCTTGTAGGGTTTTCTCCTTTATGTGTTTCCCCAAGGAAAATATTTGTGTCTTGTGTATCTTGTTGTGCTTGTTATTATTTTAGATAAAGATCATAATTAATTTTAATTAAAGTAGAAAAAATAACACTTCCTCATGCCTAAAATTTAAGTAAGGAGGAGAAGAAGCACTATCCATTTATCACCTTTTTATTCTTAGAGTGAATAGAGCATTGGCTTCAATGTCCTATGAGCAAGTAAGTTTAGGACATAGAAGGAGAAGGACCATGGGTCCATTCTCACACTCTTGTAATTTGAGTGAGTAGATGGCCCTTTCTCTCCTTATTGGATGAAAAATCAAGGCGAGCTATGAGAATTGAAACATAGATGGATCTAGGAGCCAAGAAACTTTCACAAATTCACTATGGTTCACAAAACATGAAAAAAATAACTGAAACACTGAAATTTACATACACACATGAAGTCAATAATGAATATTATTAACACTATCCAACATGTAACTATGTCTAGAACTAATATATAGTAGAATAGGGAAACATTGTGTGGCCTTGGAGGCCATGTGGAAGCATACAAGTGTCATCACTAGATTTGACCCTTAACCCCCCTAGGTGGACCAATGAGCCTCCAAATCATCCAAAATGGTGCTGAATGCATGTGTGAATGTGGTTAAGGTATGATGTAACATGTGTGGAGGGGTGTAAGGTGTGTGGAATCACATGGGTGAGTGGAGTGGATCTAGGAGGGCAATAAAGGGCTAAAACAGTCCAAAAACAACTCAAAACAAGCACTAGCCTCAAAGGAGTCAAAATACCACAAAAAGAGGAAGGGGAGTGCATGTATAGTTGGATGAAATCAATGTGGGCACCTAGGTGTTATAATGATAAACCTATAGAACATAAAATATGCAGAATGATCAACTAGGAGTGCCTCAACTGCCATAATTTCCAATTTTCCTAAGTGTAAACCATTAGATATATTGCATGGAAGCAAATAAAAGTGTCTAGGGTCTAAGAATAAGGTACTAAGATGTATTATCATTATAAAACCCCCCCCTTAATCCATACTTAGTAATTCTTAACCAAAAATATCATGGAGGCCTTGGAAACAAAGGCTTAAGTCACCTCATACAACATAAAATTTTATTTGTCCATAGAAACAAGGTAAGGAGGAAAGCCACATGGGAACAAAACATCCCCTAAAAAATGGACATGGAGCCAAAGATATGAAATAAAATTGTATCCATCACCATGAATCACCCACTCCAAGAACATATCTCAGATAGTTGAGGTTCTTCTCTGTAAAACACTTGGTAAAAATATCAACAGTTTTCTCTGTAGATGGGCAATACTGCAAGGCTATCACTTGATCATGCACCAAGCTACAGATGTAGTGCATGTGTATATAAATGTGTTTAGTCCTATGTATATGCATTGGATCTATGGAAATATTGATTTCACTTTTATTATCACACCAAATGGCTATGGGTGAATCAAATGCAACTCCAAGTTCCTGAAGAATACTTTGAAACCACACACATTGTGTAGTTGTGTTCACTGCTCCTTTGCACTTGACCTCAGTTGAAGAAAGAGATATGGTGTGATATTTATTTATAGAACAGAATATGAGACCTTTTTATATCATTAATACATAACCTAAATTATATTTTATTTCCATGGGATTTCCATCCCAATTAGAATCAGTAAATCCAACTAGTTCTAGTGGAAAACTAGCAACATAGTGCACCCCGAAGTGTCTATTTCCTTGCACATAGTGAAGGATCCTCTTGGATTCATTATAATGTATATAATGAGTCTGCTACATATATATTTCTATAAAACCTGCAACATATGCTAAATCAGGTCTTTAATGAGTAAGATACAACAAACTCCCGACTAGTTGTTTATACAATGAGAAATGCACCAATGGAGAGTCACCAAATTCACCTAGTTTGATACCAGAAAGGAATGTGGACTTGGATGCCTTACATTCAGCCATATTAAAATTAAATAAAAGGTCTGAAGCATAATTTTGTTTGCTGAAATTTATTCCTCTTTCATATTGCTCAATTTTCAAACCAAGAAATTGCTTCAATAATCCAAGATCAATCATTGAAAATTCACTATGAAAAGAGGCTTTAATTGAACCAATTTATTTGGTGCAGATACCTATAATAAAAATATCATCAACATACAGTAAAATGACCTAAAATACATCACAAAATTTCTGCAAATAAACATTAGGATCAGATTTTCATCTTTCAAAGCCAAGTGATAGCATACAATTGTCCATTTTGGCATACCAAGCCCTTGGGGCTTGCTTGAGGCCATATAGTGATTTATTTAACATGCATACAATAGAATGATCCTCTTGAAAAAATTTAGGTTGATGCATATATATATATATATATATATATATATATATATATATATATATATTCCTATATATAACCATGGATAAATTCACTGCACTTTTTACATCGATATGGTGAACCTCCCAGCGCTTTCTTGCCACAATGGCTAAAACTAGCTCGATAGAGTCCATCTTTGCAACCGATGAAAATGTATCTGTATAGTACACTACTTGGACTTTAGAGAATCCTTTGGAAACCAATATGGCATTATATTTTATATAATAGACATAGGAATAAACTGTGTTCCTATGGACCCATTTGCATTGCACTAGCTTCCTCTTGGGAGGCAAAGGAACCAATTCCCAAGTCTCATTTTCCTGTAGAGAGTTGAACTCTTCTTGCATGGCTGATTTCCATATTGGGTAAATATATTATTCCTAATATTATTGTGGATCATATCCAAAAACCATGAAGCAATACTCAACAAGAACAACTTCATTTGCAAAGGAATCAATGTGAAATTGTGATATAGTCTTCCTATGATCTAGTGGATTGCCAGCTAAAACCCCAAAAACTTCTATGGTTTTCTCATCCCACTTGGGAATTTTGGGGGAGTCATGTTCATAAAAATCATCTTCATAAATATCAGAAATACCAGAAAATTATTCATCACTTACATCACCTTGTGGTGGAGGGGATGAGCATTCCCTCAGTGCTAGTTCAAGATATGGAATGGCCTCTTCTTAAAATTGCATACTTCTTTTTGTGAAAGTATTGTATTGAAGGATAAAATAAATTGTAGCCCTTTTTATATTCACCATATCCCACCATTATGCACTCATTTCCTTGTGGCTACAAGGCTTTTCTCTTTTCTGGAGGAATTCGATCCCAAGCCCTTGAGCCAAAAATCCTAAAATGTGAAATATTTGGTTTATGACCAAACCAATCCTCGTATGGTGTTTTTCCATCTACTAATTTGTGAAGATCCATGTTTTGAATGTATGAAACACAATTAATGGCTTCATACCATATCTTAGGACTCAACTCCTTAGCTTCAATCATACATGTTTCCATCTCCTTGAGCACCATGTTCTTCCTCTCGGCCACACCATTTTGTTTTGGTTTGTAGGGGACCATGCTGCATTTGGATGCCATATTATTCACAAAGTTTCTGCAAATTATTTTTCACATACTCTCATGTTGATATTGTTCCCACATTGATTCTCAACCAGTGATTTCCAAACCTTGAGTGTATCAAAGACTTCATATTTGAGTTTGAGAAAGTATACCCAACAAAACCTTGAGAAATAATCAATGAAGGTCAAAACATACCTTGATCCTCCATATGAAGGTGTAGGGAGTGGTACAATAAGATATTAATGCACCAATACAATCACTTGAGTAGCTCTCCTTGCATTTCCTTTCTCATAGTTGTGCTCTAGATGTTTTCCCACCACACAACCAGTGCAGGCACAATTGGAGGTCTTGGTAGGAGGAAGCCCTTCCACCATTCCTTCTTTGATTAGTGCCTAAAGGTATGTGTAGTTCATGTGACCAAATATCTCATGCCATAGCTTTTTGGTTTCATTGGCATGAGACAAGAGCAATTTCCCTTTGGAGTAGGGAAGGAAATGGGAGAATTTGTACATCCTTTCTTGATGATCAGCAAAACCCAATTCCACCACCTTGTTGGTGGAGATTTCATCTATTTCCACCGTGTCTAGACTAAATTTTACTCTCTTGGACTCACCGGTGCATGTCATTTGGTACACTGAAAGTAGGTTCACTGCCAAGTCTAGTACAAACAATACATTATTTAAATACCCATCTTCTATATCGATCCTACCAATCCCCTTAGCTTGGATCTGTGAATCATCACCCATTAAAATAGTTGGGCCACTATCTGAATACATTGATGTGAAGAAATATTTGGCAGAGGCCATGTTCCTTGATGCTCTCGAATCAATAATGAATACTGAAGAATATGAAGAGGAAAAATCCAAAGAATGGAACCTCTCTTTGTTGTCATAGCCTGAACTTCCATATTTCTTCCTTGATCCCTATGGGACTGGGATGATGTTCTTCTCCAGTAGCTGTGCCATCATATCTATTTTTTTCTTCTTGCATGCACTCTTTGGATGCCATCCCTTGTGGCAGTAGGTACATTTGGTCTTGTCCTTGTTCTTCTTGTCCTTGTTCTTGCAAGGATTTGAACGTCCATCAGGAAGCTTGGGTCTATATTTCTTCTTCTTGTCTTGCTTCCTCGAATCCTTGGCTTTGTTCTTTCCTTTGGATGGATTCAAAACCCTTGCAGAAAGAGTTTGGTCTTTGATTGATTTGATGGTTCCCATCATCTAGCTTATCTTTCTCTTGGGTCAAAGACTCCATGAAGCTTGCTAGTGATGGCATTTGCCAATTTCGAGCTGTGATATTGATTGAGTGAAATGTTCTTACAAACATAGAATACTCAGGCCCTAGATTCGAAAGAATAGACAGTATGAGTTTCTCTTCTTTCTTCTCTAAGCCACACTACTTGAGCTGAAGCACCAATGACTTGAATTTGGTGAAGAAATATTGGATGGTATGATAATGCATTGGGATCAAGGAGATGAGCTCATTTTCAAGGTGGTGACCCCTCATCTCATCAATATTCCCAAATAGAGCTTCGAGCCTCATCCATACTTCATTTGGGGTAGCTACACTGTCAACATGAAATAGGAGATCTCTCGAAATGTTGAGACAAATCATTTCAAATGCTTCATCAAGTTTATTGAAAAACTTTGATTTCTCTACTGCATAATTTGGTTCCACCTCTGTCCCCATGATGACCCTATAGAGACCCTTGGACCTCAGTTGGATAACCATATTAGCCTTCCATTCAAAATAGTTGAATGGTTTTATCAAGACATGGGTATGCTCCATCTCTCCTTGTGCTAATGGTGACAATTGTTGAATGTACCTGCAATGAAAACTCATGAATCTATCTCGACAACCCCTCTAACAAAAAATAAAACACTCTGGATTAGATTTGTATCTCCAGAGAGATTTGATACCATGTGAGAATTGAAACAAATATGGATCTAAGAGCCAATAAACTCTCACAAATTCGCTATGGTTCACAAAACATGCACAAAATAGTTGAAAGACTAAAATTTACATACACACATGGAGTCAATAATGGATATTATTAAGACTGTCCAACATGTAATTGTGTATACAACTGATATATAGTACAATAGGTAAAAATTATGAGGCCTTGGAGGCCATGTGGAAGCATACAAGTGTCATCACTAGATTTGACCCTCAACCCCCCTAGGTGGACCAATGAGCCTCCAAATCATCCCAAACGGTCATGAATGCATGTGTGAACATGAGTGAGGAATTTTGGAAGATGTGTGGAGGTGTGGCAGGTGTGTGGAAGCACATGGGTGAGTTGAGTGGCTCTAGGAGGGAAATAAATACCCAAAACAGTCCAAAAACCACTCAAAACAAGCACTAACACCTCAAAGTAGTCAAAGTGCCACAAAAATAGGAAGTAGAGCATATTCCTAGTTGACTATAATCAATGTGGGTGCCTGAAATTTAGAATGATCAACCTAGAGTGCATCAACTATGCAAAATGATCAACTAGAAACGCTTTAACTGCCATAAATGCCAATTTCCCTCAGTCTAAACCATATGATATACTGCATGGAAGAAAATAAACGTGTCTAAGGTATAATACTAAGGTACTAAGGTGTATTATCATTCTAACAAGAACCAACCATTTCCCACAACACTCCCTTACAGTACTAGTACGGGGAGTGTATCTTTATCCCACTTCTAAAATTTGAGTGAGGAGGAGAATGAGCAATGGCACTATCTTTGCCCTTTTATGGTTAAAGTGATGAGGATGAGGTAGAGTGGCTTAATCATCCAAAGAGTAAGTTATTTTATGACAAAGTAGGAGGAGCATGTTCCCTTTCTCAAACTCTTGGTCTCTAAGTGAGGATCTCACCCTTTTTCTCACTTTAGTAAACTTTAGGAGAAAGAGTAAAGGAGAAATGACCCCTACCTAAATTTGTTTTAATTTGTTCAATTTGTTTCCCACACTTTTTTCAGTTTTCAATGAGTGAGTACTTTTAGGACACAGGAGGAGGTGCATGGTCCCATTATCAAGCACTTGTAAATTGAGTGAGAAAATGTCTTTTGTCTCACTCCATAAATTTTTGGGATGAAGAATCAAGGAGCATTGGCCCTTTCCCAAATTTGTTTCATTTAAATTAGTAGCATGGGTACACCCTTAGATTTCCAGGAAATTACCAAAGTTTCCACTCTCTTATTCAAACTTTACTCATAGTTGGGAAGAACAAAAAGAGCATGGCCCCTATTGTACTATAAGGTATTGCATGGGCTTACCATTAGTATAGCATACACAATAATCTATAGATCTCATGAAAGATCATACATACATATAGAGAGAAAGAAATTAAGAAAGTAATGGAGGAAGGAGGAACAAGTATCTTTATATTATATTATCAAACTTGAATATACAATAGGTGGATAATTATTGTTACTTCATCTAGATTACTAGCCTCTTTATAAGATACACACACTTAGTTATATTGTTGTAGCTTCATAGTTTTCTGGTCCACCTGAAAATTTTCTTTGTCCCAAAGAGAATAGGGAGATGTAAATTTCCAAAAAAATGACAAAAATAGAGGGAATGAATCTTCAGAGTGGATGAGAACTAGATCCTTCACATGGTGGAGTGAATTCAACACATGCTTCATCAATGTTTGTGGCAACAAGGGATAAACAATATTTAAAGTTGTCTCAGTCATGCAAGGTAGTCTTAATGTCTGTGGAGACATTGGTGAGTTCTAATAGTGGTACCAACTTTAGTTGCACATGTTGATTTAATATATTCTCCATGTTTGTTCCAATGTTATGAATTTGGATCTTTGTTCCTTTCATTAATTTGTCGATATATTTGGACAATAAACTAACTTCTTATTGTGCATATTTATCCTCATGCAACCAATGATATGCTTTTTTTTTCAACTTCTCTTGACACTAGTGTTCCATGTTACGTTGTTCTTCTACTATTTCAGTTGTGATTGGGTCGGTTTACTTATTTATTTTATATATATCTAATAAGGAACCCTGTACATTCTGAATATACACACAAATTTTCCCATAGAATGACTTATAGTGATTGAGAAAAATTAATGATATGGTAGACCATATTTTATATTTCTTCAACTTGCTATAATATTCTTCAAATGCACTGTAGTCAACAATAAGTACACTAGTTTCATGATGCATGTTTTGTGTCAATTCATCTTGGAAATTTTCATAACTATTGACGACAAATTCAAATAATCCTTACAAATTATCAAGTGTATTTTATCATTGAGGTCCTGGTAGAGGTCCAATGATTTTCTCTACTTTTTTGAACAATTGTTTCAAGCATTTTCCTAATCTTCTTTTAAAGTTTCAAGTATTTTACAATTTTTTGACCATCTTCCAACTCGCTCTTTGGAATCCACTTTAATGAATTTGTTGAGTTCATGTTCTAATGATTTTGAAGGTATAAAGATGTCCTTAATTTATTTTGTTGAGCGTAATCCTGGTTTTAATGTCAATATGAATAAAGGATTTATTTTAACTTTTCTACTTTTTCTGCAAAATTTCTTGGAGATTATATTTTATCAATACTAGTAGTCCTTTTTGTGTGTACTATGGATGAGGGCCACCAAGTCAGTGAAGGTATGGATGATGGAGCTAAAGTAGATGATGGAAAATTTGGCAGAATTAAGGTAGACAAATGAAGGTTAGACATAATGAGGTTTTACCGGTGCAGGGTCGGCAGGCTGGGGGTGACAATGGTGAAATATTGAGAAGTGAAGCCATTGAAGTGGAAACAAACATATTCATTCTAGGTGGTCTCGATGAAGAGGTAATTGACATTAGGGCCAAATATATAGAGGGTAGCATACAATTTGTGATGACTGTAGAATATTATGGGGATGTAAGAGGTAGTGAAAAGGTGAGGGAGTTGAGATTAGATGAAGGTAATGGTTCAAAGGTGGTTTGTGCTTTAGATCAAAAAATTTATTCCTGGGTTTCCTGAGTAGGGTCTTATGGATATGACTTTGCAAAAGGTAACTAAGAATTGCTGAGAGAGAAATAGATGGTTGAACAAAGGTTTTAAGAGAAGGGAGTTTAAAGCATGTTTGTATGGTTTTTCCAACTCATAAAGGAGGTGATGTTGGTGAGGCTAATTAATCAAGCAAGCATGCAGATAACTCAGTTAACTAGGGTAAATTGTTTGGATAGGAGACGAGAAGCTCAATGAATTTAGGTGATAATATCACAAAGGAATCATTGTTTTTGGTCGATGCATGAGGCTACTCTTTGAAGAGGCGAGCCAGTGATGGTGGTGAATACTGATTTGACACAATTAATGATTGTATCTTGTGAATTCTGAGTATGAGATATCGGTGTTAGCAACATTACAAATGCAATATTGATAATAGTTGGGTCCAATGGTCACTCTTGGAAGTAATCCTTCTGAACTTGGATTTTTGTTGTTATGTTATTCTTTATGGCTTCAAAGACAACCCACTTGGATTGTTCTGTCAATTCTTAGAGGTCATCATTTATTTTTTCTAGTATTAATTGCTTTCTTTTCTTTGATTATTGTGTTGTATCTTTTCCTTTGAGATTGCATTGAAATATAGGTATCTAATCATCGTCTTGCTTGAATTTTTCCTTGAGTCGAGGATCAATGGAATGTGGTTCAACTACTTGCATAAATGGGAGTGTTTCTTTTTCCTAGTTGTATTATAGTAAGTGGATTTTCTCGGTCATCATTTGGGGTGAATGTATTTATGTACAGTTTTATTTGCCTCTAGTATTCCATTTCTCTAGTTATCAAGGGGTTAATAAGTTATGTCTTCTATACATAAGAAATGGTTGATATAGGAAATGTGTTGTTCTCCTGTTTGGAAAAATTAGTGAACAATTTAGGAATACTCGGGTATTAGTCAAGCTCAAATGCAAGTCCTCATTTTCCCTGCAAATACCATACCTTGGTATGGTTTAGGAAAATCTCAATATGGTTTGAGGTAGGTAAGTTGCACCAAATGTGTTAGGGCACTGTCCAACGGTGGAACTTTTTCTTAACTACCTAGAACCAATGTTTGGAGTAAGGTTCTTCTTGTGCTAGTTGATATGATTCTCCCTTTGGATTGAATGCCAAAAAAATCTTCATCATATTTGTTCCTATATAGGGGAATTCTAGTTGACCAAATGGAGTGAATTTTGACATTAGTATCCATATGAGTAACGAAGAAAACCTAATGGCTTGACAAGATTCCTGGCATTTTTGACAGTTCGTTTTGACTAGGAACGCTAAAATATTGGATTCCATTGTTGCATCAGAGGAAACAAGCTTTTTTTCTCCTATAATTTTGAGTTTAATTATGTCAAATGGTAAACTAGAGCTTGTGAAGCAAAGGGATATTATTAATGCATGCCATTTAATTTTTTAATTTTTAATTTTTCTAATAATAATTCCTTTGGAGTTTTTTCCTTATTGAGACCTTGTGAATTCCTGGATGAGAGCCATTGTCATGGAGGTAATGGGTACTAGAAGACTGTTGTTTAGCAGGCCAATTGTACAGGAAATCAATGAATATGCTATCGCAATACACTTGTTGATCCATATTTTTCCATCATGTTACTTACTGACAATGAACTTGGTGATGAGGTCTTTTAGGTTTCCAAATGAAGCTATCAATGGCACATTCAGGTAGCTATGTATTTTAAAATCTTCGAGTTTGTTGGATTCAACTTCCCATTTTTTAATCTTTGAATCCCCGTGATATTAATTATGTGTATTTATTTCCCCAATTTGGATCTTCCATTTTTTCTTTCTTAATATTATGGAGTATAACTTCTAAGGGGGTTATATTGGCTTCTTCTTGCATCATTCTAGTTTTTCTTCTACTACTTTTCTCTTTACTATTGCGGTCTTCTTCAGAGACATAAAGTGTACTTACTATAGTGGATATATCGTACTTGTTTTTTTGGGAAGTAAGAAATTATGTTACTATATCAAAAATAAGCAAAATATGTTCAAAACATAGGTCCTTGTAGTTTCACATACAACACAACATCCTGATTTTCATCTTGGAATCCTCTAAAATTCCCAATTACCCTGGACTAAACTACTATCATAAAAACTAATACTTTCAACCCCACCCATTACATAGTCGATGATGATGCATACGATAACCCATACCAACCGTTAAAATTTTTAAAGCCGCTAGACCAACATGTAAACTATAAAGAATAGTACATAACCTAGACCACATGCATAGAAAATGTACAAGAGACTAACATCAACACCCCTTGGATGAATCCTCCCAAGAGTGGTGGACAGAACAATGCATGAAACTAGTGCAGATGCTAGATCTCCCTTCTTCTTTCCCAACAACATTTCAGTCTCCAAAACCTAACGCCATACCGTGAGCACTCCAGCTCAGAGACGAAGGGAATGCACCAAAACCAACAGAAGGAGAAGGGTAAACATGTATACCCATTTTGTTGGACATGATATTTATTTTCCTATGCATTAACTGACAATCACAATTATGCTCCTTCCATGCATGTGCAGGTTCCACATTAGTAGCATCTTTGTTTTCCCATTCCATAAGAACATGAGAGAGGAGACCCTTCATAACCCAATAGGTGATGATGATTTGGTCATAGGACAAAAGACATCCTGTAGTCGACCCCAGGTCCTAAAACCCCTCTTCCACTTATTCTCTGATTTCCTCCACACTATGGGCATTCACCTGTTACCACAGTTCCTTTTCCATCAATTCAATTTCCCCTCTAATGCTGGGATGGACTCTGTCCCAAAAGAACTTCGCTTCCTAAAAATCCTTCTTCTACTTCAGAGTAAACCTCACCATTTTACCTTTCTGCTCCTTCTTCACGATCTCAATTGCTCCCCCCTCCCTTGGGAGCCATAATTCTCTGCTAAGGTAAGACTAACCCTCCACAATCTAGTTTTTCCTATATAACACACAAAAAATATCAAGAAAGGTCACACAACTAATAATCTTAAATTTAAACTCAGGATATCGCACCCTCTTTATATAATTTCATACATTCCAAATTCTAATTGCACCCATAATTAAGATTCCCTACTCATCAATGCACTGGAAAATCCATTCAAATCTCTTGTATTCTCGCATTAGATTAGCTTACATCATCCTCGGTTCAAGGAAATTGCTATAACCTCTCCTCATTATTACCTGCTTGGGGATTTAATTGATAACTTCAATGGGTGTTATATCAGTTAGTACGACATCCACCCACAAGAAAGGAACACTGGTTGTTCCCAGCGGCGATTGTACCAGCTGTGTGCACCCTGTTAGTTTTTCAAAATTAAGATAGCATATAATTAGGATCTTTAAACTGAGAGAACAACAAGCACAACAATCAAACACAAGAGACAATGAACAAAGTGTTTTTCCTCGGGGAGACCATAAATGGAGAAAACCCTGAAACTTCCTTTGAGAGAGAATCAACACCAAAGTGAAACCCAAAAACAGTAAGACAATCTCCCAACAGCAGTAAGCTCTTTCCTCTTGCCCCAGTGTCTTTCTCTTCCTCGACTATGCACTACACTTGAGTGTGTATGAGATGTGTGCTAAACAGAGAGTCCAACTCTCTATTTATACTAATCCCGACATGACTAAAACCCTACTAGGGCCGACCTCACTAGGAGAGTCTAATAACCCTAGTGCCCCAGAACTGTAGGGACTTTAACCCTTAGACAATAGGAGGGTTACCCACAATGACTTTACATGACTTGTTTACATTATTGATTCTCCCGATCGGAACATCGGGGCATGACATGACACAAGAAAATCCCAAAATAAACATCGGGTTACACTACATGAGAAATAAAAGTGAATACATTCCGAAGTTACAATTATATTAACACTCCCTCTTAACTAGGAAGGTATTCTCTCGACATAATTTTCATCACTGGTCTTTTTCTATGGGTCTTCTCATCATCTACATCTTCAATTCATCTTCATATTCAAGGCTTCTTTGTCTTCAAGTCATCTTCATCTTTGGATCTGGATCATCACTCTATCTAGATCATCATCAATGGATCTGGACCATCACTCGATCTAGATCATCTGTAGCATCATTCCTGGATCTAGATCATCCCTCGATATGGATCATCTCTAGAGCATCATATATGGATCTGGATCTTCCCTCGATCTGGATCATCTCTGCTAGATCATCAATACTGAATCTTCACGGGTGCTATCTCATGATTCTTCTCATCATAGGAAGTTCTACAGAGCCAACCCTTTTTCATGTTGGATGTAGGCCTAGCCACCATGTAGGTCTTTGCCCAGCACTTACATATGATCATGCAGGAACTAACCTATAATCATATCAGAAAGGCACGCCCAACACTCACATCTGACCATGTGGGAACCAATCCCACAACCCTGTCAGAAAGGCCTAGCACTCATGTTTGACACATGTAAGGAACCAATCCAACATGCATGTTCAAAAAGGCTCAGCACTTATATTTAACACATGCAAGGAACCAATCCAAGATACATGTTCAAAAAGGCTCTACACTTACATTCGACACATGCGAGGAACCAATCCAACATGCATGTTTGAAAAGGCTCTGCACTTACATCTGACACATGAGAGGAACCAATCCAACATGCATGTTCAGAAGGGCATGCAATCACATTTGATCAAGTAGGAACCAATCCTATAGTCATATTAGAATGCCCCCCAGTCCTAGAATAAGATACTTGGTAACTGAACAGGTGCCTCCATTCCCAGAATGGCAGTTTCCCTTACATATGTCCTACTCAACAGAATGGCCAACACTCACATCTGTCATGGGAGGAACCTAGTCCTTTAACCATGATAGAATGGCTCAGCCCTTACATCTGACCTACTCATCAGAATGGCTCTCTCAGTCCTAGACTAAGTGTTCTTGGTAATTGACCAGGTACCTCCATTCTAAGAATGGCATTCAACGCTCATATCTGACATGGAAGGAACCAATCCTTTCCCCATGAAAGAATGGCTTAGCCCTTATATCTGACCTGCTCATCAAAATGGCTATGGATCTCAGCACTCATATCTAACATGGAAGGTGTAATGTCCCTGGTTTTGACCTCATTTGCATGATGTATATATTGTAATAAATCGTGGTGAGGAGCTCAAGGAAAAAGCCCCACCATCGATTTGGTTGTGTGTGTGTTTTGGCAATGGGGATAGTTGCCGATGGTTTGTCGTTCCATTTGGCACATTATAATTCGGCATCATGTAAATACGCACATCAAATAAAACTAAAACCACAACCAGCTACGACAGTGCAACGTTGAATGAAAAGGGCATGGTTCCAAAGGATAAGGGGTGGGGGATGTCAAACCTTGGTTTATGGGGGAAAAACCCAAGTGTTGCCACGTTGTTTTGTTTTGCCATCCTCCCTTGTCAACCTATTTATTGTTTTGTTGAGGTAGTTGGGGCAGTTATGGTGGGTAGTGGAGTGTGGAAGACTATCAGCCTTTTCCCGCACGTACACTCAACCAGGGAGTTGGCCTCACATTGGGGAGAGAAACCACGGCCATTCTCACCATCCTCTCCATGACACCACTCCTTCCCTGGTCGGTTCACTGTCTGTTCATCTTCCTCACGCACCTAGCCTTCACCTCCACCGCCATCTTCTTTGTGGTCTGTTTCCTGCTCGCACGCAAGGTCATGGTCTGTTCATGCTTACATGCAGGGACTCTGCATTGGTTTTGCTCACGCTGGGAGCGAGAGAAATAGTGGTTGTCACTTAGGATTCTCAGGTGCAGGAGCCATTTCGCGCTCAGGGACTGTGAGTAAGTTTCCTTACTGATTTGTGTACGTGCATTTGTTTTCCTCGGTGTGTTGCGGTTTGGTGCAATTTGCACTCATGCACAGACTATTTGGGGCATTTTTCCCCTGTTGTGAGCCATGCTCACTGATTATGTTTGGAGGCTGTTGTCTTTCCCCATGTTTTTCTTTTGTTGGCTGTGGTGTCCAATTGCATTTTGGGTCACTGTGCATTCGTAGTGAGCCACTTTCTGCTATGGCTTGTGTATGAGTCTCCCATGCCTATGCTGGGAGTTCTGTTAATTATCCATGAGGGATGGCTGTGAGTTGTGTTTTCTCACATGGCTGCGGTTGGTAAAGGT
The DNA here is from genome assembly GCA_001517045.1 of Pseudotsuga menziesii. NCBI lineage: Eukaryota > Viridiplantae > Streptophyta > Pinopsida > Pinales > Pinaceae > Pseudotsuga > Pseudotsuga menziesii. The sequence continues at coordinate 196,013 of LPNX010013366.1, read as the reverse complement.
GTGACTATTGGCTTCTCTTTGTTTTGGGCTGTGCATTGCTGCTATCATTCGTTGTGAGTTTGTGGCTATTGAAGTACCCTGGTTTGGGTGTTGTTGCTGAGTTGTTTTGGCCACGTTAGGGCCAAGAACAACTCTATGTTGTCTTGTGGACTTGAGCTGTGCTCATGTTTTGGGTGGGATTATCCCTGGTTGTCTTCGCCTTCTTCACAGGGCTGTGAAGGGATTGTTTTGCTGCATGTAAGCAGTGGTTGGTCTTTGGACTGTGCTGGCTTGGCCGGTCTGTTGATGGCCTGATAAACCCAGCTGTGTTGGTTTGCTGAGTGTGTCCCCTAGCTATGTGTAAGCGTGCATTGACCCTTATCCTTGGAGGAATCATGCCCAGGTCGTGGGTGGCAACATTGCTGAGAGATTGATGAGCACGCTGGCCTATGGTTGGGTGGAACATTGCAGCGACGTAGCTGGTTGCGGGATTCTTCATCAAAAGATAAGTATCGTTGTTATTTCATCTCTGCAATTATATCTATTGTTCTATGAATTATGATGAACATGTTAAATGCTGGAAATGTATATGTGTTGCTTCCGCTGTATATTGATGTCATAGGAATTATGAATCCCTATATGCTGGATTATGCATCATTTTAAGCTTTTAATTTTCAGCATTGATGGATTGTATATGTTCATGGGGCTGTTTGCCCAGTTATTGTGGTGTTCGTCGTGTCCTCTTCGCCGGTCTGAGGGATGGGGACATGAGAGAAGGAACCAATCCTCTCACCATGATAGAATGGCTCAGCCCTTACATTTGACCATGGAAGGAACCAATACTATGACCATGTCAAAATGGCTATGGGACTCATCACTTTCCCTTGGAGGAAACCTCTATCTAGAGAAGACCAAGCTTCTCCTTGAAGTACTCAAACTTCACCCTAGCCAATGGCTTCGTCGATACATCAGCTATCTATTCCTCTGTTGCAACATACTAGAGCTTCACTGCTCCCCTCTGTATCATATCCCTGATATAGTGATACTTGATCTCAATATGCATCGACTTGTCATGGAACACTGGATTCTCTGACAACTTCACGCAACTCTAGTTGTCACAATGTATACAAGTAGCATCCATATGGAGATCAAATAAATCAGATAGTAGCTTCCATAGCCATACTACCTCACAACTAGCTGATTAATCTGCAACATACTATGCTTCAGCTGTACTCAGTGCCACATAGGTTTTCTTCTTGCTAAACCAAGAGATCACACCTAATCCCATATTGAAGCAACACCCTGAAGTGATCTTCCTATCGATGGCACTACCTGCCCAATCTGAATCAACATAAACCTCTAGGTTAATCTTTCGATTCACCTCATACTTGAGCCGATAATCAACCATACCCCTTAGGTACCTTAGAATATGCTTTGCAGCAATCAAGTGAACATTTCTCGGATCTGTCAAGAACTGGCTCAAGGTGTTCATAGAAAAGAAAATGTCTGGTCTCGTGTTCGTTAGAAACATCAAGGACCCAATTATTTGATGATACATCGTAGCATCGATTGTCTCTGATGAAGCATCACTCAATAGCTTTAGGTTCGATGCCATAGGTGTGGCCATAGCCTTGCATTCCATCATCCCAAACCTCTTCAGTATCTCTACTGCATACTTCCTTGTTTGAGGGAGATTCCATCCGCATTTTTCCACACCTCCATACCTAGAAAATAATGCATCATACCCAAGTCCTTCATTTCGAACTCGGCAGCAAGCTTTCTCTTTGTTTCAACAATCAACCCATCCATACCTGTTACAAATAGATCATCTACATACAGTAGAAGCATCACTGGGTTTCCGTCTTCAACCTTGTAGTAAAGGTTGGAATCTGCTTTACTCTTGGTAAATTCCAAACTGGATAGAAAGCTGTCAATTCTACCGTACCATGTCCTGGGTTCCTATTTCAAACCATACAGGGATTTCTCTAGACTGCACACATGAGACTCCCTGTCATGTGTCTCAAAACCGAGTGGTTGTTCTACATACACTTCCTCTTCCACTACACCATTCAAGAAAGAAGTCTTAACATCCATTTGTTGTATCTTCCATTTCATTACTGCAGCCAAAGCAAGTACTAATCTGATGGAAGTGTATCTAGCTACAGGAGCAAAGTTTTCTTCATAGTCTATTCCTTCCTTCTATGAGAAGCCACGAGCCACAAATATTGCCTTATATTTCTCTATGCTACCATTCGCAGCATGCTTGATCTTGTAGATCCATTTGGAAGTTACAACTGACTTCCCTTCTGGTCTTGGGACAACATCCCAAACATCGTTCTTCATGATTGATTGATATTATTTGATCATCGCAACCTTCCATTCTTTCCGTTCTGGCACTTGTTCATAACTGGAAGGTTCTTCTTTGATAAAGTCACATAGTAAGGTTACATATCCAGAGCAAGATCTAGTTCTCTTTCTTTCTCTGTGATTTTCTTATAGAGCCCCATTCCTTTCCACACCTTGGATAATTTCTCATACCCAAGCAGGTTTCCTCTTGTGAGGATTCTTCTTCTGATGTGGATCTACAGGTCTTTGTGGTTCTTCAAATTCTCGATCTTCTTCTTGAATTTATTCATTCATGGTTGTATCATGAATTCTAGGAGCTTCGGATTCTTCAGGTTCTTCAGTAGGTCTCTTTCTGGATTTGTTGTAAGATGTGTCTTCATCAAATGTTACATCCCTGCTTGTCGATCTTCTTGTATCCTGAGAAGTATATTCTGTAAGCCTTCAAGCTTTCAGAGTATCCCACAAATATACCATTCTTTCCTGAAGGATCTAGTTTTGTTCTCTTCTCTTTTGGTATGTGTATGTACAATGGATAGCTGAATATTTTGAGATGTCTGACTTCTAGTTTCTTTCCAGAGAAGACTTCTTCAGGAGTCTTATTCTCGAGTACTTTGTGTGGTGTACGGTTTTGTACATACACTGTTATTCTGCCTGCTTCTTCCCATAGATGCATAGGAAGATCCTGATCATGAAGCATTTCTCTTGCAGCTTCCATGATAATTATATTATTCCTTTCTACAACCCCATTCTATTATGGATTGTAAGGAGTGTACAACTCCCTCTTAATCCCTGATTCTTTGCATAAGTCTTTGAATTCATTTGATGTGAATTCTCCGCCATTATCTGATTGAAAGGCCTTGATCTTATTTTTTGTGTGGTTCTTGATCAAGGCTTTGAATTCCTTGAACTTGCTAAACACTTCATCTTTGTTCTTCATGAAGTAAATCCATGTCTTCCTGGAAAATTCATCAATGAAAGAAATGTAGTATACATACCCGCTTAGTGAACTTGATGCCATTGGAATTGTCTTCTTTGTATTCTTCCCTTTTACACATCCTTTGCAGACCCCTTCATGTTTTGCTTGAATTTCTGGAAGACCTTCAACAGCTTTTCTTGCAAGTGGTAGTGCTCTATAATGCACATGTTCAAGCTTTCTATGCCATCGTTCATTTGTATCTACTGTGTCATGGACCATAGCTTTTTCTGAATGGACCTTCAGCTTGTATAAACCTCCTTCTTGTTCTCCAATCACTATTGCATCGTCAATAGTCTTTCCTCTTGGCCACATGATAACTTGTCCATATATAAATGCAACCCTCATTCCTTTTGCATCTAGTGCAGATATGGAGAGAAGGTTCTTCTTGAGTCCTAGTACAAATAGAACATCCTTCATTTTTATAGACTTTCCAGAGTCTAGCTTGTAGGAGGATTCACCACTACATTTTATTGGATATTGGTAGTCATCTCCTAGCTTCACCTTATGGGGTGAATTATCTTCGAATAGTTTCTCAAATGATTATTTGAAACCTGTCATGTGTTTGGAAGACCCACTATCAATAATCCAATCTTTTCTTCCATGAGTGATAGTTCCCATGAGAGCGGAAATTAGAACATATTCATCCTCGCTTGAAGAGTCTTCACTTTCTTTCTTTACTCTCTTCCTTGGAGGATCATCATCCTCAGTAGTGTGAGCATGATGTTTTCTTTCAGAGTCCTTATTCTTCTTGGATCCATTCTTATTCATGGGACAGTTTCTAGCAAAGTGTCCTATTTCATCACATGTATAACATATGAGTTTAGATGAACCTATCTGATGAGAATGCTTGCCTTGGTGATGATGCTTTTCCCTTCTTCCTTTCCTTGAGTTTATTGTGAGAGATTGATATTCATTTCCCTTCTTTTATTCTCGAGCTGCTATCTAATCCTCTTCTTGAGAGCATTCTTCCCATAGTCTGCTGAACTTGACCTACTTCTTCCTAGCACAGATTCCTTGGCTGAAAGAATCCCATGGCCTAGGGAGGCCATTAAATGTTGTCATCACAATTTCTGCATTCTCCACTTCTTCATCTATAGCTTCTAGTTGTTCTTTGTTCTAGGAGACCCTTGTGAAGTATGATCAGATGGTCTCCTCATTTTGGTTCTTGACATTCTTCAACTGGTTTCTTAGAGTCATCTTCCGATTGATGTTCTTCCCTTCAAACAGTTTGGTTAGGGCATCAAACATGGATTTAGGTGTCTTGAGGGAGGACACCTGTGGAATGAGGTGATCCTTGATAGAATCTGCAATGATCCACTTTTTCATAACCAAATTCTTCTTATGTAAGGCCTCGGCCTCATCTCCCTCTAGAACTGGAACCTCCTCCTGGATATAGGAGTCCAACTCATTTTCTTCCAGGACCAAGGAGATCCTTTACTTCCAACCTTGGAAGTTATCAGCTCCCTCAAGATTTTCATCAAGCTTGGTATGATGAGACATATTAACTGAGAAACTCAAATGAAAATACAAAATATTTAGATCTTATCAGGTCAAGATATCAGATCTGGATTTGAAGCTGAAATCCTGTAGTACTGGTTCAAGAGTAGATTAGGGTTTTGCTTTTCCCAAAGTTCTGTCCAACCAATGCTTTGAAATTTATCCCTAACTTCTATTTTGGGGAGGATATCAATCCAGGCCTGGGCTCACTGAAAAATTCCTCTTTTGTGAAAAGCCCTAATTTTCGGTAGCAGCGTTGAGTCCAAAACTGAAAAACCTCAGAATTGGATTATGCTTCGATAGAAAGATGCGCCTATTGATCGAAATATTTCACCTCCTGCGGACAAAAAGGTGTTCTGCTGGTCTGAATGGTTTAGATCTAGAACAAATAGATCACATAGGTTGATAACTCTCCCTAGATGCTGTAGATATATGGAATGCAATAATTTGATATTTCAACTGTGTATCTGCAAAAGAGTTCAACATGAAACCGATCAAAGCAACCAGAATATGATCTACTAATCTATGCTAGTGACTAAGGAATCTAGAAATATATAACTGAAATCAAACATCAACAATATATATGGGACAGAAAATCAACTTGTATTAAAAATATGAAGAATTTTACAACCAAGCCTTAGTGTTGACATGCATCTCCATGAAACCAGCTCTTCATCTCCATAAGCTCCGACTCTATCTCTCTATGCTCTCTCCAAATGATCTTGGGCCAAGAATCAGTCCAACAGCATAACAATACGTTCAATGTTCTCCCCTCAACCATGGCTATGAGCTCATATTTATAGGGATTTAATGGATAGAGATGGTTGAGAAATTAGTGGGTGAGGTGGCCTCTAAGATCCTAGGATGAGGGATCTCGAGCTCAACCAACCCACAACAGTAGGGATAAGGGATATCTCAAGGCTTATCATCTAGAAGCCTCGAGAAGCTTCTCTTTTTCCATTTTTACCCAGGGTACCATGCTTCTCCTTCTATGACAGAGTGGTTCTGGTAATAACCACCTATGGACCAAGAGTGACAGGCGGTGGCACCGCTTGTGGACAACCGTTCAAAAGAGGTGCGAACAGGGGTACCGCTCCTGGATAAAGGGGCATAAGCGGTGTTGGGAATTTGTATGATAGACTGATTAAAAAACCATTTAGTCTTCACTCCAGAAGCTTGGATTCAGGGAAAGTAGGTATGTCAAAGGTCTTATCACATGATGGTGATAGGATTTTGGTATAACAGGATGCCCCCCAAAGCATCAGTCTTAAAGTGATACGTTAAACAAGAGCTTTGAGAACAAGTCGTTGCGAGGAGATGAAAATGTTGGCTCAATCAGAGTATGCAGTCAAGTAGGCATATGTAGTACATCAGTATGTTGAATCATAGACACAAGTAACCAAACTCATAGCTGCAAACCAATACAAGGCAGATACATGAGTGGAATAAACAAGCATGGCTACTATAATACAGCGTAGATCCATGTGATAGAGGACTCAAACTTGGACATAGCTACTAGACATACAACATAGATCTATGTCAGACATACATAAATTTGAGCATAACCATGACCATACAAATGTGGATCCATGCTAGATATACAAAATTCCATCACAACCTGGGGGAAAAGCAATGAGCACTTTTAAACAAATGCCCAGGGTCTTCGTCTCGTCTTCCACAAAGTACGATTCTATCCATGTGATTACAATGATATGAAGTCAAACATGGTAGAAACCACTCGATTACTGACCAATGATGTGAACGGTTAACAAGTGCGAGGGAGATCACCATTAATGTCAATGATTCCCAAGGTACTCTAGTACAATATACTGAGTATGAATAGATTTCTTGATGTCGAACACCCAGTCGATTCTATCGATCAGAGGTCAATGATGTGAACCTATGTCGATAGTGAGAGAATTTGTCATTAAGGAATACGTACCTCAAGGTACCAAATATTGTTTCTAAGACTATTTCCCGGATGATGAGCTGACGTCGACAGGAATAGTCTCGTCGAAGGAGGGCCATGATGAGTCCCACAATGACTACATGAAACTCAGACCATAGTTCTAGAATGATCTGAATGTAGTAACCATATGAATAACTCAAAGATACCGACACAAAGGCTGTGTATACTATAGAGGTAAGACTTCTTCAAATCCCCTTTGAACATCGGGCGGCATGACAAAATGACTTGGAAGCATGGCTAGACAGGAAAGATACACAATGCGATAGTGGACAATGCATTCTTCTGAAAGACTCAAAGGATTGGCATGACTCATGAAAGTGGATCGTCACGAAGATCAGCTGAATACCTAATTGACTGAAATGATTGTGCAAACAAGTGCCATGTTCAAAGGTAACGACAAACAACTGCCATTATTTGCAAAATGATTCCCTTTCCCATTTTCCCCATCATGATCGATGAGTGCCTCTTTTTGGTTTTACGAGTTCAAAGAGGGTAATAAACACTCGATATAGCTTGTTAGAAGACAAGTCCAGTCTCATATGTTTTTCGAACCTGAGAGAGGAGAGGTTCGTTCCCAAAACGGGTCTCTCAATGTTTAATTTAATGAGTCCACTGAAAGAAAACTCAGTATCATTCATGTTTAGAGAGTCTGAACGAATACAAAAGAAGACTCCATGGGGGTCCTTTTTCATATGATTTAGTCTCTAAGGCCCGAAAAAGTATAAAATCATACCTTAGAGAACTCTTCCAGTCATGATTGGCTGGAGCGTTCCTTTCTCATAAATAGTCCTGTCCGAACCGAGAAAGAGATAACCTATCGTCGGATGGATGACTCTTCAAATACTTTAACGAACGTGAAGAAGACAAGATCGTTCAACAATCTTTTCATATTTAGGGAGCCTGAAAAGGGTTTAAAGAGAACTCCATGAGGTTTCTTTACACAGTGTAACTTTTTACGAGCCTAGAAAGATTCAAAAACAGACTCGACTATATTTTCATGTTTAAGGAGTCTGAAAGAAGATGTGAAAAGAAGACTCCATGACATTTCTTTACACAATGTCGTATTTTACGAGCCTGGAAAGAAACTTGAACTAGAATTGGAACTTTGATACTAGATTTTAACGAGCATGACAAAGTATTGTAATAAACGCTCAATGACCTTTTTCATTTTGTGAAAGTACAAAAAATCCATAAACAAACTTTCCAAAGATTTTACTAAAGTCAACTTGCAGATGGCTCATAAATAAGTGTTAAATGCATCCAAAATCAACATTAAGGGATTATGACAAATAGATTTTGACTAGAACATGATGTAACATCAAAACTATACTAAGTCAGACCCAAAAAATGTCTATATAAGGCAAGTAAATAGTAAAAAATCAAAAATTTCATAATTTACCTCTAGCAGAGAGCACTTGGAGCATTTTTTTGCTAAATCTTCCACAGCTGATACCGGGAGTTTCCACCGTCCGTTTTCAGTCTCATCAGTTGTAGGTAACATATAAGATCCTTATCTTTCATTTCATATCTTTTATTTTGGGATTTGGTGGGGTTTTAGGCCTATTTGTCAAGCCATAAAATCCAATTTGCGGGCACCGCGGCTACCCCTTGTGGGATAGGTGGTACCACCTGAGAACCACGCTAAGAATATGGTGGACAGGTGGTGCCACCACCTGTCTCCAACGGGGCACAGGCGGTGCCGGCCGTGGAGAAGTTAAACCAATGATATAGACAAAATTTACTCATTCTTTTTATTTGCAATGACTCAAGGATGATATTGATACATACCATTGTTGTTTTTGGCAGGTCTAGGCTTCCAAAATATGGTGATATGGAAGGAAAGAACACATGATGACAAGGATGCTGCTGCTGAAATGAATCTGGTTTGTGTTGCCGCACTTCGGAACTATGGGATTTTAAAGTTCTTCCAGACACCAAGCATGGTGTCCCACGAGAGACTACTGGAACACATACTAAGGATGTGGAATCTAGAACAACAGTATTTTGTGGTGGGGGAACATATAATTACAGTGGAAGTAGAGGACATCTACTTCCTAATTGATCTAGATGGGGTGCCCCTATCTCACTGACAGGTTCTCGTGGCGGGGACACTACCACCAGAGAGCTCATAGATCGACACTATGCACCAGGTACAGGCACGTTAGGGAAGAAAATTCCCATCAGGGCAGTAACAGACAGGGCTCTATGGATTGTTCTGTTCACCATGCAGAGGGTGGTAGGGAGCCAAGGTGTACATCAAGCTTCTAGGGCACATATGTTGTATGCCCTAGAGGCTATGGCACCTATGGTGTTCAACTGGGTGGAAGCATTGCTTCCAATATTCAAGGATCAGTTGACTAAATGTTGGCAGGGAGAGATGAAGCAATTCAGATTTGGTTCCATTTTAGCTTGTTTCTTCTTTGAGTGGGTCTCCTAGACGAGGCCCCAAGTGACTTTTTGAAGTTTGAGAGGACGAGACCCCCTCATGCCGAGGTGGGTCTAGATCATGGCTCACACAGGAGTGGGTAGGGGCAGAGTGAAGTTCAGTGATGTGTTTTTCAGATGGCTACTGGATCAGATGCTCATGGTCAAGGACTATGCCTATGCAGGCACAGATTTTACAGGTGATCTTGACCTACCACTCCCACCTGGAGGGAAGTGGGGTGACATCGGTAAGAAACAAGAAACCCTGAAGATGGAAAATGTTTTTATGTTTTTATGTTTTATATTTTTTATGATAAGTGATGAGACCTATTTGTCTTCATGTAGATGTTGAAGCAGCGAGGCCTGGAGGAGCATCTCCATTAGACAGGAAAGCCAGAGCTCACTTTGTGCCATAGGGTGATGATATCACCGGGGAGCTAGAGGAGAACCTAGAGAGGTTGACTCTAGACATCCCAGATGCTGACATAGGTGACCTCTCGACTAGGTATCATAGATCTACAGTGGGAGTACCAGGCTGATTCAGCAGGCTACTACGCAGGGTGGCTCCAATAGTGATATGCTATCACGAGCACCACTAGTGGATGAGGCATGTATACTGAAAGATGATAGCTTCAGGATTTTTGTATGATGATTTTGCCTGAAATCCTATGTGCTTCAGATGAGGTCTTGGGACCTATTTTTTGTAAAACTTTTTCGTATATATATATACAGAATTTTACACGGTGTTTATATGTTTCAAATGGAAAAAGTGCATTTTCTATGAGTTCTATGTGCCTTTAAATGTTTATTTACAATGTACCATGTTTGATTTAACATCATGAATGGGAAACATGCTAATCTAGGATGTAATTAGCCAATGAATTAGCAACTACATTATGTTCCCTAGGGATATGCTTATATGTAATGGTTCCAAATGATCTTTCTAACAAACGTACCCTATGGAAGAGGCGAAGGAGTACCGGGTTTCTAATGGTGTAGACATGGTTTAAATGACAAACCATGAGCTAAGAGTCCATCAAAACTACTAGATCACGGACATCCTAGGAGGCAGCTTTAGTCAGAAGACCGATGACTACTTCATACTCAGTGATGTTATTAGTAGCGGAACCTAAGCAGACCACTCCTGAACTGACCAAATCTTCAGCTGGGGAATAGAGAACCCAAGCAGCCGAGGCTAGATTCAAGGTGTGGTGGCAAGCACCATCAGCAAAGTCGTAGAAATCCATCTGCATGACCAAAACATGATATAAACAGATACGGACACCAAAACTCAAAACCATCTTGAAAATATTGAAAGCACACTGAAAGTCAATCAATATACATATATACAAGATACCATCCAAGAAGACCTAGGAATAGTACCTTTTCAGGTACAACCCATTGCGAGGTTTCCCCAAAGGGATCCCATCATAATCAACTAACTGATAGGCTCTTTTCTCTAACACCTTGGAAATAATGAAAGGGCCATACCACATGGACTCGAACTTACCCTTTCCTAGCTTGTCATATCTCTGATCATAAATCAAAACTAGGTTACCCTCGTTGAAAACACGAGGATGGATGGATTTATCATACTGCGCCTTGACACATTTCTTATGTGCCTCATTATCCAAGGCAGAATCTCTACGAGTCTCATCAAGGTTATTTAATTACAAAAATCTTGCTTCCTTTGTGGAAGTGTCTAGAAGAAGTTCGATGGCAAGTTGTAAAGATGGAATCTGACATTGGATTGGCAAGACAGCTTCAAGTCCATAGACAAGCTGGAATGGTGTGAAACCAGTATCTATTTTCACAAAAGTATGATAAGCCTAAAGAGCGGAAAAAAGAAAAAGATGCTAATTGGATTTATGATCTCCATCCATCAGACGAAGCATAGTTTTCAAAACTTTGTTAATGGCCTCTACCTAACCATTAGCTTGTGGATAATACGGCGTAGAGTTTTCATGGAGAAAACCTAGCTTAGCACTCAATTCCTCCATCATTTGATTACGGAAATGGGATCCATGATCAGTGACAATGGACTGCAGAACTCTAAATCTAGCTATGATATGATTGAATAAGAAGAGAGCACCAATCTTACCATCTTCTGCATATGTAGGCATGGCCTCAGCCCATTTTGTGAAATAATCCACAGCTACGATGATGTAACCATGCCCCCCAACTGAGGTAGGCTTACAATGCATGAAGTCAATCCCCCATTTGGAAAAAGGGCCAATGACAATGACAGGGTGAAGCAGAGCAGGATGGGTGCACTTTTTGGGAAAAAAATGTTGGCAAGGAGGGCATTTCTTAATAGCCTCATGACAGTATTTGAAGATAGAAGGCCAGAAATAGCCAGCGTGAAGGATTGTCTGGGCTGTAGCCATCCTAAATAAATGATCGCCACATGCTCCAGAGTGGCAATCGTTCAGAACGTGTTCAGCCTCCTCATGAGTGAGGCATCACCGGAGAATAGAGTCAATCCCACATCTATACAAGGTATCATTCAAGATAAGGTACTTCACGTGGTGATGGATGCGGCGATGATCATTGCAAGATATATGCGGCTAGAAATGTTGGGTTTGGAGATAAATCAGGAAATATCCATACCAAGGATCAGTAGTGCTAATTAGGAACAGGAATTCATCCAGAAATGAATCGCTAGGCTCAGATTCCGTGGTATTACATGGAAGGTCACATATAAGCTCGGAAAAAAACAAGGATTTCTTTGATGTAGCCTTAGCAAACTCAATATCAAACTCTTGAAGGATGACGATCCAACAGGATTACTTGCCCCCAAGTACCTGATGAGTCAGAATGTATTACATCAAGTTCTGGTCTGCCAATATGGTGGTAATGCGAAGCAGAATGTAGTGATGAAATTTTTGCACAACAATGACCGTGGCCAAAGCTAGCTTCTCCACATGTGAATAATGGGTTTTAGAATCAATAATATTCTTACTGGTGTAATAAATCACATGCTCCTGACTATGGATATTTCCATGCACTAAAACCATAGCGATGGTAGTAGCGGAGGCAACAATATACAAGAGAAAATCCTGTGAATAATCCGGGGGGTGTATCACAGGTGAATGAGTCAGAGCGTGCTTAAAAATATCAAAGGTGCATTGGGATTGGTCATCCCGGAAGAATGGAGTGTTCTTCTTGAGGAGAGACATATAACCGTGCGTTTTCTCAGCAAAATTGCACATGAAACGGTGGAGAAAGTTTGCCTTCCCTTGCAAACTTTGGAGTTCAAGGATGTTGGTTGGGGCTGGTAGATTAATGATAGAGGAAATATTCAAAGGATTGATCTGAATGCCATCTTTGGATACCACAAATCCAAGCAGACGTCCCGTCTCAACACAAAAAACACATTTATGCAGATTGAGCCGTATATTATAATGACGGCATCTCAAGAATATGTCTCTAAGATAACCAGGATGGTCCTCCCACCGCTGTGAATGAGCAGGGAGTTCATCAAGGTATGGTTCAACAATATGTTTAATGTCATGAAATGCATAGGACATCACATACTGGAACGTGGCTCCAGCATTTTTCAAGCCGAAAGGTAACTTCTTATATGCAAAGGTTCCCCATGGGAAAATGAATGCCGTCTTATGCTGATCGACGGGAAATATCTCAATCTGATTGTAGCCAGAGAAGCCATCCATGAATGAAAAGATGACACTTCCAGCATAGTTGTTGATAATATGATTGATGTGCAGGGTAGGAAAGTTGTCCTTGGGACAAGCTTTATTTAAATCCCTAAAGTAGATGCAGACTCTAATGGTGCCCTGCTTTTTATTGACAGGGGCAATGTTCGATACCCATCCCGTTAGAGGTATAGGATAAATAAAACCAGCTTTCAGAAGTTTCTCAATATCATCTTTAATAGCTGCGGCCTTCCTAGGATGGACTTCCCTAAGTTTCTGCCTGACAGGTTTAGCCATGGGATAAGTTTTAATCTCATGGAACACAATGAAAGGGTTGATCCCCGACATCTCTTCATAGGACCAGGCAAAAACATCATGGAATTCCTTAAAAATTGCCTTATATGCTTCAGATTCATCTGTGGAGTAGTTCTGCCCAACATGAACATGCTCAATAACATCAGGCCTGGCTGATAGGTCAATTGGGTTCGTTTGAGTAATGTTGCAAAGGTTTCCTTCAAAATCTGTGTCTTGCAACAATATAGAACTTTGCGGAACGTTGACAATATCGGTAGGAAACAAGGATGCAAAATCATGGCTTCCCGAACTGGTATTGGGGAGGAACATGGATCTATGATGGTGATCCTCCCAAATGGGCTCATCCATATTCATGATCTCTATAATGGACTTGTTGGAAGGAAAAGTCTTGGAGAGACAGTCTAGAATCGGAAGAGCAGGTTCTAACCAGTATGGTAAATGGCAAGGATCCGAAGCCACTAAATGAATGTCATCAGTGTGATCATTGAAGAAAGTTTGAATGGTGCCATACATAGCTTTGTGTGGGCTCAACAAGGTGGAATCAACAACATTTGTGCCCTGGGGCTCAATATCAAATGAAGCGATCATATGTATTGTCGCAGTATCTGTGCCAGGAGGAGTAGAGGGAAAAATCCCCATAAGGGATGAATCCTTCAACATTCCTACCCCAATCGACTGGTAAGGAGGAGGGGACTGACCTAACATGGGGATATTATTAGCCATGGAGGTAGTAACATCCGACATACAGAAATCAAGCTGGTCAATGGTAACAATTCTCCCGAGATGCGAGAATTGGACTGTTCAAAATATTGTTGAAGCAACAACATTCATGGCATAGAACCAATTCCTTCCTAAAAGAAGGTTATAATCTAGAGGGGCATCTACCACTTCTACTTGGATGGAAATAGTGTTTCCCCCCAGCTCGATTGTGAGGGCTGATATGAGGCCATGGGGTTGGAAACCCCGTCCATCAAAGGATTTAAGGGTCATAGGTGATGTAACAAGCTCGGGAGAGCCAAGAGCTTTCCAATAAGTGAGAGATAACACCGAGGTCGAAGCTCCTTCATCTAGTACCGTTCGAAAGAATTTATTTTCCACTACTTTCTTAATCATCTGAAAAGCAAGTTTATGTGGTAATCTAGGTTTATAGTTATCAACATTGAAATGAATCAAGTTAGTGTTATATGGGTCTACAACTCCTAATGCAGTCAATAAGTTCTTGCGCTGTGTAGGGAAACTTTGGAGTACCTCTAAGGTAGACATCGCACAAGGTTCCTGAGCAAGATCTTCAACCACATTATAGAATTGAGTAGCTTAGGCATTGGGATTAAATATAGCCTTCCGAAGAGTACTCTTTGGTGGGCGCAAAATCATGTCGAGAGTAGGCTTCTCGATAGACAAGGGAACAGTAGACGAGGATTCCAGAGAACTAGTAGAGGGAGATTTCCTTGAAGAAGATTGATATTCTTGCTTATCTGCGGGTTTATCATAATTATGGATTTGAGTTTGCAGATGGATGGTATATGAGGACATCATACAAATTTCCTCTGATGAACTAGAGTTACCCTGGTTCGACATGTGGTCTACCAGCTGTTGTTGAGAGGGAAAGAGATATGTAAGTACTGCAGTTGCGGGTTAGACTTCAAAAACTGGGATATTTTGTCCCGACGGGGACACTCCTTTGAGAAGTGGTCACCACCACATAACAGACAAGGGTATTTAGCCTTCCTTTTCCCTGTGTTGTTGTCATTATGGATTTATTGTGGGGTCTCCTGCTGGTTTCCAGGTTTTTTATTTCGATTTTTACCTTTCTTTTTATTACCCAAGGTTTGAGTAGTTTGAATAGAATTGACCTCAACAGAAACCTTGGGAGTTGAAGGAGTAGTAGTTTGGGTTTGCTTGGTAGGTTTCACTATGGATGGGGACTGCATTGAACCAAAAATCCCATCAATAGGTACTTCTGCTGATGGCTTGGCGGGGTTGGTGTTGGGGCGAGGGGATTGAGGAATCAGGTCATGAAGAGTACCGGACTGGGAATAGACCAAGTCTAGGTACTGAGCCTGACTAATAGCCTGCTCTTTGGTAACGGTACCGCCCATGGCCACATCTCGGGAAATAAGAGGCAACAAGGACTTAGTGAACCAATCAGCTAACAACTGATCTGGAATAGGGGCCTTAATAAGCCTTCTCTACCTTCTCCACTCATGAATATGATCAGAAATGTGGGTGGAGGTGTTCTATCACAGAGAAGTTAAAAGATCAGTGCCCATTTCATAACGAATAGGGAGCTAAAAGTGCATAATAAATACGGTTGCCAACGAGTCAAAATCCACAAACGAATGTTGTGGGAGTTCAATATACCACTTTGCGGCCGTACCAGTCAAAGTTCACTGAAAGAGTCGTAACTGAATAGAATTATTCATGAGGGAGTTCAAGGAACACCACAAATGAAAAGTCATAACATGGTTCTGCGGATCTTCACCCCGCTTCCCATTGAATTTTGGAATATTCAATGGTAACTTTACTAGAATGGGAGGCCATGAGGGATTGTGTCGAATGGGATCATTAATCAACTTGGACAAATCAGGCAAGTGCAAAGTTGCAAGGAAAGGTAACTGTCTATTGGGCTACACATACTGGTAATATTGATATGGTATGTAATTACTAGTAGGGCCATAGGTAGAATGATAAACAGGTTGCTTTGAGGAAGAACTACTGAGAAATCAGCCCATTGGGGGGTTGATTTCTATAATTAGGCCCACTAGGACCACTAGAGTCTCCAGGAGGAGGACCTCCAGAGCCACCGGGACCGCCAAGACCATCGGTACCACTAGGACCACTAGGACCACCAGGAGGCGAACCACTAGACCCTCTGAAACTGCTAGGAGGTGGAAAACCTCCAGAGCCACCGGAACCACTAGGTGGAGGGCCACCAGACCCTCCTGAGCCATAAGGAGGAAATCCACCAGGTCCCCCAGGACCACTAGGACCACTAGGACCATGAGGAGGACTTCCAGACCTTCCAGGACCATTAGGTCCCCTAGGGGGAGGACCTCCATAAGGTGGTCCTCCTACACCTCCCGTAGTATGTATGGGTATCCCTCCCATGGCTGGCATGTAAGACCAGTTGGGTTTCCCCCATGGGGTAAAAGTATTGCTAGTGAATGGAATTCCAATAGGATTAGATGGATGATTACCTATAGGTATTTGATAACCATAACCACTAGAAGACTGAATGGAAACAGGTTGTGCCCCCAAGGGCTGACCTGAACTAGATGGGGGATTTACCACATTAGTGTGGGTGGGAGGGACAAAAAATGTAGATGTTTCTATGTTAGAGGTTTGCTCTTGACTAGGTACAACTCCGGTCTCAGATAACGTAGGTTGTGCCAGGGGTTGCCCCCCGACATTCAAAGGTGCTGAAGAAACAGGAATTGAAGGTTGGACCCCAGATGCAAAAGACCTGGGAGGATTTGGAACAGACATAACATAAGAGGTGAGAGGGGTGGAAATTTGACCAGGGATGTGGGTTTTTAATGGACGATCTATAATCGGTTCAATGGGTCTCATAGAATCGGCTAGTGAACGATATCCCACAGGAACTAATGTGGAATGAATTGGTGAAGAGCCTAATAGGTTGTCAATCTATTTTTCTACCTCCTATGCATGGAGGATAGCAGCACATTATTTCCTGCATTCTTCTTCACTTTCAGGAGAACTTACATGGGTGCCAAATGAGGCAATTGTTGATTGATTTGTCATTGATTCCAACATGTGACTTGCCACCAATCCTTTGCAGTGGACTTGTGTCAAAAGAGAACCCTTTATTGGAGGAGTCTTTACCATCTCAGAAGTTGAGAATGGAAAAATGATGGCAATGGACCACTTGTTGCTCATCACATGAGAGAAGATTGTTCAGTATCTCAGTCAATGCAAAATTCTGAGTTTTACATGCCTGAATAAATAGATGGACAGATCACAGATGCTGATAATACCTCTTACTCGTCCTAGGATTCCTGTAGCAGCAAAGAATTAATATTCAGTTTTCAATGGAGAAAGAATTAATAATCAGTTTTCCCATGCTGATGGGGCAAGGGATGAAGCATTGAATGAACAAATTCTAATATCCAACAAGTAAAAAGGTGTTGGCCCAATAGAATTTTTGAAGTCGGCTCCATTAAATTTTTGTTGGCAAAGTCGGCTCAGTTTTAATTCAAGTCGGCCTCTACAAATTTTGTGATGTCGGCCCTTTTAAAATGATAATTTATCAATGTGAAGTCGTCTCATATTTGATTTGAATTTTTTAATAGAAGGTCGGCCCGTAAAATAAGGAGAAATGCATCTATAAATACTCTCACGTTCTTTTCATTTTAGGGAAGTGATTTAATGTGGAGGGCTCTGCGATTTGAAGTGGCAGCAGGAGGAAATATCTGGAAATTTAAGAGGAGCAGTCTGAATTTCAGTGACTGAAATTTTTTGGATTTGATTCGTTTTTTTTTTTTGGTCTTGATCTATGGATATCCTATGATGAGAAACTGAAGGAGCCGCAGCAGTGACTTACATTTTTTTTGCAGCAGAGATTGAAGTATTACAGCAGCTCTTCCACAGAGATTTAGGGTTATATTTTTTTCTAGTTTTGAAGCAATTATCCAACGAAGATGAGAGAGATAAAATCAGGCAAATGAGGAATTTTGGTGGACTGTTGACTGAAGCAGCCGAGGGTTACATTTGATGAGGGTTCATATTTGGGGTGTAATTTTTTTTTTTCTAGAGATGACAGTCTGTTTTTAGACTTGTCTTGGGGTCCTTTTTCACAAGAATTCAAACAGCCCTACACAGTCCCGAATTGCATAATTTACCAGCACTAGAACAGAGCCGAATTTGAAATTTCCACAGTAGATATAGTCCAGAGTTGGATCTTCCTTTCAGACCTAGTTTGACAAGCTTATCACAGTCACGAAGTTGAGGAAGGGCATGGATACCAGAACTAGATTCTTTGTGTTGACTGTGTTAATTTCCAGCTGAGGGCTTCATACATCATTCAAGATTGAATTGATGTTTTCTGTGCATTGGCCTAATGTTACTCTGTGTTGAGTAATATTGCAAGAGCAATAAAGAATATTGTGAGCTAAGGAGAACACAGTGGCAACAGTAAAGAGTATGCCCTGGTTCTTCCACAGTTGGGGCCTAAGATCTTTACAGTATGAATGGGTACAATATGATAGTGTACAATTAGTTCAAGGTCAAATATGAGCAGTAAGGTATGCATTGCACAAGTCTTTGGCATATATAAGTTATATACAGTACATCGGTTTTATATGGACAAGATGATGTGTACACTACAGTATTACTGTATGTAGCTCATATACAGCTCAAGGTATGAAGTCTTCTACATCAAGGTATGTATTCATATATAAGTGTGCAAGTGCATGAACAATTTATATAATAAAGTGGTGTGAACAGTTCTTATAAGGTATGTGTGATAATTGTACAATGATGAAGTCTGTGCAAATTCTTCCACAGGACTAACACAGTATATACATGACTAGGTGACTTGTTCAGACATCATGATGATGTAAATGAATAGTGATGTGCACAAATGTTTTGGTATATGTAATAAGTTGCATGTTGACATTGAACATACAGCGATACCATGCAATACTACTTGATGATGATCACACCTTGATAACTGATGACTTGATAAGCAGTGTTCCAGAGTAGATCATACAGAGCTGCAGCAGTGAAGAATGATCAGCATGGAAGATGTTTTTGTATCTTTGATTTCGTAGGAGCAGAAGGAGCAGCATGGAAGATGTTTTTGTATCTTTGATTTCTGGGTTAAACTGAGGCAGCCAGGATGTTGGAATGAAGACATGATGCTGAAAGAGGATATGGTGATGGACAGCAAGATGATGTGGACAGATTGATTATATGGTAGCAGTAAGATACCTACAGCACTGAACAGAACCTTATAAAGAGATTTGAAGGTTTGATAGTGGTGATCTGATTGATGACATGTGTCAGTAAAGAATTTTTGTATGTAACTACAAGCTGGGCCTTGTACCATTTTTTCTCAGTTGGATCTGAGAAAAAGACCAAGCTGAGTCTTGGAATAGAAGCTGGTGCTTCTGGTTCAGTTGTAGCTGATAAACCTCACGGTTGTAGCCGGTTGAATCAAAATATAAAAAGATTACAAATTCATATGATGTGGTGTTCTTCTGTGTTATGGCTCTTGATGGTTTAACTACTTTTGATTTATGAATGATGATCTGGAAGATGTTTATGAAATGTTTATGTTAGAGTAATTAATTGATGAATTGGTAGCTAACCCTGATAAACTGTGAAAAGGTTAAAATTGGCTGCACACTAATTCATCCCCCCTCTCAGTGTCTACAGCAATGGCCTGTCTGATGGGTGTCTCCCAAAAAGGAGCATTAGGATGAAAATCTGGACAGGTATCATCAACATGACCTTCCGTGTGAGGATGGAACGATGAATCCTCTCAAGAAGGCTGTTTGACCAAGGGGGGAGAGTGTGAAGAATATGATACTCCACTTTCCACCACCACATTATCTCCCACTTGGGAGGTGGTAGCAGCTCCTTGTTCGATAGCTTCCATTGGATTTTCTTCTAAAACAGAAGTAAAATTGGGTGGCAAGCCCCGTACTCTCCTGGTCTGTCTTAAATCAGCCAGTGTGTACAGTTCCTATCTAACCCAGGGTCTAAAAATCTAGAAAAACACACCAAAATACTTCCCTACTCAAACTATAGGCCAAAACAAGCAGACTTAAAATGACATGAGGAGTTCAAAAGTCAGGTCTCTCACTAGGATTGCCAAGCCAATGCCACTCGCAATATACCTCGATGGTACATGCGTAGTAATCTTCCCAAATGCTATTTTCAGTGTATGGCTCCAAACAAGATGTCCAAAGGGATTTTCTCAGATAGATAAGGTACCCTAGTGGGGTCTCCCGATATACTCAAGGTACGTGGGAGCTCGAATCGGTAGTAGTGTTGTCTAATGCATAACTGTACACAAGGGGCCTTCTGATATGCAATTGAGTGCATGAAGTACCTTTCGATATACCTCAAGGGTATGTGAAAGGCCGTTCGATATACCGACGGTACGTGGAAGAACCGCGCGAGTCTCAGAATGTAATGCTGACAAATAACGACAACTCCTACATTTTACGATTCCCGAACATGTCTCTAACCTATCACTCAAGTTACTACGTAAATTTTAACCTACAAATACCGTTAATTTTAACTTGTACGGTTAGGTGAATGCATGATGTTCTGACAGAAAAGTAAAACCATGCAATATGCTTGTGAAAATGTTCACTTTACCGTTCAATATGCCTACTTATGGGAGGGAAGAGAGTGTTTTTTCTATTTGTTTCAAAACTAAAAATCATTCCAATCAACAATAATGAACACCAAATCAAAGACAAGCAAACAATTTTACAAACCAAATTCTTATTTTCAAAAGCAAATGGGAAGGGCTAGAATCTCTTTTCATAAAAGAACAACACCAAGTACACCTATATGCCAATGCACTCCTTTTCAAATTTCTTAAAAACATAAGCAAATCTAACTTAAAACTACCATTTTCTTTTATTTTGATTGAGATAGTCCTATATGCATGAGAGAAGAAAGATCATAAAGGTCTTGAAAGCTTATGAAGCCAATCAGAAAACCCAAATCCAATGCTCAAATATGATGTCCTAAGCTCAAGCAAAACTTTTCTTTTTTGAAGGGAAGAAAAATAAGTTTACTATGCAAGCAAGAAATGAAATCTAGAAGCTAATCTAGTGTTCTTCTTTCAATATATGCAATGAAAAGAGAGTTCAATGAGCACCCTAACTTTCACAAAACAAGGAATCCTTCTTTAAGCACAACCAACAAGCAAGAAGTGGATGAATAATAAAAAAGACTAAACAAATTTTTGAAATTCCACTCAAAATAAATCTTAAACCATCAAAGCAGCAAGCCACACACATCAGATTCAATAACAAAAGCCTAATAATAGAACTGAAAGCAATGAAAATTCCAAATTTTTACAAAGAAAAAAGAGGAAAAAGAGTTTTGGACTAATGCCTACCTGGTACCGCACTTTGTAGGTGTTGTAAGAGCGTTTCCAAAGCAACACCACTCCTCACTAACCAGATACAGGTAGTGGCACCACTTACTGCCCACTATGTTCAGGTGGTGGTATCGTTCCTCGTACAAAGCATTGTCGTGGTTCCTTGTAGATGGCCAAAACAAAAAAGAGAACGATGGATCAGATAAAAAAGGACTAGATCAAGGTAAATACTATCGAATTTAAAGTGGTAACAGAGCATAAAAAACCGAAATGACTCAGATCTGAACAGATCTGAAAATTTCAAACCCAAATAATACAAATCAGAAAGTAGATCTGACTATAAAGAGTTGAAGAAAATGGAGCCTGGATTCGGACAAGAGTTGCATACTGAGGACAATCAGAACAACTGAATACAACTACTCCCCAGCAGAGTCGCCAAATTTGTTGATCAGAATATTTCACCACTTGCGAAAAGCAATGTGTTCCACTGGTCTGAATGGTTCAGATCTAGAACAAATAGATCACAGTGGTTGATAACTCTCCCTAGACGCTGTAGATATCTGGAATGCAAGGCTTTGATAGTTCAACTATGTACCTGCAAAAGAGTTCAACATGAAACAAATCAAAGCAACCAGAATATGATCTACTAATCTATGCTAGTGAGTAAGGAATCTAGCAGTATATATCTGAAATCAAACATCAACAATATATATGGGACAAAAAATCAACTTGCATTAGAAATATGAAGTTTACAACCAAGCCTTAGTGTTGACATGCATCTCCATGAAACCAGCTCTTCATCCCCATAAGCTTCGACTCTAGCTCTCTATGCTTTCTCCAAATGATCTTGGGCCAAGAATCAATCCAACAACATAACAATACCTTCAATGTTCTCCCCTCAACCATGGCTTATATGAGCTCATATTTATAGGGCTTTAATGCATAGAGATGGTTGAGAAATTAGTGGGTGAGGTGGCCTATAAGATCCTAGGATGAGGTATATCGAGCTCAACCAACCCACAATAGTAGGGATAAGGGATATCTCGAGGATTATCATCTAGAAGCCTCGATAAGCTTCTCCTTTTCCCCTTTTACCCAGGGTACCGTGCTTCTCCTTCTATGACAGAGCGGTTCTAGTAATAACTGCCTATGGACCAAGGGTGACAGGCGATGGCACCACTTGTGGACAACCGATGAAAATCGGTGCGAACAGGGGTACCGCTCCTGGATAAAGGGGCATGAGATGTGCTAGGAATTTGTATGATAGACTGATAAAAAAAAACATTTAGTCTTCACTCCAGAAGCTGGGATTCAGGGCAAGTAGGTATGTCAAAGGTCTTATCACATGATGGTGAAAGGATTTTGGTATAACAGCGCCCTAGGGAGGAGAGTTATTCCACCCTTCTTTTGCTAAAAATCTATTGAGAGAGATCCACAAAATAGGAAGCCCTAGTTCCCACAGTTGCATAGTGTCTTATTCTCAGGTTAGCTCTGATACCATGTTAGCTTTTCAACATTAATCTAGCATATCATTAGGATATTTAAACTGAGAGAACAACCAGCACAACAATCAAACACAAGAGACAATGAACACAATGTTTTTCCTTGGGGAAACCATAAATGGAGAAAACCCCGCAACTTCCTCTAAGATAGAATCAACACCAAAGTGAAACCCAAAAATAGTAAGACAATCTCCCGAAAGCAGTAAGCTCTTTCCTCTTTCCCCATTGTCTTTCTCTTCCTCAACTATGCACTACACTTGAGTGTGTATGATATTTTTGCTAAATAGAGAGTCTAGCTCTCTATTTATACTAATTCTAACATGACTAAAATGCTACTAGGGCCGACCTCACTAGGAGAGTCTAATAACCCTAGTGCCCCGGAACTGTAGGGACTTTAACCCTTAGACAATAGGAGGGTTACCCACAATGACTTGACATGACTTTTTTACATTATTGATTCTCCCGATCGAAATATCGGGGTGTGACATGACATAAGAACATCCCAGAATAAACATTGGGTTACAATAGATGAGAAATACAAGTGAATACATTCTGAAGTTACAATTACATTAACAGGCCCTAACATGGGAATCATTTAAGTGACCCACACCATCTCATTCCTCTCTCAGGAACCAAGTGTCCTAGGTTGCGAACTGAGTGCATTGGTTAACCCGTTCATGAGGACTAAAATTTTCTAGTTGACCTTCCTTCCTTCGATATTTATCAACTTCCTCCACATTTTCTAGGAGGTCAACAACTTTATTACCATCATGCTTGACATGTACAAAAGACCATGCATGGGGTTCAAACAATTGGGATTCCATATTTTCCACCCTATAGACCAGCCTCCCGCTCTCATCCACCTTGGAATATCATTGTCCATGCTATATCTTCTTTTTGATTTGTATGATGATTCTATAGTCCCCTTTAACTATGGTTGGCTCCCATCCATTACGATAAACTAGATCGAGACCATAAAGGAGTCCCTCCAACTCTGTAGAATTGTTTGAATCATTTCTTATGTACCCATGGCATACTTTTAGTAAGTGACCCTCCTAATTTCTAGCCACCCATCGAAACATGCATCGAATCCCATGTTTCCCTTATAGGAACCATCAAAGTTTATTTTGAAATATTAAGCTAGAGGAGGGGACCAGACCATCGGGATATCTTGAACTTCCATCTTTGTTTTCCACTTGGCCAAGCCTTGGTATAACTTATTTAAGCCCCTTTCTACAATAATTCTTATCTTTAGCTATCCCATTTATTAGAATTTTTCATCCCATTTTGATATTTTAATTATTTCCTAAATATGTGTTTCAACTCTACTCCATACTCTCTGAACATCAATAATTTTATCCCAAAAGATACTTCGGTTTCTCTCCTTCTGAAATTCCCACAACATGAAACTTGGAAACATGAGCCACATGTAGACAACAATTGGGTTATGGAAGAAGGATTTGACATCCCACTCCCTTATGGTTTGGTCGGGATTCCTGCATATGTGATTTGATCTTCGAAATATTTTGGCTCTCCTATCTCATAAGGTTGATGCAAAGGGATAAGTGTCTAGGATGTGATCCATTATTTCTTCCTCATAATTTCACATTAGACATTGTGATGGGCCAAAAATGCCTGTTTTTTAATATTCTCCCCTATTAAAGATCATCAATAAATGACTAGCCACAAGAAATTATCCACTTTAGTCAAGGGATTTGATTTCCATACCTTCTTCCATATTTCTTCTGCTTGCACCTCCCCATGATTAGTCCATAACTCATAGGATTCCTTAGTGTTAGAATTTTTTTTTTCAAGTAACCCCACCTTAGATTATATGGACCATTTTGGATTCGTATGCATCTATCATGGAGGGCATCCTGGATCCTGGGAATCTCTTCTACAGGGAATCTTTCATCCCTCCATTCGGGAGGATTCCACTAATTGTAGTATCTTTATTTCACCCCACCTTCCATTGGTTTACCTTGATAATCCCTAGCTCCATAGCTCTGACCTAGATCACCTAGATATTAATCCAAGTAGAGAGTCTAGGCATATGTTACCAAGAATCTTCCCAAAAATTGGTCGCCTCCCCTTCTCTAATTTCCAAGAAGTTGTTGCCTTGATTGATACTTCTATTGGACACAATTGCCACATTGAGAGTGGGAAGTGAATCAACGCATGAGAAAATCAAACCTTTTTACCTTCAATTATTCATTCATACCATATCAAGCATTATGTTACCAATAAAAATCATATTCATCAATTAAATCAACCATGAGTCATAAGCACAATCATCACATCAAGAGAGACATGAGAATATATGTAATTTTGATCTTTATTTATGGTAATGGAAGACTACAATATTCTCGATTACAATCAGCATCAACTGATGAAAAGAGAAACAACTCTCGTAATAGGACCCAACCTAGTTTTCTTAGATCCAACTAAGAAGGGGTTGAGGAGTCCAATCCTCAAGTACAAGATTCTACTTGCAAGCTTGATTCCAATCTTTGATTTTCATCAATCTACTACTCAACTATCTCTTCTCATCAACCTTTGCTTGTCAATATTCTCATCAAATCTGTTGGGCAATCTTTACTCATCAATACTACTAGGTGAATCTCTACTCATCAATACTACCTAGTCAACTACACATGTACATATCACCATCATAATCAAGAGTATCATCATGCATGCATTAAGTATGAAACATAATCATCATCAAGGTATGTCAAACATCAATATCTGGACATGTCATCAAGGTATCAAAATCAACATCAAGGTATGCAACATTAACATCATTATAGGGTGCCATCACCATAGGGTATGCATCAAGTGTGCATTACCACCATCATAGAATGTGCATCATATTGTGCCTGCATGCAGTACATAATTAATGAGATTCCTCAAGTACACATCATATAACCTCTACATATATCACTGTATGCACCACTACTACATATTTCACTGCTTTAATAAAGTTACTTCATTGTTTAAAGCATTGTTCATCTACCACTATATAGTAACATCATCATCTTTATCAAGGTGTTAATCAAGTATAATTATAAGGCTTACAACATCATCAAGGCAAATGTTTCAAGTGTATAGAGTAGCATGTGTCAATAGGTATGCATCATAGTATACTTTACTGTTCATATACATATACTACTGTATATTGTACTTGCTTTTGCATCACTACAATATGCCATTGTATTCTTTACCATTGTGTTCATTACTATGTACATACCACTCTATACACAATTGAATGTACATTTACTCATGCCTTGTCATCATCATGTAGATATGTATCATTACTATAAGGTTTGCATCGTCATTTTGTCATCATCATCGTATGGATTGTGTAGGAGTGCATCATGAATAATGTATCATCATCCTCATGTATAAGTATATATGCATTGTTAGTATCATCATTATGTATGCATATTCATCATAGAGTGAGCAATGACTGTTGATCCTAGAATTGTTATCATTTTTGGCAATTAAATTACTCATTTAAACATATGTTTTATTATCTTTCTGTATATTTTATGTCACGCAGATCACTATTCAACTCAGGTATGTATGAATTTAAGGCTTATATGAAATCTATTTATTATTATCATTTTTATGATTTTATTAATTAAAATTGACATTATTAAAGCAATTTTGATGTATTAATTAATTTATATATTTTTTTGCATATTTTACAATATTTTTGGGACAAATTAATAACAAGAACGCATTCGGCCTTCCTTGCGCACAACACGTCCAACTCAACATCCAGCTTGTCATCTAGCCCACTGCATGAAACTCGCTGGTAGTTTTCCAAGTGTTGAAATGTGTTGCTGTAGACTGTAGTTCTAAAGCACGCCAACAAACAAACACTTTGTTCGCCCTAGATCAACACCCAACGTATTTAGCTCACGACCCAGCTTGATGTTCAGCTTTTAATCCAAATCGCTAACTAGACTGCGCGCTGTTGAGAATTAATTTCAGGTAATTAAAATGTGAAACAACCTACAAACAACCTATTGTCCACATGTCTGGGTGATGGATCTTGTGTTGTAGTTAATCCTCCAGCTTGCAACCTCCTCTGTTAACACCTCGCCTACTGATCATGCGCTAAGTTATTGTGTTAACCAAATTTATAGAAAAATTGCTGTGCATTCTCCTCTGTTCGCCACTAGTTCACATTTGTGCTGAAGAAGGACCCGTGCGCCACATCTGAAGACCTACTGCACTGAAGAAGGAGCCTGTGTGTTTGCTGTCCAATGAAGAAGACCAGAACTGCACTAAAGAAGGAAAGATCCTATGCGTTGGCCTGCGATATGTTATGTGCTTTTATACTCAACTAAATTTAGAGAGCAGTCAACCACTAAAGGGTCAACTTGCTCATCTATGTAAACTAATATATATATCATCCTCTGTGTGAGAGCTTAGTTAGCTAGAGGAGTTAGTTCGCAGTGTTATCAGTTCATGCTTTGATTTGTTCTTGAGTACATTGTATTTATGTTCCATCATCTAAATAAAGAGTTGTATGTGTTGCTGTTGAAGATTGCATTTGAGTAGAAGTTAGCCAAGCACCACCCTGATTGTTGAGAGGGCCCCTCATCAACTAGAGGTTTTCTTTCTTTTCTTGTTTGTTTCTTCATTTTTTTTGTTGTAGCTAGTTTAATTTACATTTTGTTTTATTATTTCTGTAATGCAATTTTATTTCTGAATTAGATAGTTAACTGCGCGCATAGTTTGCTTTCAGCCTTTTTTTCAGTCATTTCATTTCCAGTTTATTTGCAAGTTAGATAGAATAGATTCATTTTTATCAAATTAAGTAAACTCAATTCTGTTTATTTCTGTTTTTTCATAAGTTATTAATTATGCAGTTTGAATTTACGTTTATTAATATGCAATGATTTTTTTTCATGAATTTGTTTAAGTCTATTTCACTGTTAAATTTTCTTAATAAGTAGGTTTACTTATTGCCTTTATGCATTAGATTTACATCTACATGAATTCAGCTGAAGATTAGATCATTTAGGTTAGTTTTTATTATTTCAACTGTGCAGACTGTCATTCGAACAACCTGTTCAATCTGTTATTTAGCCACCCCTTCCAGACCCATAGTTAAGTCTATCATTCATCTCACAGTTTCATTTTTAGTGTTTTTAATGTGTTTTGAGATTGTTTTCAGTTTTGTTTTGTTAATGTTTGAATTATGTTTTGACTGTAATAGTTAGATGATAGTTTTGTTTAACATTGAAGTAAAAAGTTTAATTATTTTAAGTTGTTTATTATCATTTTCATTTACCTCCTTTTACCTTGAAAATGGTTTGAATTATTTTTATGTTTTGTTTCTTAAGTTTGTTTCTAATTTTGTTTTACTGTTGTATTGTTTTGTGCTTATGCTTTTGGATTGATTTATCCTTCACATGTAAATTTAGTGTTATATGTGTCATTCTTAGTATGGTTTTAGGTTGTTTCTTTTACATTGTGTTATTGTTGAAAGAAATTGTAGGATAGAACCTAAAGATATTTATTTTATTAAGTTTTCTACTTGCTTATAAGTTAAGTCTTCCTTGTACCCTAGTTTCCCATTTGAATATTCAGTTGTTGATTGTATCTTTTTCAGTTTAAATTTATAAAATAAACTATTGATTGTTTAGTATATTATTCTATCTCAGTTTAATTACCTTAATAATTGCATTCTTAGGAGTTTGACTCAGTTTTTCATTTTGAAATATATTTCGATCTTTTGTTTGTTAAAATATTTACACAACACCCTCTACCTTCGCATATATTTTGTGTCAATTCTAAGCCTACCAACCCTGATCGATAATTAAAGATCAGGTGAATTAAATTAGACCTTATAACACCCAACACTTTTGGTTCCATTGTCGGGGTGTTGTTCTGTAAGGTAGAGTAGAATTCTTTATGAAGCTTAGCAATAGGTTGGTAGCGATGGAGCGGTAAGACAAGAGGTAAGAACCTGCGTATCTGTTATAACAGGTGCCCCCAAATCCAGCAATAGTAGTAGCATAGGTTTTATTTAGTTTAAATTTTTTCATGAGTAGAATTAGAGATCCTCAGGGTATATTTGTTAAGACATGAAAACTTATCAAAATCCCTACTAACTACCGTAGGGGACGTAATTTCCCAACTACTAACTCGCCAAAAAGGTATCGGAAGATGCTTATAGGAAGTAGTTCTACCCTGAAACCTAAGAAGACTCTCTCAGGAGATTTTATTGAGGAAGCCATAGAAGGAGAAGGAAACTTGGCAAGGGTTCCTAAGGACCTCATTCCTAAGGAAGTTCAAGAATATTAGCCATTAGAAATCTCCAGCCCTCCACTAGTTTCGAATCCAATTAATACAACTTTTTCACTAGTAGGAGATCTGAATTTCATTGACTTTGTTGATCCTGCCTAAGTAAGAGCTCTCTTTGGAACCTCAATAGATCCAGTCATTTCACAAATTGAAACTTGTACAATAGAACCTACTATCCCTCTAGTATTCAATAAAAAAACGGTTGATCAAAGGAAGATCTCTCCCGAAAAAGAACATTGGGACACCCCATTATCACCTTGAAAGGAGCCTCCTAGGTATATCTACGTTAAGAATATAGCTTATATGGAGAGACGGGGAGAAAAAGAAGATCATGATGAAGTTATAAATGAATAAGAAGAAGGGGAAAATTCAACTGAGGCTACCTTTGGGTTCCCTATTTTAGATACAATGTAGGATGTAACTATGAAAAATATACCTCCTTCCTCCTTACCTACTTTTTATGGAAAAAGTAATGAGGACCCGGAAACATTCCTTTTCAAGTTCGATATCCTTTGTAGGAGCTATAATTATCTATAATATTCTCACAAACTAAAACTCTTTCTCGCTACACTAAAATATTCTGCCTTTAGATGGTTCATGGGATTAGGAGAATTCACTATCAGGACTTGGGATGATATGAAAAATTCATTCTTACGAAAATATCAAGAGTATTGTAAACTCAAGGACTCTCGACATGATATATTCAAGATACAACAACTTGAAGACGAGATCCTAGAGGATTATCTCGAAATGTTCATTTATACATTACATAAATCTAAATATAATGACCTCCGAGAAGATGCAGTACGTACACTTTTCCTTAAGGGGATGTCTGAGGACTTGTTGGAAAGTCTTAATCTCATGGCAGATGGAAATATTTCTCATAAAAATTTTGCAAAAATTGGTGATATGCGTAAAAATTATTCTAGGAGTAGGGGAAAAGTTGGAAAAAGTTTCAAGAGCCTTTTAGTAGAAATGTAAGAGGAAATGTTCCTAGTTCAGGTGGAGTTACAAGAGTAGAGTTAGGAAACCTATTGGAGAATTTAAAAACTAATATCTTAGGAGCAATGGGTTCTCAACTAGATGCTTTACAAGCTAAGAAGAGGAAAGATGAAGAATGAGAAACAATGAGTATATTTTGTCCAATATGTATAACTAAACATCCCCAAAGGGAATGTCCATTAAACAACATCTGCGTATGTCACATCTGTACAAAAGAGCATCCAACGGATAACTACCCATCCTTTCCTGGGTTGCAAGCCATCTATAAGAGTGGGGATGTAGCTAAAACATCTAGGAGGCCTCCTTGGAAACGTAGATACCAACCAACATATCAAATCTGTCCACCACAACCTCCACTCTATTATCCTCCGTATCAACCACCTCAACAATGGAACAATTCAAGTTGGAAGAATGTCCACCTTAGTACCCTCCTCTTTAATTTCCAAAATAGAAATATTGGTCACCAGGATGGATAGGACAACCATATCCTCAGCCACAACCTTTCCCTAAACCTAATCATCCTTATCCTCAGAATCAAACAAATTTCCAGAAAATGTCACCTAGATTTGTACCTCCAGTTCCTCTTATCACACAACAAGCTCATCACTTTCAGAATGCAAATCCTCCTCAATTGAAATTATTACCTGTGCAACTAATGCCTAACCCTAATAATAAACCAACTCCAGCTCTTAACAGTATTTATTTGCAAACTCTTCCATCGTACCTTGTTTTGACTGTACCTGTATATGAAATTCAATTACGATTGGGAAGAGTTGTGAATGATAAACCCAAGTCATCAGTCATTATTCAAGAACCAAATGAAGAAGAATATTGAAATGAACTCATGAATGATGTTATTTTGGAGCATGTGAACATTCCAAGGGTTCCAGTACACACCCATCCTCCATAAGAAACTATTCAGGAGCAAAGAATTCCTCCATTTCTAGAAAGAATAGTAATAGAAGAACCTTTAGTTCATCTAGAGTACAACATTTTGAATGAATTAAAGAATATATGTATTAAGATCCCTCTATTACAATCTATCAAATATATACCAATATATAGTAAGGTAATAAAGGACCTATGTATTAAATTCCCAAGAAAGAAGCAAAAGGACCCTCTTACAATTCATGTTATAGGAGAGATGTCTGAATGTATGACAGGCCAGTCCCGGATTGCAAAATATACAAATACAGGAGCCCCAACAGTGTCTGTAATTATAAACAACACCACCATACAAAATACATTAATCAATTTAGGATCCACTATTAACATGATGACCATCACAGTTTTAGAAGTTTTACAGTTAAGACAATTTCTCTGACCTACTCCTTCCATCCTAGAACCAGTAGACTATACTACGGTAAAACCTGTTGGAGTCTTGGATGACATTGTTGTATCAGTAGCCTCATGGGAATACCCTGTCAAATTTATGATCATAGAATCAAAGGATCCTTCTAAAGGGCATCCTATTATTTTGGGAATACCATGGTGAGCTACTGCAAATGCTTTTATAGGATGTAGGGATGGAGAGATGACTATTTCCAATGGGTTGTCCACAAAAATAATTATTTTATACCCCACAACACAACCAATAACTAAAAATTCATGGTGGTTAAATTTTTCTTTTGGGGATGAATACTTTTATGATCTCTCCCTTCCTATTTATTTCTCCTTGGAACTTCAAGACCAGACCACTGAGAAATTATTAAACCAGTTTGTTTCTTCAACAACCTGTACGGATTTTCCTTAGTCTTTTGCTCAATTCGATTAGATTTTTGGAGATGAGTTTCAAGAGCATATGGCTCTCTCAATGTTTATAAAAACATCGTGTTTCTTCAGGATTGAAGGGCATATAGGACCATATACCATACCTTGTGAGGTTGGTCCTGAAAAATTTCTACATATAAACGCAGGATTAAGTGAAAACCAACAAGCACAGCTGCTTAAAGTTCTTAAGAAACAAGCCAGATCATTTGCATGGGAATAAACTGATATGAAGGGTATACACCCTGGCACCTATATTCACCATATTTATATGGATCCAAGCATATCACTTGTAAGGCAGCCACATAGGAGGATTAATACTACTCTAAAGGATATAGTAAAAGAAGAATATCAAAAACTCTTCATTGTTGGTTTTGTCTATCCTATCTCTGATAGTAAATGGGTGTCTCCTTTAGTAGTAATCCCAAAGAAAGTCATAGGGAAATAGTGCATTTGTGTTGATTTTAGAGAGCTAAACAAGGATACACTTAAAGATTACTTTCCTTTACCTTTTATTGATCAAGTATTAGATACTTTGTCAGGTAAATAATATTTTTCCTTACTTGATGGGTATAGTGGTTACAACCAAATTTTAATAGCACTTGAAGATCAAGAAAATACCACTTTTACATGCCCTTGGGAAACATACGCTTATCGAGTTTTTCCATTTGGCTTATGTAGTGCACCTACCACTTTCCAGTGAGCAGTCTTAGGAATCTTTTATGATCTTATACATGACTATGTGGAGGTATACATGGTAATAATTTTCAAGAATCCCTTGACAACCTCGAGAAGGTATTGATTCAATGTCAAGAAATGAATTTATCCCTTAGTCACGAAAAATGTAAAATGTTACTGACAGAAGGTATAGTGTTGGGACACCATGTTTCCTCCCAAGGAATTAAGGTAGACCCTATGAAGATCGAAGCAATTGTTGGCCTTCCCTCTCTCAAAACTCAGAAAGAGGTAACAAGTTTTCTTGGTCATGCAGGCTATTACCGCCATTTTATTGAAAATTCACTAAAATAATTGCACCAATATTTAAGTTGCTTACAAAGGATGCAGAATCGCAGTGGATAGAATCTTGTAAAAATGATTTCGAAATCCTAAAAGCTAAACTATTGGTGGCACGAACACTTAGGGGTCCTGATTGGTCCCTTCCTTTTCACATATCTACCGATTCCTCTAATATGGCCATAGGAGGAGTCCTCAACCAAAAATAAGGGAAAGCACCTTACGCCATTTATTTTATTAGTAATAATTTTACTACTACCGAACTTAGTTATACTTTTACTGAAAAAGAATTATTGGCAGTAGTTTATTCTATTAATAAGTTTCATCATTATATTACAGGTTATGAAGTTTTTGTGCATACCATTCACTCCGCCATTATATTTCTCATGAATAAACCAATTACCAATGGTAGAGTGACCCGATAGCTTCTTTTATTAAAAGAATTTAACATTATCGTCATTGACCGACCCGGTAAAGAAAATCTAGTAGCAGATTTCCTTTCCCGTAGACCACATGAAGATGGTACTAAACCAGTTGAAGACACTTTTCCTAACGAACATCTATTTGTTGTATCTGTTCAAACCTATTGGTTCGCAGATATTGCCAATTATTTAGAAATTGGGAAAATACCAAACAATTTGTCCCCACGTGAGAATCGTCATATTATAGTTTAGAGTTCCAATTATTATTAGGTTGATAACGATCTCTTCCGCACTGGTTTAGATCTTATTATTCGACGATGTGTGCAGGAGGATGAAATGATAGACATACTCCATGCATGCCATGATGGACCATGTGGAGGACATTTTTCTAATAAGAGAACGACATACAAAGTCTTACATTCTGGTTATTATTTGCCAAGAATTTTTAAATATGCTGCCAAATATGTGAAAGGATGTGATAGTTTTCAAAGAATGGGTAGAGCTACATCATCTGATCAAATGCCTCTACAACCCCAAGTCATGATTGAACCCTTTGAGAAATGGGTTCTTGATTTTTTAGAACCAATTTCTCCCATGTCTCATAAAAGGAAATATATCCTAGTTTGTACGAACTATGTGACCACATGGGTAGAAGCCAAAGATTTGTTTAGGGCCATAGAGAAATCAGTGGTGGAATTCATATATGAAGAAATATTCACCCAATTTGGTGTACCTAGAGAAATTTTCATAGATTAAGGTACTCAATTTACTTCTAAATTAATGGAAGAACTTACTACAAAATATGGAATCCGACATTGCAAATCTTCACCTTATCACCCTCGGGATAATGGTCAGGTAGAATCAACTAATAAAGTATTAGAAGCCATTTTAACCAAAACCATTCACTTACATCATAAGGATTGGGCATATAGACTCCCCGAGGATTTATGGGCCTATAGGATAACATGGAGAAACACTACCGGACATACCCCCTATGAGTTAGTGTATGGAAAACAAGTCATTTTACCTATTGAATTGCAAGTTAAAACCTTTCGTATGGCAGCACAATTAGGCATGAATTTGGATGAAGCATAGAAACAATGCATATTACAGAAGAATGAGTTAGATGAAATTAGGCAAGATGCACTCCAAAGAACCATGCTAATACAGATTCAACGAAAGACATGGCATGATAAATTTATTAAACAAAATCATTTTAATACTGGAGATTGGGCACTACTATTCGACTCACGGTTTAAAAATTTTAAAGGAAAATTAACTACCCATTGGATGGGTCGATACAAAGTAGTTACAACTTTTGACAATGGGTCAATAAAAATTAAAACAATTGATGGCTCAGAAGTTTCCTTTGTAGTAAATGGACATAGACTCAGACTTTATCATCAACCGACATCTAAACAAGATTTTATATAGAATGTTTGCAGCAAAATGAAATGGAATTAGTTAAAGGGGAAGCTATTCCTCCTCCTCTTGATCCTTGAAAATTATTTTGGGTTATTATCACTTGTATAAATGTTAATATGTGCTTGTTTCTTTGAATAAATAAGAGTAATTTCTAATAGATTGTTTACACAAGACTCTTTTTCTTTTTATTATGTCTTCATGAATAAATTGAATCATCTAACAAGTGGTTTTGTAGTTTGATTACAAATATTCTATCTCTATAAGCAACTCATGAAGTATTACTTGGACAAGGGAAGTATGTTAAATACTTATCAGGTATCTTAACCTTTCTTGGGGTACTTTTGAAATTTTCAGCTTATAGTAAAAATTAAAAATTTATAATCTTTTATATATCATAATTAACCAGCTCTTCTATGATTCATATGGTTTTTGGTATTTTGATTCAGACATGTATGTTTCTGATTTACGTGTTTTAACAGTTGCTTGATATACCTACTTTCATTATCATATTTTTCACATTCTCATCTTACACCTATGGATTACTAGTTCATCTTATGCTTGTTGTCAAAACTTGTCTCTCAAGTATTTTGGTGATAATTTGACACTAAGTGGAATTTTTTTTTCGTGGAAAACATTAATTTTATTTTATGAAGAGGAAGGAATGTAAGGTTAAAGAACAACTTTAGGTTATTCTCTTTTGACATGATCTATGGATATGGCCATTATGAAGTTACTTATAAGTTTATTTTATTTTATTTTTTGAATTGTGTGTTTAGCAGGACTTAACACACTCTAGTACCAATCGGCTTCCATATATTTAATATCATTATACAAGGAAAACCCATTGGAGTACTGAATAGGCTTGCTGGCAGCGGGTCAATGCTATGTAAAAAAACTCAAAACACGAAAGTTCAATAAGTTCAAGTAAACTCGTCGAGGTACTAAACAGGCTCGCTGGAAGAGAGACTATGCTTGCTTGGTACCAAGGTGAACCCGTCGCGGTACTGAAAATGCCTGCTGGAAGCAGGGCAATACCTGGTAAAAGAGATCTGGTTAATGCACTACTATGCACATAGTTTGTAAAACAATGATAATATGAAGATTTTTTTTTTAGAATTTATGAATAAACATGTTATGGCCAATTGTTTAACATGTCGTTTGAGAATGGCTATAAGTTGGGCTTGACCCTGCCCATATAATTCAGCATATACCTAGGATGTTATTATCCTAGAAATGGGACCCATAGCTATAAATCTCACATACTCCGGGGTACACTTAAATATTTTGTGACGACAAGATATCTTTAAAAAGAGGCATAGATGACTAGTTTCTCTTGTGGCATTCTTTTTTTTGGTTCAATTGTTATCATTTACGCTATATTTCTAAGCACTATTATATTTTTCATGAATATACATCTCTAAATCATTTCCATTTACTAGTTAGTTAGTTTTTCATATTTTCTTTACAAAATAATAAACAGCATGATAGAACTCTTTAATTTTCATTTTTTTTGGGACAATCAATTCTTCTCTCTTATATGGCTTGAGGACATGCCATATCTTTGGTTTGGGGGAAGATGGAAGATGGATTTGTAAAAATTAGTTTGTTTTCACTTTTTATGATTGAACTATTTATCTCTAACAAATAATAAGTGTTTTTCAGGATAATATAAGCAGTGGAATTTGATTATAGCATGAAGTATATTTTTACAGCAAAATCAATATGGAGAACCATATGAAGAACCAAAAGAAGGTCCAAATGAAATACCAAATGACAATCTGAATAAAACATTGTAATATTTTAGTATTTATAATTAAAATTTGCTAACCAATTTTTTTTTTTTTGGGGCAAATAATTTTTACCTTCATATGGATGCTTAGAAATTCTTCTTATCATTTTATTATATGCTAATCCTATACTTTTACCCAATCATGCATATAAACTATTAATTGACTAACTTTCTTGATTATAATTGTGATTTATACTTTTCATGTCATATGTTAAACCTGCCCAAAGTTTTACTTTGGACATGGTTGAATTAATTTTAAACCTTATGAATTTACTTACTTATATATATGCCCGTTGCTGGCTCACGTTTCAAAATTCGCAATGACAGTGTGATCTGTTATTTTTATTTTTGCTCAGTGGGACCTGGCCTTTCTTCAATTTGGGGGAATGTTGATCCTAGAATTGTTATCATTTTTGGCAATTAAATTACTCATTTAAACATATGTTTTATTATCTTTCTGTATATTTTATGTCACGCAGATCACTATTAAGCTTAGGTATGTATGAATTTAAGGTTTATATGAAATCTATTTATTATTATCATTTTTATGATTTTATTAATTAAAGTTGACATTATTAAAGCACATTTGATGTATTAATTAATTTATATATTTGTTTGCAGATTCTACAATATTTTTGGGACAAATTAATAACAAGAACACATTCCGAGCCTGCCTTGCGCACAACACTTCCAGCTCGATGTCCATCTTGTCATCCATCCTGTTGCACAAAACTCGTTGGTATTTTTCCAGATGTTGAAATGTGTTGCTGTAGACTGTAATCCTGAAGTGCGCCAACAAACAGACACTTCGTTCACCCTAGATCGACGCCCAGCGTATCCAGCTCACGGCCTAGCTTGTTGTTCATCTATCCGTCTAGATCACTAACCAGACTGGGCGCTGTTGAGAATTAATTTTAGGCAATTAAAATGTGAAACATCCTGCAAATGACTTGCTGTCCATGCGTCTGGGTGATGAAGCTTGTGTTCTAGATAATCCACCACTTTGTAGCCTCCTCTGTTAACACCTCGCCTGCTGATCATGTGTTGAGTTGCTGTGTTAACCTATGTTCTAGAAAACTCACCATGTGTTCTCCTTTTTTCAGTACCAGTTCACATTTGCATTGAATAAGGACCTGTGTGCCACATCTGGAGACCTACTGTGCTGAATAAGGAGCCTATGTGTTTGCTGTCCAGTGAAGAAGACCAGAAACGCACTGAAGAAGGAAATATCCTATGCATTGGCCTGCAATCTGTTATGTGCCTTTATAGTCAACTAACTTTAGAGAGCAATCGACCACTAAAGGGTAAACTTGCTCATATCTGTAAACTATTATATATATCAGCCTCTATGTGAGAGCTCAGTTAGCTAGAGGAGTTAGTTCGCAGTGTTATCAGTTCATGCTTTGATTTGTTCTTGAGTGCATTGTATTTCTATTCCATCGTCTGAATAAAGATTTGTATGTGTTGCTATTGAAGATTGCATTTGAGTAGAATTTAGCTAGGCACCATCTCTGAATGTTGAGAGGGCCCCTCATCAACCAAAGGTTTTCTTTCTTTTCTTGTTTGTTTCTTTCATTTTTTCTATTGTAGCTAGTTTAATTTACATTTTGTTTTATTATTTTTGTAATGCAATTTTATTTCTGAATTAGATAGTTAATTGCGCGCACAGTTTGCTTTCAGCATTTTTTTTTAGTCATTTCATTTCCAGTTTATTGTTCAGTTTATTTGCAAGTTAGATAGAATAGATTTTTTTTATCAAATTAAGTAAATTCAATTCTATTTATTTCTATTCTATCATAAGTTATTAATTATGCAATTTGAATTTCAGTTTATTAATATGCAATGATTTCTTTTCATGAATTTGTTTAAGTCTATTTCACCGTTAAATTTGCTTAATAAGTAGGTTTACTTATTGCCTTTATGCATTAGATTTACATCTACATGAATTCAGATGAAGATTAGATCATTTAGGTTAGTTTTTATTATTTTAATTGTGCAGACTGTCATTCGGACAACCTATTCAGTCTGTTATTCAACCACCCCTTTCAGACCCACAGTTCAGTCTGTCATTCATCCCACACTTTTGTTTTTAGTGTTTTTAATGTGTTTTGAGATTGTTTTCAGTTCGGTTTTGTTAATGTTTGAATTATGTTTTGACTGTAATAGTTAGATTGTAGTTTTGTTTAACATTGAAGTAAAAGTTTAATTGTTTTAAGTTGTTTATTATAATTTTTCCTTACCTCGTTTTACCTTGAAAATGGTTTGAATTATTTTATGTTTTGGTTCTTAAGTTTGTTTCTGATTTTGTTTTACTATTGTATTGTTTTGTGCTTATGCTTTTGGATTGATTTATCCTTCGCATGTAAATTTAGTGTTATATGTGTCATTCTTAGTATGTTTTTAGGTTGTTTCTTTTAAATTGTGTTATTGTTGAAAGAAATTGTGAGACAGAACCTAAAGATATTTCTTTTATTAAGTTTTCTACTTGCTTATAAGTTAAGTCTATATTCAGTTATTGATTGTATCTTTTTCAGTTTAAAGTTATAAAATAAATTATCAATTGTTTAGTTTATTATTCTATCTCAGTTTAATTACCTTAATAATTGCATTCTTATGATTTTGACTTAGTTTTTCATTTTGAAATATCTTTCAATCTTTTGTTTGTCAAAATATTTACATGACACCCTCTACCTTCGCATATATTTTGTGTCAACTCTAAGCCTACCAACCCCGGTCAATAATTAAAGATCGGGTGAATTAATTTGGACATTATAACACCCAAGAAATACCATACCTTTCATAAGTTGTGCATACCATGAGTTTTAGGCTCAACACTTGGTTGTGTTAATCTACTGTAGAAGGATTTACACAAAAACAACCTTGAACTATGTATGTAAATTAGGTACTGTTCAATCTCATCACTGTAAAAAACTTGAATCTATCATAAAGTGAAGGAAACATACACTAAAACCCAAAAGAAATATGTTTCTCAAAAATTTGGATGAGTTACTACATGTAAAACTTAGACTGTAGTATGTTGGTTCGCTGCTAGGTTTTGTTGTGGTCACTTGCAATTTGTGTCAAACTTGGGACTATGGTATGTGTGAAAAGTTTCCAACAATTAACCCCAAGAAAATACAAGAAATGGGATTCCAACAAGATATTTTATCTGTGGGAAAAATTCGGAGCTGCCTCAGTCAATGTAACCCTTGTATTCACCTCACTCCACCAGTCATTTCTCCTTCTCCAAAGTCACCCCATCCACTAACTGTGGCTACCTCAGTCGGCGAGTTTCAACAATTGTTGAAGAGATAAAATAAAATAAAAAAAGTCTATGGTCTGCTGCTACATATCCACCAAAATTCCACAGTTACATTCCTCTACTGCGATCTCATTCTACTTTTTCATTGGATGTAGTTTGGAGTGAGATCAGAATAGACTATATATACTCTTTCATCGTTGAATATAGGGATGTAAATGAGGTCGACTTCAAGGCCAAGCAAAGGTATATTTTCTATTATTTTGTATTTTAATTTTGAATTTGAATTTGTATCTATTTTGTTTTTGTTACACAAACCCTTCCTTCGAGGGTCAAACCTTACCATTAAAAATTGCATGTAATTCTTTACCACATAATTAAAGTTCATAGGGGTGTGTCTTCAAAGTCAACCTTCTATGGTCATCATGTCTTAGGGTTTGTACCATGACATGTATGAATATCAACATTATGTGTGTGTGGGTCCCCAATCAACCTATGACCATATCACCACATCAAGTCCAAGTAGTGGGATCCAAGACCATACCAAGGGAATTGAGGTCATCATCATCATAATGGTATATACAAGGGTTCATGACATTTTCAACGAATGATGCAAGGGAATCAAGGTCTTCATCAAGGGTTCCAAGTCTTCATCAAGTCAACAATGACCACATCATCACCTTTGAGGGGACAAGGACAATTAATCCATTAAATGTGGGTCCAAGAACTTATTCAAGGCTTGTTCATCAAGAAAGAAGCTTTATAGGTTTCTTCAACCATATTAACCATGAAAGGGGACCTCCAAGAGTAAATATCCATCATGACACCTCCTTTGGGGTTTCCAAACCTTCTCCTAAGGTACCATGACACCATCAGAGCATGAATGGCCACATAATGGGTCATTAATTATTTTCGAACCCATCTTGGGATTCTCCATCATCCATAGGGGATTCAACACCATCTCCAAGGTTTTAAAAAACATCATCATGGTGTTCAGCATTGTCAACAAGGTGGTGGCTCTAAGATCCAACCTTGTGGGTAGAGGGACCTTGTCAACTGGGTACAAGGTGCTTCAAAGGAACAACCCATCTCTGTAAGGGTTCCAAGGCACTGGATGTGAGAGTACTGGGTTCATCCATAATTATGCACTACAATAAGGACTTGGTGGAATCAATGAAAACCTTTGGGGCCACTACAAGTCCATATTGTCATCAATTACAATTCAATCAACAATATCCCCCATTGTCATTGATGACAACAACTTATGCTTCCCCTACGAGCATGCTCCCCTTTTGTATTCATCTCTTCCCATTTGGCATCAATGACAAAGGGTGACAACATATCTGCATCTAAAGGTACTGATCATTACTCACTGCTCCCCCTATCTATATGCCATGATCCTAGACTCATATGTATTCTTGGAGTAGCCATCTTTTCTCCTTTGATTTCATTCTCGAGACTCATGAACACAAGGTGTACTATGGTATTTATGAGACCTTACACTTGGATTTCCATATGGAAACCATCCTCCCTTCTCTATTCAACCTCTCCTATATGTAACTACTATGTATTCTTCATACATGCTTTCTTATAGGCATTTGTCTTTTCATCATTTGTTCCTTCATTTGTGCTACCTTTTCTTGATGAGTTGTATGAGAAACTTCGCATGGATTGTTCATGTGTACTCCAACAATGTTGAGATTTTTTCCCAAATACACTACAACCATAACATCTCAATGTACAACAATATGAAGCAATGTGACCAACATGGTTATGTGTTCAACACTTGACTGAGCTATTGGAAATTCCAACACTTCTTTGATTAACTCCATTACTCCATGCTTCAGAATTTCCCTGACTGTAGGCGTTTTTCTTCTAATCTTCAAATCTTCCTGCATTGGTCTTCCAAGGTTCATTGGTTCTTCTTGCTAATGTGTATGAAGGATTCCTACTTGGTTGAATTTTTTGACTTGCACATTCTTGGGCTCTGTAACCAAACCCAATGCAGGTGTAGCATCTCAATGTGTGATAGTTGGTAGCAATATGTCCATCTTGGTTACATGTCCAACATCTAACTTTGTTATTTGGGA
Organism: Pseudotsuga menziesii; assembly: GCA_001517045.1. Taxonomy (NCBI): domain Eukaryota; kingdom Viridiplantae; phylum Streptophyta; class Pinopsida; order Pinales; family Pinaceae; genus Pseudotsuga; species Pseudotsuga menziesii. Next base: position 154,177 of record LPNX010013366.1, on the reverse strand, counting down.
TTCCATCACTTCTTCTTCAGTAGAGTCTACAATCTATAGACTTATGACCAATGTTAGAACAAAAAGAACAATAAAAATTAAATCCACTTCCGTACCTGGGACTTTGGTTCCATCTTGGAGTTGTTTCTTTTTTGAGCTTGCTTTGAAGAATAGATATAACTCCTTGTTGCATTTTTGAACTTCAAAATTTCTTGTTGTCATGTGCAGGTGCATGGGGAGCAGCTTTGGACATTGATGGAACTGCTTCTAGATTCTTAGGAGACCAAGTTGTTAGAACAATAATCCATCATTAGTACCTTAGTTACAATAATTAGTCAATTTTGTTTCCTTTATAAGCTTTACTACACTATGAGGTGGACTAGGGGTGCTTAGGTGGACATATGCCATGTAAAGTTGAGGTTCTACGACCCACATGGGTACTCTAGCCTAGTCATCTAGCCACATATATAGATCCATCATTTTTGGTGCACTCCCATTCATTGAATGTGGACAGGCAAGTTGACTTGGGGTGCTAGAGTGGAATTTTTCCCAAATATGGCTTGATTTGGTGCAATTAATGTTGCATTGAGACTTTAAACCATCCATTTTTCCACACCCATGTTTTCCAAGGTGTAATAATTGACCCAGGACACATCATCCATGCCAATTCAACAATTTGTGGCCATTTGGAGATATTTGGGACGAGATTGGCCCACATAGGGGGGTTTGATGCCAATTTGGAAATATTGGGATTTTTGCTCACAATTGGCTTCCAAAGCCATTCAAAAATATTATGATGTATTTATAAACCTGTTAATAACAATTTTAATGTTATACATTTCAAAATTATCTTGTTTCCAACTATCATTGTGTGTAATTTAACTGTAATTTGATGGTTTTTGAGGAATCTTGCACTCAAATTTGATTTGTGAACCTCACTAATACTCCTAGATTCTCATGTGGTTCGAATTACTCACTTTTTGGTTTGAATTTATCACGTGGTATCAGAGCTGGTTGGAGATTTTTGAGTCGCAGAACAAATTCTTAGTGGATTTGAGTTGCTTTGTTAGTGAATTCCAGATAAAATCGAATTACTGAGTGTAACCCAGTTAGCAATTTCACCACCATCAGCGCAGGAAGTAATGGAGGCTACCCACATCATGCTAACACCTTTTAAATTCTTTGAATGGAAGGTAGAGATGGTGATTCATTTGAGAGCCAAGGGGCTTTTCAGAGTTACTATGGGCACTGAAGTGGAACCAAATTCTGTTGTAGAAAATCCAAGTATTTTAACAAATTGGATGAAGCATATGGTTTTCTATGTCTGAGCATCTCAAGAGAGTTGTTGTTCCACCTTGAAAGTTTGACATCACCAAAGGAGTTTTGGGAGAAGCTTGAGTCTCTATTTGGAAAAACTGATGAGCTACATGGTAACCAACTTGACAATGAGCTAATAAGCTTGATCCCAGTGCACTATGACACAATCCATGACTTATTCACTGAGTTCAAATCACTTGTATTGCAATTAAAACAATGTGGGATTGGGAAGAAGGAATATCAACTGATCTTGTCTATACTTTTGAAGTTGGGGCCAAAGTTCTTAGTCTTTGTGAGCACATTTCACTTAGGAAAACTCACCCTTTGAAACTAGCAAATGCCAAGTCTGGAAATTTTCATGGAGTCACTCACTCAAGAGCAGGAAAAATTGGTCCAAATGGCCAATTCCATCAAGACCAAAGATCAAGCACTAGCCGTGGGGGTTTCAAATTCTGCAAAGGGAAAACCCAAGTCCAAGAATCTAAAGTTGTCAGACAAGAAGAAATCAGAAAAACCCAAATCTAGTGAGGGAGATACAAATCCACCCAAAGAAAAGGAGAAGAAAGGAAAAGAGAAGGCCAAATGATCTTATTGCCACAAGGGATGGCATCCAGAAAGCTCATGCATGAAGAAAACCATAGACACCATGGTGCAGCTGCTGGAGAAGAACAACATTCCAGTTCCTAACAGCGCTAGGAAGAAATATGGCAACTCCAATTCAAGTGAAGGAAAGGAGAAATGTCATGCATCAGTGGTAGGTACTTCTAATTCCTCATCCTTTATTATTGATTCAGGTGCTTCCAGGCATATGGTATCCAGGAGAGAATACTTCTCCTTCATGAGTTTGAATTTTGGTCATCAGTTCAAATGGGAGATGATTTAGAACTCCAGTCCAGAGGGATTGGGAGAATTGATTTAGACCATGGGTTCTTCAGTGATATACTGTATGTACCGGACCTTGCAGAAAATTTTCTATCAGTATACCATATGACCCATACAGGAGATCCAATTAGAGTAATATTTACTCCTAACTTGGTAGAGATTTATGAAATCTCAACAGACCAAGTTGTTGCAATTGGGTATGCTAATCATCATGAGAGAATGTACAAATTCTCTAATTTCCTCCCTACTTCCAGTGATCAAGCACTTCAATCACATGCCAATGAAGTTTCCAAACTATGGCATGAGAGGTTTGGCCACATGAATTACATATATATCCAAACATTTCCCAAAGAAGGAATGGTGGAAGGTCTTCCACAAATTCAGCCATCTACTGGAGCATGTATTGGATGTGTGATTGGGAAGCATCCTGAGCAGAGCTACGAGAAGGGGAAGGCAAGGAGAGAAACACAACCAATTGGGTTGCTGCATTATGATATAATTGGTCCACTACCCACTCCCTCATATGGTGGATCTAGGTATGTGCTTACATTTATTGACGACTATTCTCGATTTTGCTGGGTGTATTTTCTGAAATTAAAATCTGAGGTGTTTGAGAAACTCAAAGTTTGGAAAGAACTAGTAGAGAATCAAAGTGGGAAGAAGATAAAATTCCTTAGGAATAATAATGGAAAGGAATATGTGAATAATAACCTACAACAACTTTGTGAGTAGTTTGGCATCCAAATGCAACACTCAACTCCGTACACACCACAACAAAATGGTGTGGCAAAGAGAAAGAATAGATCTCTCAAAGAGATGGAAACTTGCATGATAGAAGTGAGGGACCTTAATATCAAGCTATGGGCTGAAGGTATCAACTGTGCTTCTCACATTCAAAACATATCCTTCCACAAATTAGTGAAATGGATGACACCCTACGAGGCATGGTTTGGTAAAAAACCATATGTCTCAAATTTCAGGATATTTGGGACAAAAGCATGCGCAAGAATTCCTTCAGAGAAGAGGAAATCCTTGCAGCCACAAAGAAAGGAGTGTATCATGGTTGGATATGGTGAGGAAACCAAAGGGTACAAGCTTGTTTACACATCCACTGGCAAAACGTTTGTTGAAAGCAGTGTCAAACTTGAAGAAGAGCCAATTCCAGACTTTGAACTTGCACCGGGGGATTGCTCCTCTCCTCAACCATTCGAAGATGCAAGTGATGACACATGCTCTATTTTTTCTGATAATTCTGATATGAATGTTTCTTAATATTATATTTCTGTATATGATGTACCATCTAGGCCCAAATGGGCTGAAACAATTGTGCAAGAAGCTGGGGAATTGGCAGGCAATCCCCAAGATCCTAGGAAAACTAGATCACAAACTAGTAAGGCTTCATGTGCTAGTGATAGTGCTCTTTCTGAGCACTATTACATTCTGATCATTTCTGACCCATAGACATATCAGAAATATTGTACAGACCCAAGGTGGAATTTAGCAATGGAATATGAGCTTTAGTCCCTCCAAGAGAACGATACATGAGAATTGGTTCCCCTTCCTCCCAAGAGGAAAGTTATTCAATGTAAATGGGTCTACTAGACCAAACTTACTGCTGATGGTTCAGATATAAAAAAAATAATATATTAGTGGCTAAGGGCTATTCTCATGTCCATGGAGTTGATTACACAGAGACCTTTGCACCGGTTGCAAAGATGGACTCAATTACACTAGTTCTTGCACTAGCAGCTAGTAAGTGTTGGGAGGTTCATCACATGGATGTAAAGAGTGCTTTCTTGCATGGTGAACTACAAGAGTATATATATATGCAGCAGCATAAATTTTTCCAATAGGATTCTTCATTAGTATTCAGGCTGAAAAAATCATTGTATGGACCCAAGCAAGCCCCTAGGGCTTGGTATGCAAAAATGGATGTTTTCTTGCTTTCAATTGGCTTCAAAAGATGCAAATCAGACCCTAATGTGTATTTGTAGAAAAATGATGTTAAATTTCAGGTAATTTTTATTTATGTTGATGATATTCTTATTACAGGTTTCTGCACCAATTCAATTTGCCAAATTAAGAACTCTTTGCACAATGAATTTGCTATGATAGACCTAGGATTGCTAAGGCAATTTTTGGGCTTAGAAATTGAGCAAAATGGTAAGGGCATCATGCTGAGTCAGCCATAGTATGCTTCAGAATTTATGAAGAAGTTTAATATGGATGAGTGTAAGGAATCCAATTCTCCCTTTCTTTCTGGTATTAAATTGCATGAATTTGGCAATTCCCCAATGGTGGATATCACACTTTACACACAACTAGTGGGCAGCTTGCTCTACCTCATTCATACAAGTCCTGATTTGTCTTATGCTGTGAGTGATGTAGAAGGATACATGCACCAGACAAATGAGCTCCATTGGAAGGCTGCCAAAATAATTCTTCAGTATGTTCAGGGGACAAAGAAATTTGGAGTGCATTACATAGCTAGTTCCTCACTTCAACTACCTGGATTTTCTGATTCAGATTGGGCCGGTGATCCAATTGACAGAAATTCAACATCAGGTTTTGTCTTCATGTTTGATGAGAGTCCTATTTTTTGGTCATGTAATAAATATCACACCATCTCACTTTCATCAGCAAAGGCTGAATACAGGGCAACAATCAATGCTGCAACTCAGTGTGTTTGGTTGTAGGGAATTCTTTGGGAGTTTGGTGTCACAATTGATTCTCCAACCAACATTTGGGTGGATAATCAGAGTGACATCAAGATATCTACTTATATAGTATAGAGGCAGAGGACAAAGCACATAGAGATTCACATGCATTAAATTCATGGATTAGTGCATGAGAGGGTGATCTCACTGCAGTATTGCCCATCCACCGAGCAAACTGCTGACATTTTTACCAAGGCTTTCACTGAGAAGACTTTAACTTACTTGAGATCTTTTCTTGGGGTGAGTGAAGGATGGTAATTTTCTTTTATATCATTTCAGTTCCAGCCCCATGTCCATTCTTGAGGGGAGGTTTTTCCCATGAGTTTTTTCTTCTTTCCTCGGTTCACATGGACAAATCAAAATTGAAATTTATGATTATGTACTTGAGGTGACTTGAGCCATTGTTGCCAAGGCCTTCATCATTTTATGAGCATACTTAGTTGTTGGATTAATGGAGGGTGTTAGAATTGTNTTGCTTTTTTAAGCTTTAATACACTATGAGGTGGACTAGGGGTGCTTAGGTGGACATATGCCATGTCAAGTTGAGGTTCTATGACCCACATGGGTAATAAATCATAGTCATATAGACACATATGCACAAAAATTAGTTCTGGTGTGCTCCCATTCATTGAATGTGGATAGGCAAGGTTACATGGGGCGCTAGAGTGGGATTTTGCCCAAATTTGGCTTGATTTGGTGCAATTAGTGTTGCATTGAGACTCTAAACCATCCAGTTTTACACACCCATGATATCCAAGGTATAATAATTGACCCATAACACATCATCCATGCCACTTCAGCAATTCGTGGCCATTTGGAGATATTTGGGATGAGATTGGCCCACCTAGGGGGGTTTGATGCCAATTTGGGAATTTTGGGATTTTTGCTCAGAATTGGCTTCCAAAGCCATTAAAAAATATTATGATGTATTTATAAACCTGTTAATAACAATTTTAGTGTTATACAGTCCAAAATTATCTTGTTTCCAACTATCATTGTGTGTAATTTAACTGTAATTTGATGGTTTTTGTTGAATCTTGCACCCAAATTTGATTTTTGAATCTCACTAATGCTCCTAGATTCTCTTGTGGTTTGAATTACTCACTTTCTGGTTCAAATTTCTCACACAAGTGTCATCTTCATGTTTTTCTTTCTCCTTCTTGTAACCAAGACCAGTCTTGTCACATGGAGATATTTGGAAATCCAAGATCTTATATAGGAAAACTGAACTATCCTTGAAATTTAAAAAAGAATCATTCTTTTCACCTTTATTCCTAAGACCAACTACCTCCATTTCCAGTATTTGGATTGTTTTCTCCTTTTCTTCCAACTGATTATTCATTGTTTCTTCTATCCTCTTGGATTACTCCAGTTGAGTCTTTAGATCATGATTAACCTCCCTAGTTTCTTTAATCTCTTTAGAAATATCTTCTTGTTCTTCCTTTGACCGATAAATTTAGTCTTTAGTCATTCAACTCCAGCATCCTTGTCTTCCAACTGATCATGCAACTCTTTATTCGTGTGTTTGAGATTCACAAGCAACACTTTCATTGTCATGGTCTTCTACTGATATTCATTCAAAGAATCCTAGATTTTCTTTTTGAATTTCATAAATTCACTATGGTTCAAATTTACTGTGTTCATGACCCAATTTCCTCTAAGATCAATATTTAACAAGGTGATATGTATACCCTATGAAACCTTTGATAGACCTTCATCATCTTCTGCAAGAACCTTATCAATTTCATCACACAAGCTATCATTACAATCAAAATAATTTATACCTTTACTTAAGTCCACTTCTTACTTTTCTTATTCTTGATTGACCTCTTCCTGGGGCTTGTATTCTGATTCTTGATCTATCTTTTCAGGTTCTATTTTTTCCTTCTGATATTTGCCTTCCAACTTGAACCATAGATATTTGGCTGAAGTGTACTCCCCTACACTTTATTTCACTAATCTTGGAATTCCATCCATGAGGAACTTCAAGGTTGTAGCATTGTCCTTCTTTGATTCTTCCTATGCAGCTGTTTCCCTTCTTATTTGATGGAGCAGGTGGATTAATCACAATTTCCCAAACACCAAAATTCTTTAGATATGCCTTCATTTTGATCCTCCAATCGAAATAGTCTATAATATCAAGTACAGGCCCATCATTACTTGATGACTCTGCTTTTTCTTCCATTGTGTCTCCATGGATATCCTTCAATCTTTTAAGTCTTATGATGAAGGCCTCGCTCTGATACCAATTGATGGAAATAATGGACACACTAAGAGGTGGGGGGGAGAATCAGTGTGTGAGAAATTCAATTTTTTTTACCTTGCATTATGTATTCATAGTATATCAAGCATTATGTTACCAATCACATAATAATATTCACCAGTTAAATCAACTATGAGTCATAAGAACAATCATCACATCAAGAGGGATAGAAGAATAGATGTAATTTTGATCTTAATTTATGGTAATGGAAGACTACAATATTCTCGATTACAATCAATAACAATTGATGAAAATACCACCAAATCTCATAAAAAGACCCATTCTAGTTTTCTTATCCCAACTAAGAAGGGGTTCAGGATTCCAATCCTCAAGTGCAAGATTCCACTTGCAATATTTATGCCAATATTTTATTGTCATCAATCTGTTGCTCAACCATCTCTGTTCATCAACCTCTTCTCATCAACCTCTGCTTGTAAATATTCTCATCAAAACTATTGTTCAATCTCTTCTCATCAATACTGCTAGGTCAATCTTTGCTCATTAATACTGCTTCGTCAACTACGCATGTACATATCACCATCATCATCAAGAGTATTAGCATGTATGCATTAAGTATGCACCATCATCGTCATCAAGGTCTGTCAAACATCAAGATATGAACATGTCATCAAGGTATTAATATCATCATCAAGGTCTGCAACATCAACATCATCATAGGGTACCATCACCATGGGGTATGCATCAATTGTGCATTACCACCATCATAGAATGTGCATGCATACATTACATCATCAATTAGAATCCTCAAGTACACATCATACAACCTCTGCATATACCACTGTATGCACCACTATTGTATACTTCACTGTTTGAATCATTGTTCATCTACCATTGTATAGTATCATCATCATATTCATCAAGGTGTTCATAAAGTATCATTATAAGGCTTACAACACCATGAAGGAGAATGTTTCAAGTGTATAGAGTAGCATGTGTCAACATTTATGCATCATAGTATACTTCACTATTCATATACATATACTATTGTATATTGTAATTACTTTTGCATCACTACAATATACCACTGTATTCTGTACCATTGTGTTCATCACTATATACATACCACTGTATACAAAACTGACTGCACATTTACTCATGCATTATCATCATCATGTAGATATGCATAATTACTATAGGGTTTGCATCATCATTGTATGCATTGTGTAAGAGTGCACCATGACTAGTTTATCATCATCCTCATGTACACGTATATATGCATTATTAGTATCATCCTTATGTATGCATATTCATCATAGAGTGAGCAGTGACCATACCTTTCATAAGCTATGCATACCAGGACTTTTAGGCTCAAAAATTGGTTGTGTTAGTCTACTGTAGAAGGATTTAAACAAAATCAAACTTGAACATTGTATGTAAATTCAAGACTGTTCAATCCCAAGAAAGTCATTGTAAAAAGCTCGAATCTTTCATAAAGTGAAGGAAGCATACACTAAACCCAAAAATAAATATCCTTCTCCAAAATTCGGATGATGTACTACATGTAAAAATTGGACTGTATAAAATTGTAAAACTCGGATTGGACTATGTTGGTCTATTGCTGAGTTTTGTTGTAGTTAGTTGCAATTTGTGTCAAACTTGGGACTATGGTATGTGTGAAAAGCTTCCAAAAATTAACCCCAAGCAAATCCAAGAATGGATTTCCATTAGATATTTTATTTGCGGGAAAAATCTGGAGATGCCTTAGTAAAATCTAACCCTCGTATTCACCTCCATCCAACAGTAATTGATTTTTCTCTATAGTCACCCCATCCACTAACTGCAGATGCCTCAATCAACGAGTTTCAATAGTTGTTGGCAAGATAAAAATATCAAAAAACAATTCTATGGTCTGTTGCCAAATCTCCACAGAAATTCCATAGTTGCATTCCTCAACTGCTAGATCATTATACTTCTTCGTTCGATGTAGTTTGGATTGAGATCACAATAGAGTATATATAATATTTCATTATTGAAGATAGGGTTGAAATGAGGCTGACTTCAAGGCCAAGAAAATATATACTTTTTATTATTTTGTATTTTAATTTTGAATTTGAATTTGTATTTATTTGCATTTATTTTGCTTTTGTTACACAAACCCTTCCTTCAAGAGTCAAACTTTACCATTAAAACTTGCATGTAATTCTTTGCGATATAATTCAATTTCATAGGGTTGTGTCTTCAAATTCAACCTTCTATGGTCATCATGTCTTAGGGTTTGTACCATAACATGTATCACTATCAACATTATGTGTGTGTGGGTCCCCAATCAACCTATGACCATCTCACCACATCAAGTGCAAGTACTGATCTCCAAGGCCATACCAAGGGCATCAAGGTCACCATCATCATAATGGTATATACAATGCTTCAATGACCTTTTCAATGAATGACACAAGGGAATCAAGTTATTCATCAAGGGTTTCGATTCTTCATCAAGTCAACAATGGACACATCATCACCTTTGAGGGGACAATGACCATTAAGCCATCAAATGTGGGTCCAAGAACTTCTTCAAGGATTATTCATCAAGAAAGAGGATTAATGGGTTTATTCAACCATATTAACCATTCAAGGGGACCTTCAAGAGTCAAAATCCATCATGACACCTCATGTGGGGTCGCCAAACCTTCTACTAGGGTACCATGACACCATTAGAGCATGAATGACCACAAAATGGGCCATTTATGCTTCTCCAACCCTAATAGGGATTCTCCATCATCCATAGTGGATTCAGTACCTTCTCGAGGGTCTTCAAGATCATCAACATGGTCTTTAACATTATCAACAAGGTGGTGGCTCCAATATACAAGCTTGTGGGTAAAAGGAACTTCTCAACTGGGTACAATATGCTTCAAAGGCACAACCCATCTCTATAAGGGTTCCAAGGCACTAGATGTGATAGTATTGGGATCATCCATACCTATGCATTGTAATAGGTACTTGGTGGCATCAATGACAACCTGTGGGGCCACTGCAAGTCAATGTTGGCATCAATGACAATTCAATAAACAACTTCTGCTTCCAAGGGTTGTCCTCCAAAAAATTGATCCTCATTTTTCTTCATTGAACCATATGAGGTCCATTTTTGAAAAATCCTAAGCATATTTTATGTGCCATAATTTTTCTCAAGGTTCCTCCTTTTGAGCTACCCAATTCCACCATATTTTCGCCCCTAAAATCTCACTATTCTTTTTTGGATCTCTAATACCAACACCCCCTTGGGATTTTGGTTTACATACGTTATCCCCACTAATCAGCACCCACCTTTTTTATCAAGGCTCCCCTAAATAGGAATTAGAGTTGAATACTTCTCATCTCCTCAAGGACAACCTTAGGGGATACCATGACAACAAATATATAGATAAGAATCACTTCAAACATTGATTTGATGAGAATCAATTAGCTAGCAATATTGAGAGGTATAAAATCTTAGTTAGATATATTCCATTTCATTTGGTCCAATAAATTGGACCATGAGAATTTTATAATAACCCCCTCTACCAGAGGAGCACCTATATTTTTGGATGGAATGGAGCTCCTCTGGAATCCCAGGATTCAGATAGTATTCCATTGAGAAACCCTGGAAGTATTGAAGAAGAAAACCCGATACTTTTCATTGTTAATTTCTAGACTGGAGGCATTCAAAAATATATTTAGACATTTCTTTAAGGCTCTATCTTCTTGGACTAAAGGATGGCCCATGAGCATGGTGTCATCAACAAACTGTTGGTGACTTTGTTTGTTGGCACCATTATGAAGACTCAAACCTTTAATTTCATTGTTCTCCATCATAAATATGATCAACTGAATTAGTCCTTCTTCCATGAGAATGAATAGGAAAGGGAATAAAGTACCTCCCCGTCGAATACCCCATGAGGGTTTGAAGGTTTTTCGTGGGATATCCATTTAGCAGGATGGAGAAAAAAGAAGAAGATGGTTCCAAAATAACTAATAAAATATTCTTTCGTTTCCTCCCTTGTTTCCACATATTTCTCAGTCTCCTTCGTAAGTCAAGTTAGTATAGTCCTTTACCAATTTTGAACACCAAATTGGTGAAAAAACTTGGTATTGTGCTCTCCCTCGTAGAGCTATTGGTTTGTTGCTTTATGTTTCAACTATATTGCCTCCTATCATTCTCAGTCATTGAGATACTCCAAGGTTTACTTTTCATGATGCTTTAGTCCCTCATCATATCCATTGTTCGTTCCTTCCCTTTGAGTATCCTCTAGTTTTTCCATTGGGTGCTTTTTGTCCTGGAAGATGTTTCCAAATTCCTCCTTGTTCTAGGTATGGGTCCTTTCTTTCAGGGCATTCAATTTTTATTGGAATTGGTACATTTTTGTTCCCCTGGGGTATCTAACTCCTTGCATCATTGTCATTCTAACTATTTAAATTCCACATGAGTCCATGTAGTAGGGATTTCGCCCTTGCTACAGGAAAGAACGACTCCCTCCCGTCTATAGGACGGAAGGGTAGGGTTCTTGTGAGAATGGAAAGAACATAAAGATAAAATGAAATGAAATAGAACCCCTACAAACAAGGTAAGGGCTAAGCTCCACAACCCTACACCAAATTGTTACAGAACAAAAGGACCCACATGCAATCAATGGAAACCTGCAATAGAGTGTTAAAAAAAAACCTGCAAACAAATAATGTCAGAAAACTACAATATAACAAAACAAAAACATAAAAAGACAAGTATACCTTCTCTGGTTGGAATGGGCCACCATGCCCTAGCTTGGAAGAGCACCTCTCAATGGATGGGGAGCTATGGCTCAATGGAGCAATGGAAGAGAGGGAGGGTGAATGACTTGAGAGGCAAAGAGTCTCAAGAGACTCACACGGGCAGTGTAATGATAGGGAGATGAGAAGTGATTTGAGAGTGACCCCCACCCCTCTATTTATACTTTTTCTTGGTATTTTTAGGGTTTTAATCCCTTGGTTGGGGATTTAGCCCCTTTCGCCCAATCTTTAGCTCCTTTGGGGGTTTATCCCCTATGGGAGCTAATTTGGCTCTTTTTAGAGGTTTTAAAGCCCTTTTTCATATTTTTAATCCTTTTTGAGGGTGTGGGGTTCAAATGAGGGTCGTGCAAGGATGTACTTGGGTGGTGTAGGTCATGTAGAGCTTAGTGAGGGATTTTTTGGCTTATCATATTTCCCCCTTATGTGTGAGGGCATGAGCTCATCGTATGGCCGATGGACATCATAGGATTTTATTGGGGAGAGGTGGTGCTTCCTAGGGCTAGGGCATGGTGGATTTTGGTTTTTGTATTAACATGGTTCCCATCAATGGGTGAGATACAAATAATGTGTGACATGTATATGGATGAGGTGGGCATCCCCATGCTCGTAACGATGTCAAAAGAATAATGCGTAATAAGCTCTATAATATAAGAGCCGATCATGTACAACTGTTGTTACAATAGTGGTTGCCTCAATGAGAGGCTGAATACAATACTGATATAAAGAACTTCTACATTGGGCCCATGGAATTCTCATGGAATGCTATATCTTCATGACTGATGGTCTGTTGGATCTGGGATGATACGAGTTTACTGACAGAAAGTCAGAGTCTCTATGGTACAAGTATGTTGCATCAATCATAAATCTATATAGAAGCACTAATGGGGCTTATGAACATTGTCTCCAATGCAACCCAGAAATAAAAAGGGACATGAACTTGTTGGGATCCCTCAAATAGACTCATCAATGTGCTAGAGTTAGGTGGCATCTGGGGTCTTCAATCAAATACTACACAGACCAATACCTTATACGAATCTCAATGGTGTGATGATGTAGATGGAGTCAAGCACATGAGAAACAACCATCCTGAGAGGCACTAAGGGCTCCTCTCAAGTGGTCCAAGGAACTCATCAATGAGATCAATGAAACCAGGATATAGGGACCTCTGGGTATATCTTATGGAATACACGTGTTGTCATCGACAGAGGTAGACCTGCCCCTAGTCAAGGCAATGGCGTTTCCTTGACCAGAAGCACAAGGGAGATAACTGAAAGATGTGAGACAATCTGAGGACTGACCCACTGAATGGGGGAGGGGGGGGGAGGAAAGGATTTGAACGGGGGAAGAGGGAGTGTAGCAGACTCAAACTTCCTTTGTTTAGAGTATGACAGCAGGGAAAACCAGGCAGCAAATGAAACTGAATCATGGGAAAGGGATCATAGTTATAATACCAGGAATGTAACTGCAGATGGGAAATACTTGGAGGAGGTAGAATCTTTTGATATTTATGGGATCCAAGGAAGACCCATTGTATAGTACTCTGAACAAAGGAAACCCAAAGTGGGAATGTTTCCAAACTATTATCTGTGGGGTGGTGTCTAGAGACACCATTGTGGTACGATCTCGTGGATTTTTGGTGATCCTAAGAAAGTAAATGCTCAATGGTGCTTTTGAATTTAGAGAGTCTGAAAGCATGAAGAAGACTCCATTGGGGGATCTTTTTTGTGGGTAGTCTCCTATGCCTGAAAAAGGATAAAAGTATACATAGGAGAGCTTGCCCATCCTTTAGGGGATGGGAGACTTCTTTACCATTGGTATTCCATTCATGCTGGAAAAGGTTAAACCTATACTAACTGGATGGTCATTCAGATACTTTTACGAGCATGAAAGAAACCAAGTTTGCTCAAAAATCATTTCTTGATGAGGAGGTTGGAAAAGAGCTTAACAACAACCCATGGTGAGATTTTTCGTAAAGTTCGACCTCTCTTCCTAAGGAAGCATAAGAGGATGTAGAGGGGAATGGTCTTGGCTTGAATGTGCCAAGGTGGTCCTTCTCATTTGATGGTCTACATGGTCTACAAAAGGAGATAAATGAGACAATGTATATGCCCTTTCCTATACTTTAAAGAGTGGGAAAGGAAGTAGCTGCGCTCAACAATATTTTCATTCTTTTAGGAGTCAGAGTAGAGCTTAAAAGAAACTCCAGTATGGTCAACCAATCATGGTGACACAGGTGGTGCCCCATGTCAGGACAGTGGATAGTGGTCCAAAGGTCATTCGTGTAGTATGGATGGAGCAAGTGGCTCTTAAACATACCAATACATGCACATGATAGATCGCAGCAAAGGAACGCGAGTCAGTGCGGCAGAGGCATGCAAACCGAAGTGGCTCTCAGACAAGGGTCAGGAGAGTTGTGTGTGATTTGTGGTGGAATAACTTGACTACATGTGATGTGAGTGCAAGTATGGAGGTAGTTAAATACCAAATGCATGCAAAGGAAATGATCTGTCCTCCCGACGATGGTCTGGAAACCTGCGTAAGGTGCGGTGAGTGGATTATACAGCTATATGTTGAAATGAAATGATGCGCCTTATGGGCGGTGGCCCAGGAACGTGCATGAGTGGTAGTAGGAAAGTGTGATGCAAGTGTAGGTCCGAAGACACTTGTATCACAATGACATGGTTTGTAAATCGAGGTAACTTCTGGAAAGTGGTCCTAAAAATTACTTGTTAAACATGAGACAAGGGTCTCATAAGGAGATAGAAATTGGAGTCCAGAGGTGTGAGAGGTGTCTTGAACAGGTTTTGGGTGACTTTGGACTAGTAGCTAATGGTGCTGCCCCTCAATTGTGGTAAAAAAATTGAAAAAAAAGAAAGGAAAACCAAGCGAATCATTGGTGATGTTAAGTGTAAACTCTCTTGAGGTAGAGCCCGTTACGAGGGTTCTCCAAGAGTTGTCCATCAGAGTCAATAAGGGTGTATGCCCCTTTTCTAAGGAAATGGTGGATGACGTATGGACCATACCAAATTGACTCAAACTTGCCTTTTCCCAACTTATCATTGGGTTGGCCATAGGCTAGAACCATATCGCCTTCGCTGAAGGTATGAGGGTTGACATGGGAGTCATAGTGGGCCTTTGACCGTGTTTTCACTGCCTCAATGGCTTGGAGGGCAGCTCGGCGGTCTTCGATGGTCTGCTCAATTTGGAGGAGTCATTCTTCCAAAGGCAAAGTATCAGGGAGGAGTTCTACCGTGAGGCGGAGGGATAGGATCTGGCACTCTATAGGGAGTATTGATTCAACGCCATGTACTAGGCAGAAAGGGGTGAAACCAGTTGCATTTTTTGTAGATGTGGGATAAGCCCATAGGGTGGAGAACAACATGTGATTCCAGTTGGTATCATGGTTTCCTACCATCCTTTGGAGCATTGTTTTAATGATTTTGTTGACTGCTTCAACTTGGCCATTGCCCTAGGGGTAGTAGGAAGATGAGTACCGGGGTTCGAATTTCAACATGGTTGAAAGCTCAGTCCAAACAACATCTTCAAAGTGTTTACCATGGTCTGAGACCAACTATTTAGGAACACCAAATCATGAAATAACATGGTTGAAGAAGAAGCGTGTCATCATTTCACTTTTGCAATCAAATGTGGGTATGGCCTCGGTCCACTTAGTGAAGTAATCAACTGCCATAATGATGTATTTATGACTATTAGCCGAGGCAAGGTTGATTGTTATGAAGTTGATTTCCCATTTGCAGAAGGGACTGAATGTGACTATGGGGTGTAATGGTGCAGGGGGGGTTCTTTCCTTTGGGGCAAAGAGATGATAGCTACGACAATCCTTGACTGCCTCTATGCAATCAGAGAAGATGGAAGGCCAGAAGTAGCCGGCACATAGAATATTCTGGGTGGTTTCCAGACCTGAAAGGTTGCCACCACAGGCTCCACTATGACATTCGTTGAGGATGGTCTCGGCCTCGTCACGGGTGAGGCAATGATGTAGGATGGTATCAATTTTTCGTCGATACAAAACATCTCCAGTCAACAGGTGGCGAATGGCTTGATGTCAGATGCATCACCTGTCCTCATGGTTTAAGTGTGTTGCGAACTTTTGTGTTCATAAATATAGAAGGATGTCCCCATACCATGGGTCCTCCATGGATATGATGAATAGGAAACCATAATGGAGGTCATCCTTGGGTGGTGGTGACATGGTTAATGGGGGTAGATCTATCATGAGCACGGCTAGTGCAAGTGCCTTTGTGATTTTTGGGGAAATGAATTCTAAGTCGAATTCTTGGACGATGACTACCCACTTGGCCACGCGACCTTGTAGAATGCTATCGCTTAAGAGGTATCGCATTGGGTTTGAATCAACCACTACATGAGTATTTGCAATGATGTAGTGACACAACTTCTGAGCCGAGAAGACAATAGCGAGGGCCAATCCTCAGGTGAATATCGTAGTGGGGGACCTGTCAGCCTCTGACTAATGTAATAAATCATGTTCTCATGGCGAGCATCATATTCCTAGACCAAGACTCCAACAATGGCATTTTCTGAGGCCGACGCATAGAGAATGAAGTCTCGAATGAAGTCTGGTGCTGAGAGTAATGGTGCAGAATCTAGGGCTTGCTTGAGTGCACCAAATGATTCCTGTGCTTGCTGATCCCAAACAAAAAGGATTTTTGTGTGGAGCAGGAGAATGAATTTGTGGGCTTTTGTTGCATACTCTGGTACAAAGCAGTGAAGGAAGTTTGCCTTTCCTTGGAGGCTCTATAGTTGGTTCCAGGTTTTTAGTGAAGGGAGATCAAGGATAGCCTGAACTTTGAGGGGGTATACCATTATCTCTTTGTGGGATATGACGAATCTGAGTAGACGTCCTGCTGGGACACAAAAAATGAAATTTAGGGGATTTGGGTGAATTTTGTATTTGCAACATCATAAAAATACTTGCCACAAGTCGTATATATGTTGTTCTCATCTTGGTGATCGAGCGGTAAGGTCATTCAGGTAGACCAAGATGATGTATATTAGGTCAAGGAAACAATATGTCATGGCACGTTGGAAGGTGGCTCCAGCGTTCTTCAAACCAAAGGGCATTAATTGATAGCAGAATGTACCCCACGGGGTTATGAATGCGGTCTTGTAATGATCTTCTTTCTGGATTTGGTTATATCCAAAAAATTTGTCCATGAAGGAAAAGACCTCATGTCCGGCACATGCATCGATAATATGATCGATGAAGGGTGTTGGGAAGTTATCTTTGGGACATGCTCCATTTAGATCGCGGAAGTCTATGAAAACAAGGATGGTACCCTGGTTTTATTCATGGGAACATGATTAGAAACCCAAGTGGTGTATGTAATGGAGTAAATGAAGTCGGCTGTGTGCAGCTTCTCTATTTCAACTTTGACCGTGGCAACTTTGGAGGGATGGATGGATCTTTCTTTTGGCGCACAGGGGCCACAACGGGCCATGTGTCGATGTGGTGTTCCAAGATGGATGAATCCAACCCGGGAATTTCAATGTAAGATGAGGCAAAGATGTCACAAAATTCTTGGAAGAGGGATTTGTAGCCAGCAACTTCTTCTGGGGAGCAGGATTCCCCCAACATGATTTCTTCAACAACCTCGAGATTGGTTGAGGTGTTTATTTTGATGGCTAGTGAGATGTTGGCCATGTTCCATTCTTCAAAGGAATCTGGTGTTGAAATGGTATTTTTGAACCAGTTGAATTTCCCATGAATGAAATATTTGGTTTCCATAGAAACCTGGTCAGACTGCGACACAAGCTCTTCAGGGAGGAAGAACGAGTGATGGTGCATGTCGTGCCATGGGTATTTTGGGGTGGTTAAGGCTTCAAGTATCTCCGCATCGTTGCAAAAGCAACGAAGAGACAGGTCTGATGGACCGTCGGTGATGGTGGAGACAAAAGGGTTTGTAGAACTGGACATCATGTAAATGGACATGGTGTCTGAAGAAGGAGGTGGGGGGTGAACTTCTTTGATCAGAGTGATCTCAGATTCAAAGGAATGTTGCCGAAGGTTAGCTAGAGCCATTCAAAACTTGGAAAATTCTTGCCAATGGTGAGAATAGTGTCCATATAATCAGCAGAGGGTGCAAGCATGGTTTGTTCTCAATGACTTGTTTCTCACTATTGGGCCACTTGGGAGTTCAACCACAGGGAGGTTTTCTGTTGTATCCATTGTTGATGTAATTGTAACTTCAGAATGTATTCATCTATATATATTATGTATTATACCCCGATGTTTATTCTGGGATGTGTCTGTAATGTAATTGAGTCATTGTAAGTCAGGAAAATAGTCCCCACCATTGTGTTAAGGATAAACCTCCTTGTTGGTCAGAGGAGGCGAAGTCCCCACAAGTTGTGGGGCACTAGGATTATTAGACACTCCTAGAGATGTCGGCTCTAGTAAGTAATTTTTAAGTGAGGCAAACATGTTGGAGTGGGTTACAAGTGAACGAAAAAATATAAATAGAGAGTGAGCCTCTCTATTTATCACACACACACTCACTCATTGGGGCGCATGAGTGAGAGGAGAAGTTGCTGGGACAAGAGAGAGACTACTGCTATCAGGAGATCATCTTTATGTTTTTAAGTTTTACTTTTGGTGCTGATTCTATCTCTGAGGAAGTTTCGGGGTTTTCTCCTTTATGTTTTCCTCGAGGAAAATTCCGTGTCTCTTGTCTCTTGTGTTTTATTGTTGTGGATGTTATTCTCTCAATTAAAGATCCTAAGATCATAATGCTAGCTTGACTGATAAAAATCTAACATGGTATCAAAAATAACTTGAGAAGAAGACATTGTGTAGCTAAAGAAGCTATGGCCTCTTCCTTTTTGGGTCTCTCTCCATAATCCATTAGCAAAAGTATGCTAGGATGACTCTCCTTTGAAGGGCGCATCTTTCTGTCGAAGTGAAATTCGATTCCGAGCATTTTCAGTTTTGGTGCGGGAAATTAGGGCTTCTTGCAGAAGATGAATTTTTGAGTGAATTTAGCATAGGATTTCTCTCCTCATCAAAATCAAAGTTTAGAGACCTGGATCAATATTTTTGGTTGGGTGAAACACCGAGAAAGTCAAACCCTAGTTTGATAGTGAGCTAGAAAAACCCTAGAATACTAAAACTGATAAGTTTTGGTACATTCTCTATATCTATAGATTGGCAAAGGCCCAGGAGCTGAAAATTGCAGAGGATGAATATAAAATCCTGATTTACACTGTATCCAACATTTATCCTCATATTCACTATCTTCAGGGAGATATTATCCCTCCATGTTAGGGTTCCAGCCTCTTCTAGAATTCATCCCTAAACAGGACACTTGGGGAGAATTGATATATCTTGAGATAAAAAGGTCCAAATGAAATTCCTGAAGATGTTTCAAAATGGGAACGGACTTTAATTTCTGTGGTCCAAGTTTCAGATTCAGAACATGAACCAGTGACACGTGGAAGTCCATACAACTTAGCTATACTGAACAGTCCTGTAACAGGTCACCTTGGGAAAATGATCATAAGTCCCAATTGGTGAAACCAATTATGATTAAACCTGTGGTTTTGAAATAGGGACATGTGAGGATACCTTAGTGAAAATGTTTATACATAGAGGAGTAGTAATTTTAGAGATACCATAGAAACAGTAACATACATTTATGCAGAAGAAATTGGAAAACTAGGCTTCTTGTTTCGAGAGCTTCTCTCCACTGTTTTTAGAAAAGGAGTACATTGGACAGATTAAATTGAAGATATATATCTTTCTATCTAATCAGATCTGAAATATTCCAAGTTTTGAAAATTAGGGTTTCTCTGACAAACCCTAGATCAACCAGCTCTGGAACCAGGACGAACACCTCAAATCGGTAAGATCAAATATTTTGCTATTTGCATTTGAAGTTCTCATTTCAAAGTGATATATCATATTATCTTGATGATAAGCTTGGTGAATTTGACAACTTCCAAGAATGGAAGTATTTGATCTCTCTGAAGAAAATGAATTGGACACCTACATGAGTAGAGAGGTTCCAGTTCCAGAGGGAGATGAGGCTAAAATCCTTACACTAGAAGAACTTGGTCAAGGCCAAGAATATCATTGTTAATTCAATCATGGATCACATTATACCACAAGTGTATTCTCTAAAGACACTGAATATGTTTGATTCCTTGACCAAGCTATTTGAAGGGAAGAACATAAATCGGAATATGACCTTAAGAAACTAGTTGAAGAATGTGAAGATCCAGAATGTAGAGACCATACAGTCATACTTTATGAGGGTCTCTCAAATCAAAGAACAACTTGTAGTAGTATAAGAATAAGTGAAGAATGCAGAAGTGGTGATAGCCACCTTGAATGGCCTCCCAATATCATGGGATTCATTCATGCAAGGAATGTGTGCTAGAAGGAAGTGATTACTTTCAGCAGACTCTGGGAAGAGCACACATAAGAAGAAGAAGCTCGACCCATAATAAGAGAAGAGAAGATGGGAGCAACTGAAAATCAAGCTCTCACCATCCAAATAAGATCCCTCAAGCGATGAGGAATATGAAGAAATCAACTCTTGAAGAACCTCTTATCCACCTTAGCATTTGGATAAGAAATGATGCTATTATGAATGAAGAAGACGATGAAGCTGAAGGCTCAAGAAGGAGTCCACCCACAAAACAAATAAAGATAAGTATTCAAATGTCATTTCATGATATTGTTTTGTTATGCATTTTTTTATATTCAGTTGATGCATTATGCATGATATAATGTTTGGATTAATGACAGTATACTACTAATATGCATGTGATGGGTAAGTAGCTCATGGTGCTATACAACTCTCCATTGCTACTTATCTAGAATGAAACCTCTTTGCTGACATATTGGATTAGTGCACAATCTCAATGTTGTCCTGGTAGAGATGGAAGGCATCTAGAAAGTTTCTGTGAGATATGGATTAATGTTGTATTGGATAAAAGTAGTTGCATGATCATATATTTATTCATAAGAATTTGCCAGTATGAATATTCCTTATGAAATGTTTCTAACCATACAAATGCATTTGAATTGTAGGAAAGATCGCATAAAATCACGTACAAGCAAATAAGGATGAGACTTGTTCTGAAGAACAAGTGACTATAGTTCAAGATGAAGAATAATATGATGAATGCAGCGACATCATTGATGCAGAACCTTCAATCTATGAATAAGTAACCAAGAAGAAAGGGAAGACCAGTTCAAGAAGAATGATGTCCAGGATGCAGTATTGATACATGAAGGAGAGTTCATAGTTCCATAATGCATTAGATGGAAATATCATGGGATACAAGGAAATATTCGTAGCATGAGGCTTCTCATGAAAAGAAGGCATATACTACGAAGAGACATTTGCAGCCAGTGGGAGTTGAGACACATGACAGGCAGAATCATGTGTGCAAATGAAAGAAGGCCTTGTACGAGTTCAGAAGACACCCATGGGATAACACATACATGATGAGCTTGATGAAGAATTTAACCTTTGCCACAAGGTTGAAGATGAAAGTATATACACTAAATGGATACATAGAATATTAGTAGCATATGAAGCTACTTGTCACTCCGGTACAGAATGTTTCAGTGCATAGAGTATGGAAGACAGAGGGAGTATGATGCTTCGCTTCAGAGGGATTGACTATAGAATATCTTGAGGTTCGACATGGTACGACAGGATGGATAGATTACTGATGACTCTAGTATTTATTGAGAGTAAAGTGGATTCCAACCTTTGCTTCAAGGTTGAAGACAAGAGACTAGTGATGTTCATGTTATGTGTCGATGCACTATTTTCTAGGCATGGAGGTGTGGCAAAATGTGGATGGAATCTTCCTCGGACAAGGGAAGTATGCAGTAGAGATCCTGAAGAGGTTCAGGATGATGGACTGCAAGGGCATGACCACACCTATGGCATCAAACATGAAGCTATTGAGTGATGCTTCATCAGAGATGGTTGATGCTATGATGTATCGTCAGATGATTGCGTCCTTGATGTACCTGATGAACACGAGACCAGATATTTGCTTTGCTATGAACACATTGAGAAATGTTCACCTAATGGTTGCAAATCATGCAATAAGGTACTTGAGGGGTACAGTTGATTATGGGATCAAGTATGAGGTGATTCAAAAGATTAACCTGGAAGGTTATGTTGATTTAGATTGGGCAGGTAGTGCACTTCAGGGTGTTGCTTTAGTATGGGATCATGTGTGATCTCTTGGTTTAGCAGGAATAAATTCTGTGTGGCACTAAGTACAGCTGAAGTAGAGTATGTCATAGCTTGTTCAGCTAGTTGTGAGGTAGTATGGATGAGGAAGCTACTGTCTAATTTATTTGATCTCTAGTTGGATGCTACTTCTATACATTGCGACAACCAGAGTTGTGTGAAGTTGTCAGAGAACTCGGTGTTCCATGACAAGTCGAAGCATATCGAGATAAAGTATCACTATATCAGGGATATGGTGTAAAGGGGAGCAGTAAATCTCCTGTATGTTGCGATAGATGAACAGATAGCTGATGTGTTGAAGAAACCATTAACTAGGCTGAAGTTTGAGTTCTTCAGGGAGAAGCTTGGTGTTCTCCAGATCAAGGTTCCCTCCAAGGGGAAATGATGAGACCTAGAGCCATTCTGACATGGTGAGAGGATTGGTTCCTTCCATGGTTAGATGTAAGGGCTAATCCATTCTATCATGGTTAGAGGATTGGTTCCTTCCATGTCAGATGTGAGTGCTGAGCCATTTTGATGTGACTATAGGATTGGTTCCTACATGATCAGAAGTAAGCACTAAATGCCATTATTGGAATGGAGGTGCCTGGTCAGTTACCAGGAATACTTGGTCTAGGACTGAGGGCCTTTTTGATATGACTATAAGATGTAGTCTTACATGATCAGATGTGAGCACATGGCCATTCTGATGTGATTGAGGGATTGGTTCCCACTTGATCAGATATAAGGGTTGTTTCCATTCTTGGAATGGAGGCACCTGGTTAGTTACCAGGTAGATCAATCTGGGACTAGGGGGCATTCTGATGTGACTGTAGGATTGGCTCCTACATGATCATATGTGAGTGCAATCCCTTATGATATTGGTTTTCAGATGTAAGTGCAGAGCCCTTTCGGCATGAAGGATTGGTTCCTTTCATGGTCGAATATAAGTGCTGAGCCCTTCTGACATTGGTTGTGAGATGTAAGTGTAGAGCCTTTCAACATGGAGGATTGGTTCCTTGCATTTCTGAGTGTAAGTGCTAAGCCTTTCCGAAAATGGTTGATGGATGTGAGTGCTGGGCCTTTCTGACAGGATTGTGGGAGGTGTTCCCACATGGTCAGATATTAGTGCTAGGCATACCTTTCTGATATGATTATAGGATTGGTTCCTACATGATCAAAGATAAATGTTGGGTGGTCCATTCTGACTTAGGGTCATATATAAGTGCTGAAGAATAACT
Source organism: Pseudotsuga menziesii (assembly GCA_001517045.1). Lineage (NCBI taxonomy): Eukaryota > Viridiplantae > Streptophyta > Pinopsida > Pinales > Pinaceae > Pseudotsuga > Pseudotsuga menziesii. Next base: position 130,776 of record LPNX010013366.1, on the reverse strand, counting down.
ACATGGAGGCTAGGCCTACAACCAACATGAAAAAGGGTTGGCTCTGTAGAACTTCCTATGATGAGAAGAGTCAAGAGATAGAACCCGTGATGATAATCCAGCAGAGATGTTCCAGACCAGAGATGATCTAGATCCAGTGATGATCCAGATCTAGTGATGATGATCCAGATCCAGTGATGATGATCCAGATCGAGTGATGATCTAGATTCAGTGATGATGATCCACATCGAGTGATGATCCAGATCTAGATGAAGATGACTTGAAGATGAATATGATGAGAAATCAATGATGATCTAGATGCTACAGAGAAGAAGACTTGTGCTGATAAATTGTGTCAAGAGAATACCTTCCTAGTTAAGAAGGAGTGTTGATGTAATTGTAAATTCGGAATGTATTCATCCATATATCTTATGTCTTGTACCTCGATGTTTATTTTGGGATGTGTCTATAATGTAATTGAGTCATTGTAAATCAGGGCAATAGTCCCAACCATTTTGTTAAGGATAAACCTCCTTGTTGGTCAGAGGAGGCAAAGTCCCCACAAGTTGTGGGGCACTAGGGTTATTAGACACTCCTAGAGATGTCGTCTCTAGTAAGTAATTGTTAAGTGAGGCTGACATGTTGGAGTGGGTTAAAAGTGAATGAAAGAATATAAATAGAGAGTGAGCCTCTCTATTTATCACACACACACTCACTCATTGGGGCGCATGAGTGAGAGGAGAAGTTGTTGGGACAAGAGAGAGACTACTACTGTCGAGAGATCATCTTTATGTTTTCATTTTTACTTTTGGTGCTGATTCTATCTCTAAGGAAGTGGCAGGGTTTTCTCCTTTATGGTTTCCCCAAGGAAAATTATTTGTGTCTCTTGTCTCTTGTGTTTTATTGTTGTGCATGTTATTCTCTCAGTTAAAGATCCTAAGATCATAATGCTAGCTTGAATGATAAAAATCTAACATCCATGGCATCCAAATGTGCACGGATTATGGTGATCTCAAGGCAGTTTTGGGTTGGATGGCCCTATTCTTCACAAATAGTGCAAGGTGGGATCTGTCAAGGTTCAATGGTATCTTTCATGTTTTTCCCCCTAGCCCTTTTTGGGTGGGGTGGTGCGGGTGTAAGTGTGGTGGTTGGTTTTTGCGGGCCGGGTGGAGGATGAGATTTGACCGCAATGGGTTGCACAGGGGTTAAGACTACCTGGGGCATTGGTGGTTGGGCTGGTGGATCAAGGTACCCCATGGTAATTTCCAATGTAAAATTGGGTAAGTTTAAGGTAGCCATTACTGGCTTGCTGATGACACCAGGCGAGGGAAAGAGGAAGGGAATTGTGTGGAATGAAGAGGGGCCCAGATAAATCCCTGATGGTTGCATGTGGGGATGAGGTTGTGGTGGTGGCTACGCATAATGCTATTGTTGTGGATGATGCTGTGGCTACTGCTGATGCTGCAACTGCTAATGATGTTGCGGCTGCTGATGGTGTTGCAAGTGCAGATGGTGTTGTGGTTGTGGTTGGGGTTGCGACTGTGATTGATGTTCGGGTGTAGCAGTGCTAGATGAGAGCATGCAAAAATCCACGGTCTCATTTGGTGTCGGTGGTGGTGACACTAAGGGGAAATAATCCATCATGGTGGTATCAGAAAAAAACCCAGGGCCCACATTCAACAATGGGAAGGCTAGTATATGTCAACCATGGTGTTGACTGTAGGGATAACACTGGTAGTTGTAGTTGGCACTTGTGGATCAATGGTATTAATCATAGGAATAACGCTGGTGGGTGCCATTAGCCCTTGCAGATCGTGATAAGTCAGTTGGTAAACCGTCATGATTTTCCCTTCGTGAGGGAACATCATGAGGTGAAAAATAGTTGATGCTATGGCTCGCATGGTGTACTTATAACTTCTTCCGAGGAGAAGGTTATAGTCCAACTGAGAATTAACAACCTCTATGTAAATCAGTACTATTTTCCTGGCCAATGTTGTTATACCAAAATCCTGTCATCATCATGTGATAAGACCTTTGACATACCTACTTGCCCTAAATCCCAACACTTGGAGTGAAAACCCATGTTGTTTGTCAATCTTTCATGAAAATTCCCAACACCACACTTTCCTTGTTAGACATGAGTGGTTCCTTGCTTGCACCACCTTTCTACTATTTCCCATAAGTAGTGCCACTGCCTATTGTCCTTGGTCCATAAGCAGTTCTTACCTGAACCGCTCTGTCATAAGAGGAGAAACGTGGCACCCTGGGTAAAATGGGAAAAAGAGAATATTCTCGAGGATTCTAGATCATGAGCCTCATGTCCTCCCTTATCCCTATCATTGTGGGTCAGTTGAGCTCAAGATCCCTCATCCTAGGATCTTAGAGGCCACCTCATCCACAAATATCTCAACCATTCATGCCCATGGTTGAAGGGAGAACCATTGAAGTATTGTTATGTTGTTGGATTGACCACTTGGACCAAGCCATTGGAGAGCATAGAGATCGAAGCTGGAGCTTATGGGGATGAAATTTTTGGTTTCATGGAGATGCATGTCAACACTAAGGCTTAATTGGTTGTAAAATTCTCCATTTTAATCTTAATGCAAAGCTGATTTCTGTCCCACTTTACTATTGTTGTTTGATTTCACATGTAAATGTTGTTGGATTCCTTAGTCACTAACATGGATTAATAGATTATGTTTTGGTAGCTTTTATGTGTTTGTGTGTTTAATCTAATTGTAGGTACATAGTTTTACTATCGAAGCAGGAATTCTAGGTATCTACGATATCCAGGGAGGGTCTTCATCCCTTGTTGTTCATTTGTTCTGAATCTGAACCATTCAGACCAGAGGAACAACTTATGTCCACAGAAGGCGAAATATTCCTGCTAACAAATCTAGTGACTCCACTTGGGAATGAATATATGTATCAGTTGATCTGATCTTCCTCAGTCTTTCAACTCTTGTCCAAATCCAGGCTCCTTCTCCAACTCTCTTCAGTCAAATCTGCTATCTGACTCAATGAATTTTGATTTGAAACTTCCAGATCTGTCTAGATCTGAATTATTTTCAACCTTTTATGCTCTTTCTCACTCTCAATATATTAGTTCTTACCTTGATCTAGTATTTTTTTGACTTGATCTGTCGTTCTCTATGTGTTTTGGAACTTTACAGGGAACCACACTTATGCAGTGAGCAAGAAACGGTGCCACTACCTGAACCTAGTGAGCAGTCTGTGGTGCCACCACCTGAGTTCTATTGGCGAGGAGCAGTGCTGGGATAGAACTGCATTGTCAATACCTGAGAAGCGTGGTGCCAGGTAGGCATCATTCCCAGACCTCATTTTTCTCATTGTTTGTAAAAATTTGAGTTGATTCTACTTTCAATCCTGCACTGTCAGGCTTGTGTGTTAGAATCTGATGCTTGTGGTTTGGAATTTTATGGTTAATGATTGGTTTGATTAGGAAATTCAAAAGCTAGGTTAAACTTTTGATTGTTCATTCACTTCTATGCTTGTTGGTTGTGATTGTGAAAGGATTTCTTATTTTTTGAAAAGCTTAGGGTGTTATTAAGATCTCTTTTCATTTCTGTTATATAGAATAAAAGAAGAACACTTGATTAGCATCTTAGTTTCATTTCTTGTTTGCATAGAAAACTTTTTTTTCTTCCTTTAAAAAAGAAATTTTTTGACTAAGATTAGGTTATCATCATTGAGCGTTGGACATTGGATCTCTGATTGGATTTACCAGGGAGAATTTTAGGGGAGAATTTTATCCCAGTGGGCTATTTTTCCATGTTTTTCTCCCAAAAAAGATTCGCCATTTTGCATTTTTTGAAGCCCTGTTTCTCCCAATTTTGATGGGGTTAAATGTTTTCACCCTAAAAATCACCAAATTATTAAATAAATGATATAAAATCATTGGAAATTAAAATATTTTTTGAAAAATATCGCCAATCATTTTATAGTTGGCTCTTTAAGAATTGGTAATATTTGCCAACATTTATACACTTTTAAATAAATAGGGTTCCTTAAAATCATCCCTGGGCTTTACAAGCTTTTAGGCTCTTCCTCTTCTTTCGTCTCTCATGTATTTAGTACTATCTTGTCAAAATAAAGAATATGGTAGTTTTAAGTTATATTTCCCTATGTTTTAAGAAAATTGAAAATAGAGTGCATTTGCATGCAGTGTGCTTCTTGTTTTTCTTTTAGGAAAAGAGATTCTTCCTCTTCTCATTGCTTTTAGAAAAGAGAAATCAATTTGGAAAGTGCTGCTTGTCTTTGATTTTGTGTTCAATACTGTTGTTTGGAAATATTTTTGGTTTTGAAACAAAATAAAATACTCTCTTTCCCTCCCGTAAGTAGGCATACTGAATGATAAAGTGAAATATTTTGCATAAGCATATGACATGGTTTTCCTTTTCTGTCAAAACACCATGCCGCCCTAACCGTCCACTTTAAAATTAACGGTAGTTATAGGTTAAAATTTATGTAGCAATTGGAGTGATAGGTTAGAGACATGTTCGGGCGTCGTTAAGCATAGGAGCTGTCGTTATTTGTCCACATTACATCCCGGGACTTGCGCGGTTCTTCCACGTATAGTTAGTATATAAAATGTCCTTTCACGTACCCTTGATGTATATAGAAAGATACTTCATGTACTTGATTGTATATCAAAAAGGCCCCCTATATACGGTTATGCATTAGACAACACTACTACGGATTTGAGCTCCCACATACCTTGAGTATATCGAGAGACTCCACTAGGATACCTTATCCAGTTGAGAAAATCCCTTTGGCCATCTTGCTTGCAGCCATACACCAAAAATAGCATTCAGGGAGATTACTACGCACGTACCCTCAAGGTATATCGTGAGTGGCACCTTCTTGACAATCCTGGTGAGATACCTTACTATTTGAACTCCTCCTATCATTTTAAGTGTGCTTGTTTTGACCTATAGCTTGTGTAGGAAAAAGTTTTGGTGTGTTTTCTAGTTTTTCAGACCCTAGGTTAGATAGGAACTATACAAACTAGCTGAGTTAAGACAGTCTAGAAGAGTACAGGGCTTGCCACCCGATTTTATTCCTGGTTTAGGAGAAAATCCAATGGAAGCTATCGACCAAGGATCTGCCACCACCTCCCAAGTGGGAGATAATGTGGTTGTAGAAAGTGGAGGACCATATTCTTCACACTTGCCTCCCTTGGTACAACAAACTTCTCAAGGAAATACCTCATTCCATTATCCCAATGAAGGTCATGTTGATGATACTACCCATCCGGATTATGGTCCCAATGCTCTATTTTGGGATACCTCTATAGGACAAGCCATTGCCTCATTTGGCACCCGTTTAAACTCTTTTGAATATGAAGAAGAACGTAGGCAATACCGCGCTGCCATTCTCTATGCACAGGAGATTGACAAGCAAATAGATGAACTATTAGGCCCGACACCATCACATTCCACATCTATCCCTGTGGGATATCATTCACTTGTTGATTCTATGAGACCCATTGAACTGATTATAGATCGTGCAGTAACACCACACAACCCATGTCAAATTACCAACCCCATCACCTCCCATGTTATGTTTGTTCCAAATCCTCCCAGGTCTTCTACACCTGGGGCCCAACCTTCAATTCCCATTTCGTCAGAACCTTCTAGTGCTGGGGGGCAACCTCTATCACGACCTATGTTATCTGGCATCAGAATTGTACCTAGTCAAGGGCAGACCTCTAATATAGAACCATCTATAGTTTATGTCCCTCCCACCCATACTAATGTGGTTAATCCCCCATCCAGTTCAAGTCAACCCTTGGGGTCACAACCTGTAACCATTCAATCTTCTGGAGGTTATGGTTATCAAATACCTGTAGGTAACATTAATCATCTACCCAATCCTACAAGGATGCCTTATGTCAGAATTCCATACCCTAGTAATAATTTTATGCCATGGGGAAAACCCAACTAGTCTTACATGCCAAATATGGGGAGGATACCTATACATAATGTGGGAGGTGCTGGAGGACCAACTTATGAAGGTCCTCCCCCTGGGGGGCCTAATGGTCCCAAAGGATTTGGCAACTTCACTCTTGATGGTCCTAGGGGGCCTGGTGGCCCTCCTCCTAGTGGTTCTGGAGGCTCTGGAGGTTTGCCTCCTGGTGGCCCTGGACGATCTGATGGTCCTGGTGGTCTTGGTGGTCCTGGAGGCCCTGGAGGCCCTAGTGGTCCTAGCAGTCCTGATCTTGGAAATCAACCCCTTGTGGGTAGATTTTTTGTTAGTTCTTCTTCACAGCAACCTGTCTTTCAGTCCACTTATGGTCCTACTGGTAATTATATTCCATATCAATATTACCAGTATGTACAACCCAACTGCTAGTTACCTTTCCTAGCAACTTTGGACTTACCATATTTGTCCAAGTTGATTAATGACCCCTTCGACACAATCCCTCGTGGCCTCCTATTCCGGTAAAGTTACCATCGGACATCCCAAAATTCGATGGGAGGCAGGGAGACAACCCAACGAACCATGTTATGACATTCCATTTGTGGTGTTCTTCAAACTCCCTCATGGATGATTTAGTTCATTTACAACTTTTTCACCGAACTTTGATGGGTACAGCCGCAAAGTGGTACATTGAACTCCTAGAACATTCGTTTGTGTATTTTGGCTCGTTGGAAACCATGTTTCTTACACACTTTCAGCTCCCTATTCATTATGAAATGAGTATTGATCTCTTAACTTCTCTGCGACAGAACACCTCCACCCACATATCCAATCATATCAATGAGTGGAGAAGGTGGAGAAGGCTTATTAAGGCCCCTATTTTGGATCAGTTATTAGCTGATTGGTTTACCAAATCTTTGTTGCCTCCTATTTCCCGATATGTGGCCATGGGAAGTGCTGTTACTGAAGAGCAGGCTATTAGTCGGGCTCAGTACCTAGACTTGGTTTATTCCTAGTCTGGAACTCTTTATGACCTGATTCCTCAAGATCGTCGCCCTAGCACCGATCCTGCCAAGCCACCAGCGGAAGTACCTATTGATGGGATTATTGGTTCAATTCAGTCCCCATCAATAGTGAAACCTTCCAAGCAACCCCAAACTTCCACCCATACTCCTTTGACTCCTAAGGTTTCCATCGAGGTCAATTCTATTCAAAGTACTCAAACCTCGGGCAATAATAAAAAGAAGGGTAAAAATAGAAACAAAAAACCTGGAAACCAACAGGAGAATCCAAGACCAACCAATAATGATAACGATAAAGGGGAAAGAAAGGGAAAATATCCCTGTCTGCTATGCGGAGGTGACCATTTCTCAAAGGAGTGTCCTCGTTGGGATGAAATCTCCCAATTTCTAAAAGCAAATCCCGTACCTGCAGTACTCATGGACCCTTTTCCCTCTCAGCAACAACTGATAGACCACATGTCTAATCAGGGTAACTCTAGTTCTTTAGAAGAAATTCATATGATGTCCTCGGATACCATTAATCTACAAACTCAAAGTCAGAATTATGAAAAATCTACAGATAAGAAAGAAGATCATTCTTCTTTAGGGAAAGCTCCCTCTACTAGTTCTCCTGAATCCTCATCTACTGTCCCCCTATCTATCAAGAAGCCTACTCTCGACATGATTTTTTTTCCACACAAGAGTACTCTTCAGAAGGATGTCTTTAATCCCAATGTCCAAGCTTCTCAATTTTATAATGTAGTTGAAGATCTCACTCAGGCACCTTGTGCAATGTCTACCTTAAAAGTACTCCAAAGTTGCCCTACACATCGCAAAAACTTGTTGATAGCATTAGGAGCTTTAGACCCGGATAACACTAACTTGATTCATTTCAACATTGAGAACCATAAGTCTAGGTTACCTCATAAACTTTCTTTTCAGATCATTACGAAAGTAGTGGGAAATAATTTTTTTTAAATGGTACTAGATGAAGGAGCTTCGACCTTGGTTTTGCCTCTGTCTTATTGGAAGACTCTCGGCTCTCCTGAGCTTGTAACATCACCTATGACCCTTAAGGCCTTTGACGGACGGGGTTTCCAACCCCATGGTCTCATATCAGCCCTAGTAGTCGAGCTGGGGGGTAAAACCATTTCCATTCAAGTTGAAGTGGTAGATGCCCTCTTAGATTACAACCTCCTTCTAGGAAGAAATTGGTTCTATGCCATGACTTCTGTCGCCTCAAGAGTATTCCGAACAGTCCAATTTTTGCATCTAGGGAGAATTGTTACCATTGACTAGCTTGATTTCTGTACGTTGGATGTTACTACCTACATGGCTAATAACATCCCCATGTTATGCCAGTCCCCTCCTCCTTACCAGTCAATTGGGGTAGGCATGTTGAAGGACTCATGGGGATTTTTCCATCCACTCCTCTTAGCATGGATACCGCAATAGTCCATATGATCGCCTCATTTGATTATGATCCTAAGGGTAAACAAGTTGTTGAGTCCACCTCATTGAGTCCACATGAAGCAATGTATGACACCATTCAAACCTTTTTCGATGATCACACTGATGACCTTCATCTAGTGGCTTCAGATCCTTACCATTTACTGTACTGGTTAGAACCTTCTCTTCCCATTCTAGATTATCTCTCTAAGACTTTTCCTTCTGATGAGTTCATTATGGAGATCATGAATATGGATGAGTCCATTTGGGAGGATCACCATCATAGATCCATGTTCTTCCCCAGCACTAGTTCAGTTAGCCATGATTATGCATCCTTGTTTCCTACTGATATTGTCAACATACCCCAAAGTCCCATATTGTTGCAAGATATAGATTCTGAAGGAAACCTTTGCAACATTACTCAGACGAGTCCAATTGACATATCAGCCAAGCCTGATACTATCGAGCATGTTCATGTTGGGAAGAACTACTTGACAGATGAATCTGAAGCATACAAGGAATTTTTCAAAGAATTCCCCGATATTTTTTCCTGGTCCTATGAAGAGATGCCGGGGATTGACCCATCCATTGTAGTCCATGAGATTAAAACCTATCCCACGGTTAAACCTACGAGGAAAAAACTAAGGCAAGTCCATCCTCAGAAGGCCACAACTATTAAAGCTAAAATTGAGAAACTTCTCAAAGGTGGGTTTATTTATCCTGTACCCCTGACGGAATGGGTATCAAACATTGTCCCTGTCAATAAAAAGCAGGGCACCATTAGAGTCTGTATCAAATTTAGGGATTTCAATAAAGCTTGTCCTAAAGACAACTTTCCTACTCCGCATATCGATTAGATTATTGAAAAATATGCTGGAAGTGTCATATTTTCATTTATGGATTGCTTCTATGGCATATTGACATATCAGCCAAGCCTGATACTATCGATCATGTTCATGTTAAGAAGAACTACTTGACAGATGAATCTGAAGCATACAAGGAATTTTTCAAAGAATTCCCCAATATTTTTTCCTTTTCCTGGTCCTATGAAGAGATGTCGGGGATTGACCCATCCATTGTAGTCCATGAGATTAAAACCTATCCCATGGTTAAACCTACGAGGCAAAAAATAAGGCAAGTCCATCCTCAGAAGGCCACAGCTATTAAAGCTAAAATTGAGAAACTTCTCAAAGCTAGGTTTATTTATCCTGTACCCCTGACAGAATGGGTATCAAACATTGTCCCTGTTAATAAAAAGCAGGGCACCATTAGAGTCTGTATCGAATTTAGGGATTTGAATAAAGATTGTCCTAAAGACAACTTTCCTACTCCCCATATCGATCAGATTATTGAAAAATATGCTGGAAGTGTCATATTTTCATTTATGGATTGCTTCTCTGGCTATAATCAGATTGAGATATTACCCTCTGATCAGCATAAGATGACATTCATTTTCCCATGTAGAACCTTTGCATATAAGAAGTTACCTTTTGGCTTGAAAAATGTTGGAGTCATGTTCTAGCATGCAATGTCCTATGTCTTTCACAATATTAAACATATTGTTGAACCATACCTTGATGACCTCCCTGCTCATTCATAGCAATGGGAGGACCATCCTGGTCATGTTAGAAAGATATTTCTGAGATGTCGTCATTATAATATATAGCTCAATCCGCATAAAAGTGTTTTTTGCGTTGAGATGGTACATCTGCTAGGTTTTGTGGTATCCAAAGATGGCATTCGGATTGATCGTTTGAAAATTGCCGCCATTTTAACTCTACCAGCGCCAACTAATCTCCTTGAACTCCAAATTTTGCAAGGGAAGGAAAACTTTCTCCATCATTTTGTGTGCAATTTCGTAGAGAAAACGCATGGTTATATGCGTCTCCTCAAGAAGAACACACTGTTCTTCTGGGATGACTAGGCCCAACATGCCTTTGATAATCTTAAGCATGCTCTGACTCATTCACCCATGATACACCCCCCGGATTATTCAAAGGGATTTCTTCTGTATATTGTTGCCTCCGCTACTACCATTGCTATGGTTTTAGTGCAGGAAAATATCCATGGTTAGGAGCACATGATTTATTATTCCAGTAGTAATCTTATGGATTCTGAAACTCACTATTCATGTGTGGAAAAGTTAGCATTAGCCACGGTCATTGCTGTACAAAAGTTTTGTCACTACATTCTACTCCGCACTACCACTGTATTGGCAGACCAGAGCCCTATGTATTACATCCTAACTCATCAGATGCTTGGGGGCAAGTACTCTCAATGGATAGTCATACTACAGGATTTCGATCTAGAATTTTCCAAAGCCACATAAAAGAAATCCTTGGTATTTGTCGAGCTCATCTGTGATCTTCCCGGTGCTTCAACGAAATCTGAGCCCAGTGATTCATTTCTAGATGAATTCCTATTCCTGATTAGCACTACCGACCCTTGGTATGGATATTTTCTTATTTATCTCCAAACACAATGATTTCAGCCGCATTTATCCCATGACGATTGCCGCTGTATCCATCACCATGGGAAATACTACCTCATCATGAATTATACCTTGTATAGACGTGGGATTGATTCTATTCTCCGGTGATGCCTCACCCATGAAGAGGTTGAACATGTGTTGAATGATTGCCACTCTGGAGCATGTGGCAGTCATTTATCTGGGATGACTACAGCCCAAAATATCCTTCACGCTGGCTATTTCTAGCCCTCTGTCCTAAAAAACTGTCATGAGGCTGTTAAGAAATGCCCACCTTGTCAACACTTTTATCCTAAAAGGCACACCCTTCCTGCTCCGCTACACCCCAACATTGTTGTTGGCCCATTCACCAAATGGGGGATTAACTTCATGCATTGTAATCCTACCTCAACCAGGGGGCATGGTTACATCATTCTAGCCATTGACTATTTCACAAAATGGGCTGAGGCCATGCCTACATATGCGGAAGATGGTAAGACTACCGCTCTCTTCCTATTCAATCATATCATAGCTAGATTTGGATTCACACAGTCCATCGTTATTGATCACGGTTCCCATTTCTGTAATCAAATGATGGAGGAATTGAGTGCCAAGCTAGGTTTTCTCCATGAAAACTCTACGCCATATTATCCACAAGATAATGGTCAAGTAGAGGCCATTAACAAAGTTTTAAAAAATATGCTTCATCGGATGTTTGGAGATCATAAATGCAACTGGCACCACATTCTTTTCTCTGCTCTTTGGGCTTATCAGACTTCTGTGAAAAAAACCACTGGTTTCATGCCATTCTAGCTTGTCTATGGACTCAAAGTTGTCTTACCGATTAAGTGTCAAATTCCATCCTTACAACTTGCCGTCGAACTTCTCCCAGACAGTTCCGTAGAGGAAGAAATATTTTTGTACTTGAACAACCTTGACGAGACTCAAAGAGATGCTGCCTTAGCTAATGTGGTACATAAGAAATGTGTCAAGGTACAGTATGATAAATCCATCCAACCTTGTGTCTTTAATGAGGGTGACCTAGTTTTGACTTATGATCAGAGATACGATAAACTAGGGAACGGTGAGTTTGAGTCCATGTGGTATGGACCTTTCATCATTTCTAAGGTGTTAGAGAAAGGAGCCGACGAGCTCGTTGATTATGATGGAATCCCTTTGGGGCAACCTTGCAATGGGTTGTACCTGAAAAGGTACTATGCCTAGGTCTTTCTTGGATAGTATCTTGTATATATGTATATTGCTTGGATTTCAGTGTGCCTTTAGTATTTTCAAGATGGTTGTGTGTTTAGTGTCTGCATCTGTTTATACCATGTTTTGGTCATGCAGATGGCTTTCCAAAGATTTGCTTATGGTTCTTTTCACCCCACCTTGAATCTTGCCTCAGTTGCTTGGGTACTCTATTCTCTGACTGAAGATTTTAGTACATATCTCATACACTAGTGATGCTCGTGGTAGCACATCACTGCCCAAGCTACTCTACGCAGCAGCCTACTGAATTGACTCGGTACTCCCACTGTAGGTCTCTGATACCTCATCGGGAGGTCATCAATGGAAGTATTTGGGATATCCAAGGTCAACCTCTCCAAGTTTTCCTCTAACTCCCTAGTGATATCATCACCCTGTGGTACAAAGCAGGCTCCACCTCGCCTATCCAGTGGAGATGCTCCTCCAGGTCGTGCTGCTCGAACATCTACATGAGAATATACAGGTATTATCACTTAACATAAAAAATATAAAACATTTCATCCATTTTAGGGTTTCTTTCTTCTTACCGATGTCGCCCCACTGTCCTTCAGGTGGTAGTGGTAGATCAGGATCTCCGGTGAAGTCCATACCTACATAAGCATAATCCCCAACCATGAGGATATAATCTTGGAGCCATCTGAAGAACGGGTCACCGAACTTCACCTTCCCTCTAGCTGCTCCTGTACGAGCCATGATCTTGACCCACCTCAACATACGGAGGTCTCATGCTCTCAAACTTCTGAAGACCACCTGAGGTCTCATCTGTGGAACCCACTCGAAGAAGATGCAGGCTAAAATGGAACCAAATCCAAACTACTTTAGCTCTTCGTGCCGACACTTAGTCAGCTAATATTTGAATATTGGAAGCATGGCTTCTGCCCAGTTGAATACCGTAGGTACCATGGCCTCTATGGCATATAACATGTGTGCCCTAGAAGCCTGGTGCACACCCTAACTCCTGGCCACCCTTTGCATATTAAATAGGACGGTCCGTAGGGGCCCATCCATCACTACCCTAATAGGTGTTTTCTTCCCCAATGTTCTCGTCCCTGGAGCACAGTGACGATCTATCAGCTCTCGAGTGGTAATACCCCATCCACGGGAACCTGTCAGTGAGATGGGGGAACCCCTCCTTGAGAGACTAGTCAGGAAGTAGATATCCTCTACCTCCACTATCAGAATATGGGCCCCAACCTCGAAGTACTACTGTTCCAGATTCCACATCCGCAGTATGTGCTCTAATAATCACTCGTGTGACACCATGCTTGGGGTCCAAAAGAATTTCAGGAGCCCACAGTCCTGTAATGCAGCAATACAACCTGCATTCCTTTCAGCAAAAGCATCGTCGTTGTCATGTTGCCTTTCTTTCCATATCACAATGTTTGAGCAACAAAAACCTGCCAAAAACAATCATAGCACCCATTAGAATCATATCTAATCATTTAAAATCAAAAGAATGACTTATTATTACTTGTGCTATTAGTTTTAAATCTCCATGTCTGGCACCGCCTATGCACCATTGGAGATAGGCAGTGGCACCGCCTATCATTTATGTTTCAGGCGTGGTTCTCGGGAGGTACTGTGTATCTCGTAAAGGGTATGCGCGGTGCCTGTTTTCAAGGTTTTAGGGCTTGCCATACAAGCCAAAAACCCCATCAAAACTCAAAATAAATGCTATTAAAAGAAAGAGTAAGGTTTTAGATGTTACATGCAACTGACGGTGCTCAAATATGACAGTGGGAACTCCCGGTATCAGCTGCTAAAGATCTGGCTAAGAAAGTGCTCCAAATGCTCTCTGCTGTGAGTAAATAGTAAAATGATTTGATTTTTTACTATTTACATGACTTATATAGGAATGTTTGGGTCTGATATACTATAGTTTTGATGTAAAATTATTTTTTTAGTCTAGATTTATCAATTGTAATCCCTTAATGCTAGTTATGAACGCATTTAACACTTGTTTCTAAGTCGATTGCAGGATAAGAGAACTATAGTAAGAAGCTTTGGAAGTTTGTTTATGTCTTTTTCGCACTTCCATAAAAAGGAAAAGGTCGATGAGCATTTGTTACAACACTTTGGTCACGCTCCTTAAGCCCACTATCAAAGGTCCGTGTCCATTTCAGATTCTTTCCAGGCTCATAAAAAATTGACATTGTGTAAAGAAATGTCACGAAGTCTTCTTTTCACCTCTTTTTTAGGATCCTTAAACATGAAAAGATCGTTGAGTCCATTTCCGATTCTTTCCAGGCTCGTAAAAAGTGACATTGTGTAAAGAAACCTCATGGAGTCCTCTTTAAACTCTTTTTAGGATCCCTAAATATGAAAATATTGTCGAGCGATCTTGTCTTCTTCACGCTTGTTATAGCATTTGAAGAGTCATCCGTCCAACGGTAGGTTATCTCTTTTTCGGTTCGGATAGGACTATTTACGAAAAAGGAACACTCCAGCTGATCATGACTGGAAGAGTTCTCTAAGGTATTATTTTACATTTTTTCATTCCTTAGAGACTAAATCATACGAAAAAGGACCCCTTTGGAGTCTTCTTCCATAATCGTTCAAACTCTATAAACATGAACGATACCGATTTTTGTTTCATTGGACTCATTAAATTAAACATTGAGAGACCTGTTTTGGGAACGAACCCCTCCTCTCTCAGGTTCATAAAACATATGATTCTGAACTTGTCTTCTGATAAGCTGTATTGAGTGTTTGTTACCCTCTTTGAACTCATAAAACCAAAAAGAGGCACTCATCGATCATGATGGGGGAAATGGGAAGGGAATCATTTTTGCAAGTAAATGGCAGTAGTTTTTTGTTACCTTTGAACATGGCACTTGTCTGCACATCATGTCAGTCAATTTGGTATTCAAGTGATCTCCATGATGATCCACTTTCATGAGTCATGCCACTCCTTTGATTCTTTCAGAAGAATGCGATGTCCACTGTCGCATTGTGTGTTTGTCCCGTCTAGTCATGCTACCAAGTATTTTGTCGTGTCGCTGTTGAGGCCTGGAAATTCCCAGGCGACAACAATAAAGGATTCTCCCCAATCAACGTTCCCAACTAGCCCGTTGACTATTTGGAATAGGGAATCCGTTCGGTTTGTGGTCCGGCTACTGTGGGTCAAGTAACAAAACAAAAAGGGGGTTACTGGTTCCGGCCCGGTCCACCGATTTTTGTATTTTTACTTAATGTATGCAAGGAAAATGCCTAACTAACAATGTAGGAGTGATAAAGATGCAAGGAACTACACAATGTGCTACGTAGGTTCTTACCTCTCGTCTTAAGTTCTCAAACATCTAAATCACATATGCAGCCATGAAACCAACTACTTGTCTAACTACCTGTATATGCACCTATCCCCGGGGAGCCATATAAAAATGATTATTGGTGAGTAATGTGTATTATAAATGTATCATAAACAGAATTTATAGTTAGCTGACATTCATATTTACAACACATTAATGAGAAAATATTCTAATAATCAGATAGCTAATTGTTATGTACGAAGCATACATTACTCGTGGTGAGCTTTCCAAGAAAATGAATCAGAAATCATTCAACAAGACATAGGTCATAAAGTTAGAACGATCTCACGATTTATGGACATAGGCTGAAAAATGAAGTAGTTCATCTTTCCGCCATCCATTGCATGACATTAGGAAATTTCACATCTCTTTCTCCAACAAGCAAACTGTAATTTTTTATTGCAAAAGGAAATAGTTCTTCTTACAATATGTCCTCAAGTCTTACTGGGGAAAAATCCCTTTATCTCTTCTTCATCTATTACATTTATACAAAAGGAGTGAAATGGTTGGGCTGCCCAAAGTAGCCTTTGGGCTTCCCAACCTTTCATTTTCCCAATGCTTTTACAAAATATTACAAAATATAAAAGTGACCAATTCCTTATGAAGAGGACCCCGCTTGGCTTTCTAGGAACTTCCTCCATGCTGCAGCTTCACTTGCGATGCTTTCAAAAGTGCTAGGCTCCAAAAACTGAATGCTTATCTCAAATTTTTCGGCTTGGTTCTTGATAGCCTCAACCCTTGCTGGGCTCAAACGAAGCTAGTCTTCCAAGAATTTCACACTAACGGCTGGGTGGCCCACTTCATTCCTCAAAACCAGGTCATCAATGGTATTGATCTGTTGCGTTCTGGCCTCTGCATCCTCATGCCTGCTCTGCAATATCTCCATGAAGGATTCATGGTATGGAAACTCATCAAGCTTATGTTTAGCATCGGTTTGGCACCGGTTGAATGTATTAAGGATCCTCTTGAAGTATTCTAAGCATGCTCCCTACGTCCTTCTTATGGTATTTTTAAAATATTCCATGGTGCTGACGGCGAACTCTACTAGGTCATGATCTCTTTTCAGGGCTTGATGGTCCTTGGCTGGTAGCTCTGCTAGAATCTCCGCATTGTTCTCCAGCATTGCCATCCTAGCATTTAAAACTTCAAGAACCTCCTAGGATCTGTCAACGAAGTAGGAGGAGGTTTCCATGATCTCCCCCAACCGGCTATCAATCTGAAGGACCTTGCATCTCTCGTCTTCCAGAGCGGTCTGCAGCTGTAGCATTTTAGCTTTCTGAGCCAGGATATGTTCCTTGAAAGGCTGCAGATTTACTTGTTGTTCCTTTGCTACCTCCAGATCAGCGTTCAGAGAGGCAAGCTGCTCTTGATGTTGCTTTGTCAGTTCCTGGGAATGAAAATCATTGGCCTGCTCAAGGATCTTCATCTATTCTTCTAGGTCCTCCACCTTTTGCAGCAACTGCTCCTTCTCCTTCTTCAACTTTTGATATTCTGCTTGCACTTGCTCAAGGTGTTCTTGTGTAGCCTCCTGAGCCTGTCTCTCTTCATGTAAGGCCTGCAATTCAGCTTTAGCATTCGTCATATACCTTTGTAAGTGCTCAAACTTCCGTTTTAACTTATTTCCCTTGTCTCTCTCTCTCTTCAGGGTATCCTTCAGCTGCTCAGAAGATTTCTTGTATGACTCTAGTTTAGTCATCACCTTGTCTATGTTATCCTCTGAAGCATGTAGTATTGCAGTTCCGGCCCTTATGGTAAGCCTCAAATCCACGTCTGTCCCTATCATAACAGCAGTATATGTTATCATTGTGCCATCCATTCTTTCTGATTCTACCTTTCTTTCTGTCCTCTTCATTATTCTCTTGGTATCCCTATCATAATACACAGTATTGAAATCGGGGATTTCCTTGCCCTTTTCCTAGACAAAAGGAACTATTCTGAGCGAAGGGACCACAAGAGTGTTGGCAGCAGGCACTTGTGGATCCTAGACCTCTGGATTTTTTGCCTCTTGGGTCTGCCCCTCGGTAACTAACTGTCCTGTCTCTGTCAGCTTTTGACCCTCTGCTTCCTACCTTCTCATTTCCTCATCTAGCTTTATTTTTGCTTCTTCAGCTGCTTTCCTAGCTACTTCTTCAGCCTCTCTGGCTGCTTCTTGTGCCTTCTCAGCTTCTTCTTGGGCAGCTTTTCTTTTTTCTTCTTCTTCTCTATGAAGCCATCCTACAGCTTCCTGTGCTAGCTTCTGGGCCTCCTCTTGTCTCCTTTTGGCCTCTTCTTCAGCTCTGGCTTGTTCAGATTTGGCTCGCTCAGCCCCTTTTCCACCTTTAGTGGTGATCTTTGGCTTGAATCTTCTTCTTAGAGCTGTCAAGTTAGGGGCACTTCGAAAGACATATTCTTCCCTATCGAAGTGATAAGTATACTCAAAGTGAACCTTATGTTCTTTGTAGTGCTCCACAACGTTACCTTGGGAATCACTCCTATGGAATGGCATCCTGCCAAAATGGAATTTCTCTAATTCTGCTACAAATTCATCAGCCTGTTTCACTTTAGAAAATCTGCAGCTTCCTAGTTTGAATGGTAAAGGGGGGTAAGCGGTCTTCTTGTGTTCAAACAGGAATTTTCCTATTCCATCGATGAAAAATTGCCTGACCGCCTCCTTATGGACAATATCGTCAGTTGCGTATTTTGGTAGCAGGGAAGGGTCTTTTGAGCCACCAAACATTCTGAAATACATGCCATTTTCTGTCAAGTAATAGTCTGCGTATTCTTCTATTACTTCCATGGCCCCCTCTGACAAGCAGTCACATTCCTTCATAAAAATGAGGGTGTGCAATGGCATAAGGAACTGTTCGCATACTTCTCTATAGTGGCTATGGTAAACATGTGCCCACAAAGGTTTGTAAGCTGCATAGATAGGCATTCTCTCCCTGTCCCAGATGCATCTGAGACCAGGGAAGGGCTTATGACATAATATGCAGTCTATAAGTATCGATCTCATGTAAAATTCAGACTTTTTTCAGGTCTCTCCCCCTAGTCTGCAGCCAAGCAAGCAGACAGACTGTTTGAAACCAGGCTGGGCCAGTTGAATATTGTCCCATCGGTGGCCACATAAAAGATGAGAGGTATCAATTCCAGCTTGAACAACCTGCCATGAGCTCTTCCAAATATTCTGTTGAGCATCAAGGCTATGAATCTGTATGGAGCCCTTAGACTCACTGTATCATAATCATTCATTGCTCTAGGCCTGAAATGTTTCCCTCTCAGCATCATTCTTTTCATGGTTTCTATCAGGTCCATGTTAACGTTACTCAACTAGTCATTAGACACGAAAACTTCAGGCTCCGGAAGATGGTAGGCCAAGGCTACATAACCAGGGCTATACGCAGCATAACCTTTATCATTAACATCCTTCAAAATCATTGTTGAGACATCCGCCCAAGGTAGAATCCATCCTATGACTTCCGAGCATGGGAAGAGTTCCAGCCTAGTGGCGACCTTCATGAGTGCCGATCTTTCGATGTTGGCGTAGATGGGTTCCTCTTCCAGTCCCATATCAGACACCTCTCTTCTGGTGATGAGTCTATAGACATCCCCCCACTGATATTCGGGTTCAACACCAAAGACACATTGAGTGTCTCCATATATATATTCAGTCTTTGTTTCAGCTTCTGCTTGTGGCACTTCTTCCACCACTGGGGCCTTTTTCTTTTGTCTTTTGGACATGGTGGGCTCGACTTTTTCCTGCCATATATAACATTGTAATATTGAGGCATCCAAATTGCATACATTTACATGACAGAGTGTAGCACTTTATTTTATATGGGTATATCATGGTAGTAACTAGTTGATGAAACTAAGATATAAGTTTGCATAACTTGACTGTCCAAATGCACCCTACTTAGAGTTCTTATCTATATCTTAGTATGAGGAAAAACATTTCTCTATGGTATTAAAACATCCCATCAACCATCTTCTAGACTGTAATAAAATTACATCCATATGCAAAGCACCATTTTCATGTGTTTAATGTGATAGCAAGTAGAGAAACCAATGTATGAATGCACAATCCAAAAATGCCCTGACTATCAGAAATACTAGCATGAAGCAAATTCAGTCCTGTGCCCTAAAGTGAGCAATATACTGCTGCTGCATGATACAAAGCTTTATCAATCATACTTGAGTCATCATTAAATCTACAACGTTTCGTAGATGCATGTACATCAAATGCAAGGTGCAGCATTCATCAATTTGGTCTATTGCACAGCAAACAAAGACGGGGAATTTTAAACATATCAAGATCAGGCGAGCCACCCCAATTACATTAATTCAACTATACATTGTGGGTATTAGTGTCATTTTACTGTAAATGACGTTCTCATCAAAACCACCATCCATGCTATCTTTAGTTCGAGAACTACGACAATGGCATAGCCCTTCTAACCAGCTAGGGTTTTTAGGCGAAAGAGTACAAAAGGGGGCCGCATGCAATGACGCAAGCAACACAGGTTGGGGCTCGAGCGATGAGGTAAACAACTGCAATAACTATGAAATCCTCTCCAAGACATTTTCCTTTCGGCATACCCTGGGTTCAACATTATATTTTGATGAGGCCGCGCAGAACCGCGTAGGTGAAACGGCCATGGCTCAAAGACCCGATAACGCACCACAGGATTAGCACCCCAAAGCAATCTAGGCAGGCTTACTTCTTACCCATCATGACTGTGTAGGGTGGTTCGGCACAGATGGAGTAACAGCCGTCTGCGCCGAAACCGTTCAATCGCTATGCGCGCGAGGTAGCAAACTAACTAGTGGTGAAAGACAAAGCCGTTCTGAAAGTCTGAAAGTTAAACTCCCTCCCATAGTTAAAAAGATAAAAAAATAAATCCGCTCACACAAGCTTATAGCCTAGCTGGATGAGGAAAACTTCCAGGAACACCCAAACTACAGAAAACAAAAAACCACTGACAGTTTACGGGGAAAACGATGAAAAGGCCTACCTGGTAACCCAGTGAATATGGCGAGTCGATGATGGTTGGGCTTCTACCTCTGCCACCTGGAAGCTAGTACAGCGACAGCAGGGACCTTCCCTTCCTTCAGAAGACGACAGCTCAACGGTGACTGTGCTCGGCAGCGAAAAATAACAATATAAAAAACCCAATGTTGTCCCCGTATATATACACTCTCACACGTGCGAGGAGAACATAAATCGGGCGCCGAAAATCTTTTCACGTCGGCATCCGGGAGCAATCTTCCTTCCGCAACGGCAGACGGGCACAACGTATACCCAGCCGGGATACCCGTATGATGGGCAATCATCAAAAGATAGGACGTTGGATGGTTTTACGTTCGGGAGATGTACGCTTAAATCCATCCGCAACGATGGACGATGAAGTCATAAAAGATTCCGCTCTGGTCACATGTGTCGGACGTCGGATGGCTTTCGAGTCGGAGGATGAAATTCCAAATCCCTCCGTAACGGGCAAAGCTAACATGAAAAGGCTCCAATCCAAGACTCAAAATAGCCAGCAACTTACTCGAATCGGAAGAGAACTGAAAGTTGAAAATGGACACCCACCTGCAACGGCGGAAGGAGTGAACAAAAGAGCTTTTGATACTAAACCAAAAGAAAATCGAAAACATAAGTCGGAAGGAACGATACAATTAAAACCCGAAACACTCCACAACAGCGGGGCCAGAAGCGAATATCCGTCCGGAACAGTGGATGATAAAGTCATACCTTCCGACGTAGAACCAAAAACCACCCGCATGGCGGAAAAGATAATGCAAAAAACCCTCCACAACGGCAGGAAAGCAAATGAACCAACTCCCGATTTAAAATGACTTCACAGGTATTCAAAATGCAACGATAAGCTTGATTATGCATGGGATTATTTTAAACATGAAGGAAAACATCAGACCGATTGATAGACCAACCCAAGCGCTGGAAATCGTTCCATAAACCAACTAAGGAAGAAAATCAAACTAATTCAAAGTAAAGGAGGGTCCTAAATTTTTTTAGAATTTTGGGAAATTTTTGCGGCTGCAACAATTGGTGACTACCTGGTGAACCCCAGATTTCTGAATTAACTCTTTCCCAGTGCAAGACCATCTGAATAAAAGTTGAAATCTTCTAGATGTCTTCACCCTCGGACTGGCCAACTTAAGCATTTAAACCATTGAGGAGTAGTCTATTCTTTGGGAAATGGTAACACAGAAATATAGCAAGTCTGAATAACTCTTTTGAGGCCAACTAGGTGAGGTTTATTTTGCCTGTCCTTAGATAGTTTCCGGCTTGGACACCACAGGATCGTAACAGATAGTAAACAATATTATCCTTTTGTTCCTCATTCCCATGCCAATCTGCACTTTTTGTGCTGTTTGAATTTTAGTTCTTTTGATATAAGTCCTCCTGCAGGCCTTTTCTTACTGAATTTTAATTCAGGATCCTCTATCCCATAGTGCCCTTTTGTGTGAACATTGTATTTCATAATTTAGTTCACGGACGGAGAGGATCTTGTGGCCATTTAGTATTTCATGCTTGTCAAGATTTGCTTTGGTATGTCTCATTTCTTTCAGGAGTTTTGACTCTTGATAGCTTTTCGCTTGTCTGAATTTATGGTATGGGATCATTTATATATGATATACCGTATACCCTGCTTCCTTTCCGTGGGTCTTTTGCTGTCACCTCCATGGATATTTAGGTTGTGAAATGGATGGAGCCTCAAAATAGTATTCCAAACTCTTTTTACTTCTGAGCTATTTACAGGGGTTAAGTAAGACTTTACTGAATGCATTTCCAGTTAGGAAAACAGCTACTAGAAGATATTCCATACTTTATAGCACAGTACTTCACTCAAGATCCCAGTTAATAAAGAACCCTGACGTTTCCATTGCAACCAAAAGTTTGCCTCCTTATTCAAAACTAAAAGAAAAGATAGCAAAGTACTAAAGGAAAACATCAGCAAAGCAAATAATCAAAATAAAGACAATCATCAAAGCATTAAAGCGAGAAAAGAGCACCTAGTATTAGGAAAACAAAAAAATTTATTTATGTACAACAAAAGAAAGAAAATTTTGCCCACTCCTGAAAACCTTTAAAACTAGAGAGCTAAGGAATGAGCTGGATTTTAAACATGATTTATCTAGCCATGATCCAACTGTGCTGTTATTGAGATGGAACCCATATCTAATATCCTCCAGTCATCACTTTCATCCTGGGGAAGTTGAAGGAGTTCCAGCTGAGTGTCCATCATAGAACTGGCCCTTTTTGAGGGATGATGTCTTAGATTAAATTCAGTCAGATAGTTTCCCAGGATAGAATCAGCAGACTCATTGTCTTCTCCTAACTTAGTGACAGTATATTTCATGTATGGTTCTCTCAAAATTTTTATTGGATTTGGGGTGCCTTTGAGAGGCAACAGCAGATGAGACCAATCTGAAGCAAAATAACCTTTCAATCTGGCAGACCAATCACGGTTGAGAATGAGCCCATATCCCCTTGGTATGTCAGCCACCATAATGTCAATAAATTGACATATCTTGTTATTAGCAGCCAAACGAATGAGGACATTCTTCATTTCTCCCATTACTTTTACACCTGTGCAATCTAACTGCGTTACTTCATGAGGTGTGGACTCCAGCTGTCCATTAATCTTTTTACAAATATCAAAGGGCATCACATTCACTGCTGCTCCAGAGTCCACCAAGCAGTTATGTACATTATATTTCAACATTTCTAGAGTCAAAAGAAAAGGCGGGGTGTCAAGAATTTCTTTCCAACCTGGCTCTTGGTCTTCTTCTCCTAGTTGGTTTTGAGTAGGTATATCCGTTGTTAGCTCTTGAGTTTCCTCACAGTTTTCCCCACTAACACTTGTATGTCCTTCTACAGGTTTGACAGTCTCAGTGATTGGCTCTGTCCTCTGGTTGAGGGTATTGTTCTTATGCATTTTTCCCTCGTCCAATCTCTTAACATTCTCCTGCCACTTGTTAATTTTAGAAACCATTGCATTGTCTTGGCCTATGAATCTCATGTCCTTCGTATTTGTAGAGGTGCATTCGGATTTAGGAGTATAATCTTTAGTGTCAAACAGTGAGATACCATTCCATGAGAACATAGTATCATCCTCTGGTTTTCTTATGATTTGTTTCTCCTTTTGCTCCTTGCCATTTTCCTTAGCCAATTTAGGGTCCAACCACTTATCCATCACCAATGTCATTGAATGTAACCATTGAGGACACTTCTTCTCAGAATGGGGTTGTTGGTGAAAGGTACAGAAATTGTCCCCTCCTACTTCTGTTATGTTTATTGATGTCGAATTGGGGGGAGGAACTTGCCATTGGTTTCTATTCTCTCTTTTCGGATAGTGGGGCTTATAGGTTTCCTGAATGTCCCTTTCCTTTTCCAGGTCTATTATTCGGTTGGACAGTTTTGTAAGCATTTTCATCATTCCTTGGTAATGATGTGATTGATCTTTTCTAGGTTTAGACAACAATGGGCTTCTTCTAGTAGTATTCTTGTCTTCAGATGGCTCAGGATAATCTTCTACACTCTCACTCTCAGCCTCTACCTTTTCAGCCTCTCCATAAGTCTCTACCAGTGTAGGCTTGACTTTCATCTTGGCAAACATGGCCAGCTCAGGCCCTAGGGCTGAAGTGTAATACTCAATCAAAACCTTGTCTGAAGGTCTGTCAACTGCGAAAATTTTTTTTAGGTACAGTGAAAATCTTTGAGTGAAACTATGTACCTTTTCAGTCTTCTCTTTTCTTAACCAACCAAGACCTTTCATCAATGAGGCGTGTGTTTTTTGAGTTGTGTATTTACTTCTGAAAACTCTTTCAAAAGTGTCCCAATCAGGAATGGAATTGGCAGGTAGACCAAAGTACCAAGATGCAGCTGCTCCTTTCAGAGTGTGTGGGAATAGTCTGTAGACTACGTCTTCATACCTCCCAACCCTTAGCCCTTCTAATGCTAGGTAGAAGCTTTGAAGGTGATCATCTACAACAATCCCTTCCTCAGGGTCAAACTTGGGCAAGAGCTTGTCAAAGGCTTGAGGTAGATTATGCAAAGGAGGTGTTAGGTTCAGCGGGGACCTAGCTCTCCATGCCGGCAGAGGGTTGGTTTGATTACCAGCCATGTGCAAAAATAAACGAATAAGATGCTGGGAAAAACAGTCCTCCAAGGATAGCACCGAAATATGTAAATACTTGGGTTAGGTTGAGAGTTTCAAAACTCTGCTGATAGGGTAGTCTCGGGAAATCAAGTTCCACATCCATCCATCTACTGGCGGCCCTCCTTCTAGCGCCAGAACTGTTGCGGACTGGAAATTTGCAGGTGACAAAAGTAAAGGATTCTCCCCAATCAACGTTCCCAACTAGCCCGTTGACTATTTGGAATAGGGAATCCGTCCGGTTTGCGGTTCGGCTATCGTAGGTCAAGTAACAAAACAAAAAGGGGGTTACCGGTTGCAGCCCAGTCCACCGAGTTTTGTATTTTTACTTAATGTATGCAATGAAAATGCCTAACTAACAATGCAAGAGTGATAAAGATGCAAGGAACTACACAATGTGCTGCGCAGGTTCTTACCTCTCGTCTTAAGTTCTCAAACATCTAAATCACATATGCAACCATGAAACCAACTACTTGTCTAACTACCTGTATATGCACCTATCCCAGGGGAGCCATATAAAAATGATTATTGGCGAGTAATGTGTATTATAAATGTATCATAAATAGAATTTATAGTTAGCTGACATTCTCATTTACAACACATTAATGAGAAAATATTCTAACAATCATATAGCTAATTGTTATGTACGAAGCATACATTACTCGTGGTGAGCTTTCCAAGAAAATGAATCAGAAATCATTCAACAAGACATAGGTCATAAAGTTAGAACGATCTCACGATTTATGGACATAGGTTGAAAAATGAAGTAGTTCATCTTTCCACCATCCATTGCATGACATTAGGAAATTTCACATCTCTTTCTCCAACAAGCAAACTGCAATTTTTTATTGCAAAAGGAAATAGTTCTTCTTACAATATGTCCTCAAGTCTTACTGGGGAAAAAGCCCTTTATCTCTTCTTCATCTATTACATTTATACAAAAAGAGTGAAATGGTTGGGCTACCCAAAGTAGCCTTTGGGCTTCCCAACCTTTCATTTTCCCAACGCTTTTACAAAATATTACAAAATATAAAAGTGACCAATTCCTTATGAAGAGGACCCCACTTGGCTTTCTAGGAACTTCCTCCATGTTGCAGCTTCACTTGCGATGCTTTCAAAAGTGCTAGGCTCCAAAAACTAAATGCTTATCTCAAATTTCTCGGCTTGGTTCTTGATAGCCTCGACCCTTGCTGGGCTCAAACGAAGTTGTTCTTCCAAGAATTTCACACTAACGGCTGGGTGGCCCACTTCATTCCTCAAAACCAGGTCATCAATGGTCTTGATCTGTTGCGTTCTGGCCTCTGCATCCTCATTCCTGCTCTGCAATATCTCCATGAAGGCTTCATGGTCTGGGAACTCATCAAGCTTATGTTCAGCATCTGTTTGGCACCGGTTGAATGTATTAAGGAGCCTCTTGAAGTATTTTGAGCATGCTCCCCGCGTCCTTCTTACGGTCTTTTTAAAATCTTCCATGGTGCTGACGGCGAACTGTACTAGGTCATGATCTCTTTTCAGGGATTGATGTTCCTTGGATGGTAGCTCTGCTGGAATCTCCGCATTGTTCTCCAGCATTGCCATCCTGGCATTTAAAACTTCAAGAACCTCCTGGGATCTGTCGACGAAGTAGGAGGAGGTTTCCATGATCTCCCCCAATCGGCTATCAATCTAAAGGACCTTGCATCTCTCGTCTTCCAGAGTGGTCTGCAGCTGTAGCATTTTAGCTTTCTGAGCCAGGATATGTTCGTTGAAAGGCTGCAAATTTACTTGTTGTTCCTTTGTTGCCTCCAGATCAGCGGTCAGAGAGGAAAGCTGCTCTTGATATTGCTTTGTCAGTTCATGGGAATGCAAATCATTGGCCTGCTCAAGGATCTTCATCTGTTCTTCTAGGTCCTCCACCTTTCGTAGCAACTGCTCCTTCTCCTTCTTCAACTTTATATCTTCTGCTTGCACTTGCTCAAGGTGTTCTTGTGTAGCCTCCTGAGCCTGTCTCTCTTCATGTAAGGCCTGCAATTCAGCTTCAGCATTCCTCATCTCCCTCTGTAATTGCTCAAACTTCCGTTTTAACTTATTTCCCTCGTCTCTCTCTCTCTTCAGGGTATCCTTCAGCTGCTCAGAAGATTTCTTGTATGACTCCAATTTAGTCATCACCTTGTCTATGTTATCCTCTGAAGCATGTAGTATTGCAGTTTCGGCCCTTATGGTAAGCCTCGGATCCACGTCTGTCCCTATCATAACAGCAGTATCTGTTATCATTGTGCCAGCCATTCCTTCTAATTCTACCTTTCTTTCTGTCCTCTTCATTATTCTCTTGGTATCCCTATCATAATACACAGTATTGAAATCGGGGATTTCCTTGCCCTTTTCCTGGACAAAAGGAACTATTCTGAGCGAAGGGAGCACAAGAGTGTTGGCAGCAGGCACTTATGGATCCTGGACCTCTGGATTTTCTGCCTCTTGGGTCTGCCCCTCGGTAACTAATTGTCTTGTCTCTGTCAACTTTTGACCCTCTGCTTCCTGCCTTCTCATTTCCTCATCTAGCTTTCTTTTTGCTTCTTCAGCTGCTTTCCTAGCTACTTCTTCAGCCTCTCTGGCTGCTTCTTGTGCCTTCTCAGCTGCTTCTTGGGCAGCTTTTATTTTTTCTTCTTCTTCGCTATGAAGCCATCCTGCAGCTTCCTGTGCTAGCTTCTGGGCCTCCTCTTGTTTCCTTTTGGCCTCTTCTTTAGCTCTGGCTTGCTCAGCTTTGGCTCACTCAGCCCCTTTTCCACCTTTAGTGGTGATCTTTGGCTTGAATCTTTTTCTTAGAGCTGTCAAGTTAGGGGCACTTCAGAAAACAGATTCTTCCTTATCGAAGTGATGAGTATACTCAAAGTGAACCTTATGTTCTTTGCAGTGCTCCGCAACCTTACCTTGGGAATCACTCCTATGGAATGGAATCCTACCAAAATGGAATTTCTCTAATTCTACTACAAATTCATCAGCCTGTTTCACTTTAGCAAATCTGCAGCTTCCTAGTTTGAATGGAAAAGGGGGGTAAGCGGTCTTCTTGTGTTCAAACAGGAATTTTCCTATTCCATCGATGAAAACTTGCCTGACGGCCTCCTTATGGACAATATAGTCAGTTGCGTATTTTGGAAGCAGGGAAGGGGCTTTTGAGCCACCAAACATTCTGAAATACATGCCATTTTCTGTCAAGTAATATTCTGTGTATTCTTCTATTACTTTCATGGCCCCCTCCGACAAGCAGTCACATTCCTTCACAAAAATGAGGGTGTGCAATGGCATAAGGAACTGTTCGCATACTTCTCTATAGTGGCTGTGATAAACATGTGCCCACAAAGGTTTGTAATCCACGTAGATAGGCATTCTCTCCCTGTCCCAGACGCATCTGAGACCAGGGAAGGGGTTATGACACAATATGTAGTCTATAAGTATCAAGCTCATGTAAAACTTAGACTTTTTTCGGGTCTCTCCCCCCTAGGCTGCGGCCAAGCAAGCAGACAGATTGTTTGAAACCAGGCTGGGCCAGTTGAATATTGTCCCATCAGTGGCCACATAAAAGATGAGAGGTATCCATTCCAGCTTGAACAACCTGCCATGATCTCTTCCAAATATTCTGTTGAGCATCAAGGCTATGAATCTGTATGGATCCCTTAGACTCGCTGTATCATAATCATTCGTTGCTCTAGGCCTGAAATGTTTCCCTGTCAGCATCATTCTTTTCATGGTTTCTATCAGGTCCATGTTAACGTTACTCAACTAGTCATCAGACACGAAAACTTCAGGCTCCGACAAATGGTAGGCCAAGGCTACATAACCAGGGATGTACGCAGCATAACCTTGGTCATTAACATCCTTTAGAATCATTGTTGAGACATCCGCTCGAAGCAGAATCCATCTTATGACTTCCGAGCATGGGAAGAGTTCTGTCCTAGTGGCGACCTTCATGAGTGATGATCTTTCGATGTTGGCGTAGATGGGTTCCTCTTCTAGTCCCATATCAGGCACCTCTCTTCTGGTGATGAGTCTATAGACATCCCCCCACTGATATTCGAGTTCAACACCAGAGACACATTGAGTGTCTCCATATATATATTCAGTCTTTGTTTCAGCTTCTGCTTGTGGCACTTCTTCCACCACTGGGGCCTTTTTCTTTTGTCTTTTGGACATGGTGGGCTCGACTTTTTCCTGCCATATATAACATTGTAATATTGAGGCATCCAAAGTGCATACATTTACATGACAGAGTGCACCACTTTATTTTATATGGGTATATCATGGTAGCAACTAGTTGATGAAACTAAGATATAAGTTTGCATAACTTGACTGTCCAAATGCACCCTACTTTGAGCTCTTATCTATATCTTAGTATGAGGCAAAACATTTCTGTATGGTATTAAAACATCCCATCAACCATCTTCTAGACTGTAATAAAATTACATCCATATGCAAAGCGCCATTTTCATGTGTTTAATGTGATAGCAAGTAGAGAAACCAATGCATGCATGCACAATCCAAAAATGCCCTGACTATCAGAAATACTAGCATGAAGCAAATTCAGTCCTGTGCCCTAAAGTGAGCAATATACTACTGCTGCATGATACAAAGCTTTATCAATCATACTTGAGTCGTCATTAAATCTACAACGTTTCGTAGATGCATGTACATCAAATGCAAGGTTCATCATTCATCAATTTGGTCTATTGCACAGCAAACAAAGACGGGGAATTTTAAACATATCAAGATCAGGCTAGCCGCCCCAATTACATTAATTTGACTATACGTTGCGGTTATTAGTGTCATTTTACTGTAAACGGCGTTCTCATCAAAACCACCATCCATGCTATCTTCAGTTCGAGAACTACGACAATGGCATATCCCTTCTAACCAGCTAGGGTTTTTAGGCGACTGAGCACAAAAGGGGGCCGCATGCAATGACGTGAGCAACACAGGATGGGGCTCAAGCGATGAGGTAAACAACCGCAATAACTATGAACTCCTCTCCAAGACATTTTCCTTTCGGCATACCCTGGGTTCAACATTATATTTTTACGAGGCCACGCAGAACCGCGTAGGTGAAATGGCCATGGCTCAAAGACCCAGTAACGCACCACAGGATTAGCACCCCAAAGAAATCCAGACAGGCTTACTTCTTACCCATCATGACTGTGCAGGGTGGTTCGGCGCAGATGGTGTAACAGCCGTCTGTGCCGAAACCCTTCAATCGCTATGCGCGCGAGGTAGCAAACTAACTAGTGGTGAAAGACAAATCCATTCTAAAAGTCTGAAAGTAAACTCCCTCCCACAGTTAAAAAGATAAAAAAAAGAAATCCACTCACACAAGCTTATAGCCTAGCCGGATGAGGAAAACTGTCGGGAACACCCAAACTATGGAAAACAAAAAACCACTGACATTTTATGGGGAAAATGATGAAAAGGCCTACCTGGTAACCCAGTGAATATGGCGAGTCGATGACGGTTGGGCTTCTACCTCTGCCACCTGGAAGCTAGTGCAGTGACAACGGGGACCTTCCCTTCCTTCAGAAGACGACAGCTCAATGACGACTGTGCTCGGTAGCGAAAAATAACAATATAAAAAACCCAATGTTGTCCCCGTATATATAAACTCTCACACATGCGAGGAGAACATAAATTGGGCGCCGAAAAGCTTTTCGCGTCGGCAGCCGGAAGCAATCTTCCTTCCGCAACGGCAGACGGGCACAATGTATACCCAGCCGGGATACTCGTATGATGGGAAATCATCAAAAGATCGAACGTCGGATGGTTTTATGTTCGGGAGATGGACGCATAAATCCGTCCACAACAGTGGACGATGAAGTCATAAAATATTCCGCTCTGGTCGCACGCATCGGACGTCGGATGGCTTTCAAGTCGGAGGACGAAAGTCCAAATCCCTCTGTAATGGGCAAAGCTAACATGAAAAGGCTCCGATCCAAGACTCAAAATATCCAGCAACTTACTCGAATCAAAAGAGAACTGAAAGTTGAAAACGGACACCTGCCCGCAATGGCGGAAGGAGTGAACAAAAGAGCTTCCGATACTAAACCAAAAAAAAATTGAAAACATAAGTCGAAAGGAACGAGACAATTAAAACCCCAAATGCTCCGCAACGACGGGGCCAGAAGCAAAGATCCGTCCGAAACGGTGGACGATAAAGTCATACCTTCTGACGTAGAACCAAAAACCATCTGCATAGCAGAAAAGATAATGCAAAAAACCGTTCGCAACGGTGGGAAAGCAAATGAACCAACTCCTGATTTAAAATGACTTCAGAGGTATTCAAAATGCAACGATAAGCTCGATTATGCATGGGATTATTTTAAGCATGAAGGAAAATATCAGACCAATTGATAGACCAACCCAAGCGCTGGAAATCGTTCCATAAACCAACTAAGGAAGAAAATCAAACTAATTCAAAGTAAAGGAGGGTCCTAAATTTTTTTAGAATTTTGGGAAATTGTTGCGGCTGCAACAGCCGTCTAATGTTCAAAGGGGATTTGAAGAAGTTTACCTCTGCAGTCAACATAGTCTTTGTGTTAGTGCTTTTGAGTCATTCCTATGGTTACTACATTCACATCATTCCAAAACTATGTTCCGAGTTTCGTGTCATTGATGTGGGACTCATCCTGGCCCTCCTTCGATGAGACTATTCCCGTCGACATCATCTCATTATCTGGGAAATAGTCTTAGAAACAAATACTTAGTACCTTGAGATCTGTATGCCTTAATGACTGATTCTCTCACTCTCGACATAGGTTCACATCATTGAATTTTTATCGATAGAATCGACTGGGTGTTCGACATTTTGACATCTATTCACACTTAGTAGATTGTACTAGAGTACCTTGGGAATCATTGACATTAATGGTGATCTCCCTCGCACTTGTTAACGGTTCACATCATTGGCTAGTAATCAAGTGGTTTCTACCATGTTCAACTTTAGATCATTGTAATCATATGGATAGAATCGTACCTTGTGGAAGACGAGACAAAGACCCTGGGTATTTGTTTAAAGCGCTCATTGCTTTCCCCAGGTTGCGATGGATTTTTGTATATCTAGCATGGATCCACATTTGTATGGTCGTGGCTATGCTCAAATTTGCATCTGTATGACATAGATCTACATTGTATGTTTGGTAGCTATGTCCCAGTTTGAGTCCTCTATCACATGGATATATGTTGTATTCTAGTAGCCATTCTTGTTTATTCCTCCCATGGATCTTCCTTATATTGGTCTGCAGCCATGAGTTGGTTACTTGCATCTATGAGTCAAAAATATTGAGGTACCATATATGCCTACTTGATGGCATGCTCCAATCAAGCCGACATTTTCACCTCGTAGCGATGACTTGTTCTCTCAAAGCTCTCGTTTATCATATCCCTATAAGACTCATGCTTTGGGGGGCATCCTGTTATACCAAAATCCTATCATCATCATGTGATAAGGCCTTTGACATACCTACTTGCCCTGAATCCCAGCACTTGGAGTGGAAACCCATGTTGTTTGCCCATCTTTCATGAAAACTCCTAGCACCGTGCTTTCCATGTTAGCCATGAGCGGTTCCTTGCTCACACCTCCTTTCTGTTGTTTGCCATAAGCGGTGCCACCACCTATTGTCCTTGGTCCATAAGCGGTTCTTACCTGAACAACTTTGTCATAAGAGGAGAAACGTGGTACCCTGGGTAAAATGGGAAAAAGAGAATATTCTCGAGGCTTCTAGACCATGATCCTTGTGTCCTTCCTTATCCCTATCATTGTGGGTTAGTTGAGCTCGATATCCCTCATCCTAGGATCTTAGAGGCCACCTCATCCACAAATCTCTCAACCATTCCTATCCATTGAGCCTTCTAAATACAATCTCATGCCCATGGTTGAAGGGAGAACCATTGAAGTATTGTTATCATTAGAGGAAATTTGGGGTCTAAAATGGTCCTTATAAGAAAATGAGCCAACATTAAATTCTTGTGAGTTGGAATTCAAGAACGGATAGAATTTCAATAAAATGATTCAACCATAATAATTGACTTGACATATTTGTCATAAAAAAATACTTTTTTTGTTCATATTTTCAACATATCCCCTTACTTGTTTTCTCAAATTTTGAGTGGGAGGGTTCGTTGGATGCAAAATTTAATTACACATCCAACGAGTACCCACACGGCATACTTTTGACAGACCCCGCTACCCAAAAAGAAGAAACATCTGAAAAAATGTGATGATGATGTCATCATCACATTTTTTCAGGTATTTCTTCTTTTTGGGGTAGCGGGGTCCATCAAAAGCATGTCATGTGGGTACTTGTTGGATGTGTAATTAAATTCCGCATCCAATGAGCCCTCCCGCTCAAAATATGAGTAAAAACACTAGGATATATGTTGAAAATATGAACAAAATTAGTAGTTTTTTTCCTTCTTCCTCCAAAATTAATAAATATTTTATTATTATTTTAACTATTATTTTATTATTTTCCTTAGGAGGCCCATTGGATTGACCATTTGGCCCAAGCCATTGGAGAGCATAGAGAGTGAAGTTGGAGCTTATGGGGATGAAAGTTTTGGTTTCATGGAGATGCATGTCAACACTTAGGCTTAATTGGTTGTAAACTTCTCCATTTTAATCTTAATGCAAAGCTGATTTCTGTCCCACTTTACTGTTGTTGTTTGATTTCACATGTAAATGTTGTTGGATTCCTTAGTCACTGACATGGATTAATAGATTATGTTCTGGTAGCTTTGATGTGTTTGCATGTTTAATCTATATACAGGTACACAGGTTTACTATCGAAGCAGGCATTCCAGGTATCTACGATATCCAGGGAGGGTATTCATCCTTTGTTGTTCATTTGTTCTGGATCTGAACCATTCAGACCAGAGGAACAACTTCTGTCTGCAAAAGGTGAAATATTCCTGCTAACAAATGTGATGGGAACATGAGGGAGGATTCCTTAGGATTTAGTGGGATGGCCATCATAAGCCCATAGAGTAGTAGATGATGGTTGCATAATTGGGGATCCAAGATTCTTCCAGACTAGGGTAGACATAATGCACATGGATTCCCCCTCATCCACTATGCACCGGTGCATGACCAAATTTTGAATGAAAACCTGGATTTGGAAGGCGATGGTTGATGGCATTTGTGGTTCTTCGTTCTTTGTGTCAAATGTGATCAACTTGGAGTCAGAGGGGTCTATATTTCCAAGGGAGGCTAGTAATACATTCCCCTGTGTTGGGAAATTTTTGAGTACCTCAAGAGCGGACATGGGGGTAGGTGTTTGGGCCAAATCATCCATGATGTTGTAACTTATAGTAGCTCTATCCGTGACATTGTTGGAAATCCGGCGTATGGCGGGGTGCAGAGGGAAACGGGGTAGCTGAAGAGGTGCATTGGATTTTTTGGACGTAGATGTCACTGATGTGTCAGTGGGTTCAGTGTTGGTTCCATACTAATTTCATCTGGTCTATAAATTGACCTCTTTAGTTGTCATCGCTAGGAGGTGGTGAACACCTATTTTTTCTATCGGAGGTGCCCCCAAGGAGTTGGGATTTGGATGGGGAGAGGGTGCAGTTGCTACCAGTCCTTGGAATGGCAATGGGTTTTGGAGGACCATGGGTGGGGGTGCTAGTGGTACCGGCTTGGGTTGAGCTTGGGTTACCGTATTGGTAGCATGCTGAACCTCATTGTGAATGGCTTGCTTAGTGTGACCCATGAAGGGGAGTTCATGTGTATAGTGCCTATAGACCTCACACAACTTGCATGGCTGGTTTTTGCACAATGGAGCATTGCATCTAGGTGCATTTGGTTGCTGAGGATTTTTGTCTAGCTAATTTTCCCCAACATTGTTGGAAGGGTTTGGTTGTTGACCACCTCCTTGTAGTTGATTGTTGCCTTGGTTTCGGGCTCGGTTAGTTTTGGGTTGCCCTTGTTGGTTATTTGGGGCTAGGTGGTTAGGATAGTTTTGCTGTGCAAACACATGTCCTTGAGGTGCTGGAAGAGTAGGGGAAGGGGCTTGAATAGCTTGCAATGATGGAGCATAGAAGACTTGGGTGGGTGCCAGTGCCACAAATGTAGGGATTTGTCCTGCATATTTTTGTGCTAGACAAGCTAGTGCCTGGGCCTACTACGCTAGTGTAGGTTGTGCATAAGAAGTTGTAGCTCTGGACTAGGACATCATTCTTCCATAGTCCAAAGTTTGGTTTTGGTAGGAAACACTAGGGGTGTTTCTTGGTTGCGGTGGTACTACAGGTGGTGTCGAACGGTGTTGTGGTTGGTGGGAGATAGAACCTATGATGTCATCTGCAGCATGGGATTCCCTTGATGCATCCTGATAGGGGGTTCCCACATTGGGAGCATATGGAATAATAGTGCAAAGGTATCCAAACTATGCATAGATCAAATCAAACTACTGGGTTTTCAAGATGGCCTCCTCTTCAGATTGGGGACGTTCAGATGTGACATCCTTTGCTATGGGTGGTAGCAAAGTTTTTAGGAACCAATCCAGGAAGATACTGTCATCAAATTGAATCTTACACAAACTACGGCGTCACCTCCACTCATGGATGTGGTCGGTTATGTGGGTCACAGTATTCTGGAGGCAAGATAACAAGATCTCCACCCCTTCATCGTATCTAACCGGGAGTTGGAAATGTTGTAGGAACATGAAAGCCAAGGAGTTAAAATCTAGGTCCTTGGAATGTGGTAGCTCAATGCACCACTTGGCTACACCACCTATGAGGGTGCATTGGAACAGTATAAGCCTAATCGAATCATCTATGATGATATTTGATGAGCACCATAGGTGAAACATCATGTTGTGGTTTTGGGGGCACTCCCCTGCCTTTCCTTCAAACTTGGTAATGTCTAAGGGAAGTTTGGTTGACATGGGAGGCCAAATTTTTTGATGGAGGATAGGGTCATTTGTTAACTGAGCCAAGTTAGGAAGGTTGAGGCATGTTATGAAAGGAAGTTTTGACCCAAGGTTGATGTGAGATGGGGCAGAAATGGTGGTGGGGTTTGTAGGGACATGATGCACTTGCATAACTGGGGGTACTTGTGGTACCGTTGTGGACGGGACACTACCCCCAAGTGTGGTAAATGGAACTGAGTGAGTGGGAGGGCCACTGCCCCCATGTGTGATAGGAGGGGTAGTGTAGGTGGAAGGTCCACTTCCCCTAGGCATGCTAAGTGGGACAGTGTGGGTGGAAGGGACATGACCCCCATGCGTTACAGGTGGGACAACTTGAATGGTCAATATGGGTGGTAGTAGCTGGCTTATGATGGTTTGCATGACTGTTTTGGGGCCACTAGGAAGGGTGTTGGTGGTGGTGTGGGGTGTGGACATGGGTCCACTGCCAATCACTAAGCCAGAAAATGGATCCGGGTTTGCACCAACCATGGAGCTAGATGGTGCAGTATGCAGGTCTGGCTCAGATTGGTATGATTCTGAGTTTGAATCATAGGATGTGTGGCCTCTTGATGGTGTAGAGGATCATTAATAATGGTCGCAACGGTGTTGATTCAAGGACCCGAACTATGGTGTATCGCCTCTCAGGCGTGAGGAAGAACACGGGGGATCACTTGTGTCTGATTTGTATGTCAAGTGGTGAAATATGGTAATGATTTTTGGACCCTGGTTTTAATGGCTTCAGGTGGTCACTCGGACACCAAGACTACCAGAAGACAACACTTGGCTTTTTCTTCATGGGAGTGCTAGTCAATCGGTGGAGGTTGTTTCCCGTTTCACTTGGAAATTACTCTAAGAGGCCAGCTACTTTGGGGTTCCCGTGGTACTCCTCACAATGAGTTTCTGGGCTGAGCCCAAGTACTTCCCATGGATAAGGTAGTCAAGGAATTATGTCCTCAAAGACTGCAGATGGTTGAATTAGTGTAAATTATAAGTTTTAATGGCTAGCTCAGCTGCATGAACTGAGTTTGGTTGTTTTATGTGGTATGGTTTGTGTGTATGGATTTTATCTTTTTGTTACATTTAGTGGCTGCTTGTATGGTTTATGAATAGTCCACAAACATTGTATTGCAGAACTTCTAATGTGAGTAGATTGTTTAACATAACAGTAAATTGTAAACATAAACTTGAATGCATGCCATACCTGAATCTGAATCTAAACCTGACTAGGTGACTACCTTACACATGTATTTCTCTTCAACCAAGAAAGAGTCATAGTCTCTCAACACAATGGGACTAAGCCCATCTGGAGATCCTCAGGTCACTCTCCAGATGCAAGGTCGGTCAACAGGGAGGACACAAATGCCATGAAACCCCCATTGGTCTCCACCCCATCTACCTTCGAAGTCACCCGTTTTTAGTGGTTTCGAAAAATGATAAGTGAAGTTCCTATTACTATGCGATCTTCACCCTTCGTCTTATCCCATAATACCCCAAAGGGTGATGACTGGTTAGAGGAGGAAGGGCTAGGCAAGGTTAAATTTTAAGAATTGAAACCTATAGTAATTTTTGATTCAATATTTAAACAGATTCATTAACCAATTAACCATTTAATTTGACAGTGATTTACACATGCTGTAATGAAATAAACAAATACTAAAATAAAATAATCACAAATTTGATGGACAAAGGTAGCTGATCCGCACTGACAGTACCAATAACTTTTGAATCCAAATCTGAGAGACAAATCGCTCTTTTCGGGGTAAATGTGGCGAGGGGGTCACCAAATTTTCCCCAAATCAGGGGAGGGTGTCTCTCAGAACCTGCAGACAAAAGAAATCTGCTTTCTGAGTTGAATTTGTGCCTTTCAGTGCTGAATGAGCGACCTGGTTGTACCTTTCATCCCGATAAGAGCGACTTGGTCCGAAAGATGATTTTTTTTTTCCTGAGTCAGGTCCAGCCGACAGTAACCTATACTGTGGCCGAATGGGCTCGGCTTGGCCTTAAGGAGGCTTGACAATAACTAAAAATGAAGGAAATTATAGATCTAAACTAGATTGAGAAGAAAATTAAAATAGGGAAAATAAAACTAAAATGCAGAAATAAAACCCAGGGATCCTGTGGGATCGACTTGGTATGGTCGAAAAATCTGTAGTAGGGATTTTGCCCTTGCTACAGGTAGGAACAAATCCCTTCCATCTATAGGATAGAAGGGTAGGTTTCCTATGAGAATGGAAATAATAGAAAGAGAAAACAAAATGAAACAGAACCCCTGCAAACAAGGTTAGGGCTAAGCTCCACAACCCTGCACCAAACTATTAGAAAACAAAAGGACCTGCAAGCAATCAATGGAAACCTACAATAGAGTGTTAAACAATAAACCTGCAAACAGATAATGTCAGAAAACTACAATATAACAAAACAAAAACATAAAAATACAAGTATACCTTCTCTGGTTAGAATGGGCCACCATGCCCTAGCTTGGAAGAGCACCTCTCAATGGAAGGGGAGCTATGGCTCAATGGAGGAATGGAAGAGAGGGAGGGTGAATGACTTGAGAGGCAAAGGGTCTCAAGGCACTCACATAGGCAGCGTAATGATAGGGATATGAGAAGTGATTTGAGAGTTACCCCCACACCTCTATTTATACTTTTTCTTGGGATTTTTAGGTTTTAAACCCCTGGTTGGGGATTTATCCCCTTTCACCCAATATTTAGCTCTTTTAGGGATTTCATCCCCTATGGGAGCTAATTTGTCTCTTTTTAGGGGCTTTTAAGCCCTTTTTCATATTTTTAATCCTTTTTGAGGGTGTGGGGGTCAAATGAGGGTCGTGTAAGGATGTCCTTAGGTGGTGTAGGTCATGTAGAGCTTAGTAACGGATTTTTTGGGTTAACAGTCCATATAGAACTACTCAAAATAGAAAGTTTTTCTAATTGGTGGGCCAATCCAAGCCCACAAAAGGCAAACCAACCAGTGGTTAGATCCATTGGATGGAAGGACTAGAGCTATCAAATCACCACCCCCATTGGATAATACTTCTAATATTAGAAAATTATCCAACCTGGAATCCATGTGGTGCCCACACCCTCATTTGTTGTTCCAGGTGAACCACCCATTTCAAGTTTCCACATCCACCAACTGGTTTTCTTCTATGAATGATTTAAAGGGTTCAATGGATGCACCTAAGGTTCTCCTTCTTCCCTTTTTCTCCCCCAAATATGTGATCAAAATGAAATCTCCACCTATCACCCATTGTTTGTCTCCTAACCATCTTGCTACGCAAGAAATGATTTCCAAGAAGGTTTCCTTTTGTGGAAATATATTGTTAGGGACATACACATTCATAAGGACTCCTCTCACTAAGGTATTGTAGATATATAATTCCATAGATAAGGAGAATTTCGTGGCCCAAAAGTTTGTTAAGAAGACCTCTTCCGGACACCAAATAATTTCCATACCTCCCACATTCCCTGGGCATCAATTTACATTATTTCACTACCTTTCCATATTATGTTCCCTATATCCTTCATAACCTATTCTCCAAATTTTATTTCTTGCCAAAAAACTATCAATGGTTTCTACATTCTTAACTTATTTCTTAGCATCTTAATTTTGCGTGGATGACTCACCCCAAAAATGTTCCATGTTATGACCTTTATTGCAAAACACGATTGAATTTAGAGAAGGTCACCTTTATTGTAGGACAATAGCCCAATTCCTCTAATATTGTTCCCACCTTTACAATTCTATGTTTATTGATTTTTCTTCTTCTCTTTTCTTTTTCTTCCGGTTACTTTTGCTTGCTGCCTTTTTGGAGTTCCTTGGCTATTCCTAAGTGAGGTGAAGCCTTTGTATTTAGAATGGATTCTTGAAATAACTCTATCTGTATGCTTAGGAAAAAACCATTTCCCTTATTATTACATTAATGTCCGATCACATCTAGATCTAGTTCCCCCATATCCATATCTTATACTTCCTCTTATTGATGAACCTACATTGCATCTAGTTGTTCTTCCTAGCACTATGGGGGGATGGAGGTATTTAGGGATGTAATTTATCCTCTTTTTTGGATTCCTCCACATTACCCCAACTGAAATATTCCAAATATTCCCCTGCCTAGTTTAGGGTTTCAAATCTATTTTCATTGTTTTCCCTCTTTCCCATAGTTTTCTTATTCGGAAACTAGTTAGTGGGTCTCCTCCCTTTCCTCCTCCTATTGTTAACCTGAGTTAAACCCTCCTCGTCACCTCTGTTCTCTATGAAAAAATGGGTATTGGTTAGTGTTGGGTAATTTTTCAGACAATCTTGACTAATATTCCCATACTGATGTCATTTCCTACATCAGAATGAAAGATGTTCATAGCTGATGACATGAAGCTAATCCTAATCCTCCTAGGTCATATTGATTGCCTTAGGAAAATACCAATATAGATCAATGTAAATGAATATACGAGTAAATGAAGTGTGCCTTCATTGTTTATTTTGTTCTGATTCCTTCACAAATTTTCCCAGGGTGTTTCCAATGTCCAACAATATTTCAGGATCCCAGTATTCGCACAATGGTAAATATAGGAGGATCCAAACTAGGGAGATACTCATGTCCTCTTTTTCTAGGTTAAAACGTTCTTTCCATGGGTGCAACTACAGTCCTGCTAAGAAGAAGAAATATGGTACTCCTTCCAAGATCATATCTCTGTCCTCCTTGTTGAAAATTATTATTGTGAAAAATCCCTTTGAACCCAAGTGTAGGTCATTATGGCTCTTAGGGTTCTAGGTCGCTATGATCCACATGATAAGATCTCTTTCCTTTGGCCAAATCCCTATGAAATTTTTGATAATGGACTTATATTTCCTTTTTTCCACTCATTCTCTGAATTTGTCAAAGAAGATATAGAGGGACGGGGTTTCATGCAAACACCCCCATGTCAACGTCCCATTCCACTCCTCTCTTTGTTTTCTCTTTCTTCCTTGTCGCCACTCCTTGGTCCTACTTCTGTGTGGTGCTTTTCCATTCCCTTCCTAGTCCCATTTGATCATTGCGGGATGGAGGGGGAGGAAGCCATTCCAAGAGATCCCATCTGAAAATCCTAGTAAAGCTCTCGCTCACACTTGTTGATTTCTACTTAGTATTTCATTTTCTCTCTCCACATATGATTATTGTTGTCTATATTTTATCTCATACTTTTTAGCCATAATTTGTTTTTTTGAATTTCTTCTTGAAGTGTATAGTGCTTGCTCTTAGGTGGCTATAAGTTTCCAGTGAGGCTTTATAGGAATATTTTTGGGTGGGGGAGTGTATGGTAGCATTAAACACGGTACTTTTGGTGGAAAACTTGCTCACATACTTAGAGAAAATTTCAAGAGAAGTTTAAATAGAGTTAAATTTGAATTTATTCATGCCCTAGTTTCCATGTTGGTTCATTAAGTGTTTAGTGCTCACGTTTAGGTGCCTTTAAGTTGTCAATAATGCTTTATATGCAGAGCTTTTGGCGGGCGAGAAGTTGCTAGAATTAAACACGATCTTTGTGGAAGATAGTTTACTCGCACACTTGTACAAGGGATTCATCCTTATCAATATTCTATGTGGAGAGATGACTATTATTTTCCAACTGAGACTTGGTAGGGGTATGCTACTTCCAGGATGTTGCATTTAAATGTATTTTATTAGGGAAACATAATTTCTAAAACGTCAATATATTACTACAAGTATTAATACCTTTATCTTCTATAGAAATATAATAGCCAAATTCAAGCTTCCAAACATAGAAATTTTCACTAAAGAAATAGAAAATTATATTACATTAGTATTATTTTCGTGCCTTTTCATTTTGCAAGTTGAGTCGTTTATTCCAAAAAACTCAAAAGTTTATTCTTTTAGTTTTTAGGAAGAAACAAATCAATTTGGAAAATGGAAAGGCATGGAAATAATACTAATTCAATAGATTTTTCTATTTATTTAGTCAAAGTTATTATGGTTGAAAGTTGGAATTTGGATATTATAGTTTTATAAAAGATAAAGTTATTAATAGTAATAGTAGTAATATATTTATGTTTTAGAATTTTTTTCCATTTAAAAAACATTTAAATGATAAATTGTCCCTTCCAAAAATATGGTTAACAAACAAATTTAATCGTATTTTATGGTAAAAATTCCCCATGATGAGAGGAAAAGTAAAGGAGAACTAACCCTTTCCCACACTTGTTCCATTCCAATGAGTAGCATGTGTACTCCCTTAGACTGTTGGGAGAGTGAGTGGAAACATTGGCCCTTTCACACCCTAATTTAATTATATTGGCCCTTCATCACACTTTTTCTAAAATCCGAGTAAGGAGGGGAAGGAGAACTGTCCCTTTCTCTCCCTTTTATTGTTAGAGTGACGAGGAAGAGTGTTTAGGACATAGGAGGAGAAGGAACATGGGACCAACGATCACTATCTCTAGTAATATTTAAGAGGTTGAGTCAAGCAGCACTAGATATAGTAATCTTTGGAAGGATGAGTCAAGGAGAAATATCCCTTTCGCACACTTGTTCCTTTTGAATGAGTAGTCTAGAAACTCCCTTATACTTTATGGAGAAGAAGGATCATGGGCCCTTCGAACTTTCTCAAACTCTTGTAATTTGAGGGAGCAACTGGCCCTTTATCTCACTCTAGTAATTTTTGGGAGGAAGCGTCAAGGAGGACCTACCCTTTACCACACTTGTTCCATTCAAATTTATAAATATGGAAGCTTGGAGTAGGTTTTCAAAATTATCATGTAAATTTAATTTTGTATAATACGTTGGATCTTATCTATGTTTTTTATTCCAGTGACCTCTCATACTATAAGTTGTACATTTATGGTAGTAGTCTTAGTTGTTATTTAAAATAAAATGGTTGTAGGAAGACATCTATGATATCATGCAATGTAAATTATTTTTTATTACTCTATAAATAAACTTATTTAAAATTATGTGTGGAATAATAAGTATTGACAATTCCCTAGATGGGATGTCTAGTATGGATGAGGGTCATGTGGCAAGGCTAGTGGAGGCTCGGGTGGACAACATACAAGATTACAAAGCGTTAGGAGTAGTGTAGGCTCATCGGTACATAGAAAAGTTGGTGGGTAGATGAGTGGTGGAGGTTGGTTAGTCTGACTTGCACATTAAACGAAATACTCCCATCCATCAAAACAAATCAATATTTTTTGTAACATGTGAGGGAGGATGAGGAAACCGATATAATTTATTTCTATCCTCATTACTGGAGACTGTAATGAACACTCGACATCCATAAATGATCATAATAAAGGAAAACAGCAATGCCATGAAACTCATTGGTTTTGGCTTCCCTCTCGCTGGATTAAAAACTTTGTTCTCTATTTTTCTATGTTAATACATTTAACTTTCATAAAACTATAATATCCAAATTCCAACTTCCAAACATGGTAACTTTCACTAAAGAAATAGAAAATATATATTAAATTAGTATTATTTCCATGACTTAACATTTTGCAAGTTGAATTGTTTCTTCCTAAAACTCAATTTGTTTCTTCTTACAGAGCCTGAAAACTCGCACGCAATGGAGGTGATTCTTAAATTTCACATGCAAGGGTGAATGAGCATACAAATGGAAATTATGGTAATATTCATTACTATATCCTATAATGAAGTCTTTGCATGCATAAGCAATCAATATTAAGGAAAATGACAATTTCATGAAATTCACTGGTTCTGGCTTTGCTCTCACTGGATTAATAACTCTGATTGTTACTTTGTTGTGTTACTTACTTCACTCCTAGTGTTATGGATCCCTGTAGTGGAAATTATGGACCTTCATCAGATGATTGACTTGCATGACCAAGGATGCTTTGGAAGAAACAAATTTTTACCACACAGAAGTC
This sequence comes from Pseudotsuga menziesii, assembly GCA_001517045.1. Lineage (NCBI taxonomy): Eukaryota > Viridiplantae > Streptophyta > Pinopsida > Pinales > Pinaceae > Pseudotsuga > Pseudotsuga menziesii. The sequence continues at coordinate 87,399 of LPNX010013366.1, read as the reverse complement.
TCGAAGGAGGAGCAAGCGACAATGGATGTTTCAGAAGAGGAGGTTAATATGGTTATGGCATACTACAAAGACACCAAGGTTGAAAGGGAGGTTTAAGGAATAGTCCCAGAATTGGGTTTCACTAGATACCAAACCTCTCATTTTTATATATCTTTGTGATTTTATTGGCACACCAAATCTATGGTATCCCTCGGTATGCATTCGAAGGACGAAGACTTATGTCACCTTATGCAACAAATAGAGACCTTGGAACATCATAATGATTACATCATGGATGTCATCACATGGATGGATTTCCAAATGGGAATATCCTTAGAAAAACCTTTTGATAGGCCTCCTTAGGTGCAAAACATTTCAAACTTGCCTGTTGCCCAGTTTCTGTAAACCCAACACTAGCATAGTTTTGATTGTATTTAGAACTATTCCAGTGGCTCTTTGACATGGTTTCTCAACTAGCCATGCATAGTTTTTTTATTCTTAGAAATCTAGATGACGAGTTAATTTTTTTTTATATTCATGCCTTGTCTACCACCTTTACACATTTTTGCGTAATATATTAATATAGCTCTACCACCTCTATTGGTTAAATTGGTTCCATATCAAGACGCGTTCTACAACCTTTATACCTTTTTCCATAATATATCAATATAATGTCTCTTAATTAAACACAAATTATGTGTGGAATAAATGAAGTGTTAATGTTCATTGTATACGTTGATTCTTCTTCCATCATCTAATTCAACCTGCATATTTTACTGATTTTATTTCCTATATATTATTAATGTAGACTTTGGTAGTACAAACTGCATAATTTCTCATTTAAATTTCCTATGTATTATTAATGTAGGATTTGTTAGTACAAGTTATTATGTTTATCAATTGAGTTATGATACAAAAAATGGTCTATGAGGCACACTAATTATTAATCAAGGATTGCAATTCACAGTTTTATAATATTTGGAATAAAAAGGTGCACTTTATAATTTTAGAAGTAAAAAAACACACTGCTGAAATAAAAATACAATTTTCAAACCCAATATTACCACTATCAGAACCAGAATTTGTACTTTAGAAATGTTGATGTTGACACTTTTTCTCACTCACTTGTAACTAGCCATTTCTCTTGCTCTAGCAATTTTTGGGAAGACGAGATAATGAGTACTAGACCTTTCCCACACTTCCCTTTGAATGAGTAATAATGGGAATTCAAATGATAGGTCTGAGGAATGGTGATGGTGTTACAATGTAGGGATAAAAAGGAAAATAATTATCATAACTCTGTGAATAAGAGGCTATGCACTATGGGGAATTTATGCATCATGGGTTATAATGGCCTGCATGGATATGTTTGTGACAAGGATCAGGGCATTCTCCACTGTTGAAACACTATTATAAGATTGGGAGTCCCACAGTGCTTTAAAATGGTTCTCCATTTGTGACAATGAGGCCCATTTTCCATGACATGGTGCAAATATGGACCTGTGTAATATGTCAACAAAATTTTATATTCAACAAAAAATTTCTATGCCACAAAACTTATCTTTATAGGGGGATCCTGTGAGTTTCATATGTTAACAAGGTAAAGTCAGATGGGAGGTTGTTGTAAGGAGGATACGGAGCACTGGCCCTTTCCCATGGTTTTATGGTTATATTGATGAGGAGGAGGTGGAGTGGTCTCATTTTCCCATGAGGGAGTAATTTTATGAGAGAGGAGGAGAAGGAGCATGGGCCCATTCCCAAACTCTTGTAATTTAGTAAGAGATTGGCCATTTCTCTCGATGTGGTAATTTTTTGGAAGAAGAGTCAAGGAGCACTTTCCCTTTCCACTATTATTCCATTCGAATGAGTAGTATGGGAACTCCATTAGAGGGTGAGTGGTAATTGATAAAATGTTGTAATATAGTACAAAATAGTGGCATATTGACACAATTTAGTTAACCCCAACTTAATTTTGGAATCACAATTAAATAACTCAATAAGTTAATAGAAACAATGAAGATTGAAGGGACAAATTCAGACACTATTAATAATTGAGTAGCAGAAGGGGTCGATCAACCCTCATAATAAATAAATAGAATTTACCATTAAATCTTACTGAAAGGATATCCATTCGCACCTAAGATAGAGTTTTGTTATTGATCATTCTTACAAATATATATAAAGCGTTGTTGTAAATTTATCCAATCCAATAATACCAAACACTACCTAAATAGTACTCACCCAATGCAAACATTAATTGTATGCCCAAAGTTTATGCGCTATAGAGAGGGGAATTTATGTGTCAATATTATGTTGCATGATTTATATTGGGCCACACTAATATGGCCACTGCGTGGTTTGGGGAATTACCTATAGTGATTTATGATAAGATCTTTTTTTCTACTGTCTGCTTGGGAGTCCATGTCATGCTACACTAGTTTCCTGTTGTAATGCATAGTGCATTGCCTCTTGTTTTGTAGTTGTTCAAAGTTATGTGGATCCATTAGGTTATAGACCCATTTTTGAATTATAAAGTACACCTTATAAAGTGGCAAATGATCGTAAATTCACGTCTTTTTTCTGGTTACTCTACCATGTGGTGCTTTGTCGGACGCCAATATAATACATGTATAAATAATTTTTGTTTTGAACTAATCAAGTTAATTTCCTAGGCCATTTCAACTCTACGCATCTTTTAAGACACAATTGAACATAAAATAGTTTCCATTGATGCTAAAACAAGTGGAATAAGCAACAAAGTTGCTTAGTACCTTCCTCCTAAGAAGAGATTGAAAATATATAGGATAATTTTGCTATAAAAATATATGATAAAACAAATATAATTACAATTTGAAAGAAATTAAAACAAAAATTAATTAAAAAATGTCCATTTAAATACCATATAGGTTATTGCAATGTAGCATAAAACAAGCATATTCAAGAT
>LPNX010013366.1:4815-84350 GCA_001517045.1 Pseudotsuga menziesii | reverse complement strand
GAAAGTTCCTATTGGATTGAAGGTGGTTGGATGTAAATGTATCTTTGACAAGAATGATATGCCACACAACTCTCAAAAAGTATAAGTAATTTGTAACTAAAGGAAACTGTAAAGTTGATGGAGTAAATAACAAGGAAACATTTTCCCTTGTTGTAAAAAATAGATTTTCCTTACAAGTATTATTGGCATCGGCATTATCATGTGATCTTGAAGTTGAGAAAATGAATAGCAAGATTGTGTTTCTACATCGAGAGATGGAAGAAGAAATATGTATAAAATATCCTGAAGAGTTCAAGGTTGTTTGGAAGACAAGAGGCCATTTTTAAACTACAGGATTCACATGGATTAAAAAAATGACCAACATAGCATTAAAAAATATGAACAATTTATTAAAAAGAAATGATTTTGAACAAGCTTTACAGAGCATTACATATACTTTCAGTTAAGTGATGGGAACATGTTAAAATGGTTTTTGTATATGTTAGGGACACCTTGATTATTATTGACGACAAGGAAATGGTTACATTTTTATATTAAGTGATGGCCTCATGTTAAAATGATTTCTCTATATGTTAGGGACATCTTGATGATTAATGATGACAAGTCAATGGCCCCATTGACAAACAATTGATTGTTAACTCCATTGAGACGAAGTTGGATCTTTCTTTTGTGCATTACTTGGGAATTGAGATTTGGTAATATAGGAGGAAGAAAAACATTTTGATTGCAAAGAAAATTATTGTATTCTAAAAGTACTAGGGTGGAATTATCATAGTTTGTGGACAATGAGAAAAATGGGATGAAGAAAATTTTTGTATCACATTGGAATTGATGTTTTGATGTATAAAATCTTTGTAGTGAACTCAACATTGCATCAATAACTTTGATGTGATCAATATATTCATGGTTGACCACGGTCAATACCATTGGGATTTTATGAGAGAATTTTGAACTATATATAAGGAAAAAATTATTATAACATTTGTTACAGTGTAAGTAAATTGCTAAAAACAAATTTGTGTAAGATTAATTATTTTCTTAATCCTTGGTATAAATTGAAATTAAGTAATTTGAATAGAACGTCATTATGTGATACCCTGTATCTCTGATTCTTTATTGTTATTCTTTACTGTTAACCAAAATCAGTAAACCCTAATTTACCTTCTTTTGCAACAATGGCGACTACGCTTTCGTTTATGTCCTCCAAAACCCTGCAATATACCCACAGATAAAACTACTGTTGCTTTCTGACTTTGAAAAATGCAATGAAATTTGAAAATAAAAATCATCTTACCCTCCACCACTCCATGGATCTCGCAATCCATTAAAAAATATTATGTTGCTCGCAAAATTCTTAAGAGCCCTCTTAATGTGCTGCACAAAAAATGATTTAAATCAGTATGTTATCAGAGGCGATCTCTCTTTCTATATGTCATTGTTTTGTATGGAAGGAAAATTGCAGAGTTGCAGAAAGTTACATGTCCACCGTATTGAGTGGTTATCCAATGGCGTCTAGGTTGAACTCCATAGCCTTTTTCAAAAGAATTCACAAACCCCTCGTAGTCGAATGTCGAATTAGGAAACATACTTTTTCTCTAGATCGTCAGCCATGGGCATTACCATTTCTGTACAAGCCTGCAGCACAATGGATGAATTATTTTTAAGATTGTGTCCAGCCCATTTGAGATTCCATTGAACCTTATGGATGCCATTAATATTGCTAGAAATTTAACTAATTTCATACAACCATCTGTACAGTTACTAAGGATTTTTCCCAAAAAAAATAATAATAACTAGTGAACAATATTCAACCTAAAATGACCAGCCAAACTCTCCATGCAGATCACTCGAGTTCAAATCAAAGCAAGAACTGCTCCCAGTGTAGTTATAATAAATGTTTACTACACCTTATAATCAACTGAGGAGGTCTGTACCGCCAGAGGGATTATCTATTGCCTTGCACATCTATTATTATAGGGGCAACAAAACAATTTAAAGAGATTATAAAAAGCTATATAAATTTTCTTAAATCTGCTCATGCAAATTAAGAAGGCTACTGCAATTACTTGCTTCACAGGAAACGCTGGCAAAGGCTGAACAAAGTTGGCCGCAACTGGATAATCTATCATGGCAGCGTTGTAATAAGCATCATACAACCACCCATCCAAATTCCCAGCAATATCACTATCGCTAGTTGATCTGAAACAAGAATGGTTTCTTATGTTAAAATATACATGATTCAAACTACATGTAATTTCATGCCCCTATCAGCTGTATGTATGATCCATAGAACAAATGCATGCATTTCATAGAGATTCAGTGTTGGTAATAGAAAATTTTGAGAGCCTTTCTGAGAGATTTCAAGCCTTCAGGAGTTGATGACATCTCATCAATCACATTCCAGGAAGTTTTGATCACATTGAAGCAGTTCTCACTTTCACTCTGCCATGCAAATTAAGAATTCATATTGTATTAGAATAACAATAAAATTACAAAACCTACTCAGAATGCATTGTTTTCATGATTAGGAAATTTATACCCTGAAATATTGAGACACAGTGTTGTCAAAACTATCTGGAGGAGTAATGTTATCGAAATACAATTTAGGAGCCGAGGATGAGAGTGCACCAATTGCAATGTGCGGGTACTTCAATCGAAACCAAGCAGCTAACACTTCAATTTACATATATATCGCATCCTTCATTAAATTTCTAATTGCATATATTGCTGGTAGGCGCCACGGTCCACACGGCAGCGGCAGCAGCAGGAGGCATGAGCCCAGATGGCAATGGGATATAATTTTGATTTTTTTAATTTTATTATTGTGACATCATCTTGCCACATGTCAACTCAAATCCAGATACCAAATTCCAAAGCTTACATCATCTTCTATCCACCAATCAGCTGTTTACAAAATAGTGTTTTAACAAAATTAAAAAAATATATATTTTACAAATCCCTAAGTCATACTTTGCAAAACAGGTTTTAATTTTTTATAGCTGCATCAAAAGACACCAACTAATACCAAATTCAAAAGAGTTTGACTTACAATCGATTACAATATACCTGCCTAGGCAGGTATAATAAGTTCTTGGGATTTAGTTTCCAACGAGTGTGTAATTTATGTAAGTATTTAGAGACTTCCATGTAAATTTATTGTATTTATTTGTTTTAACTGTACCATTATATATTTATCATTTTTTATTTGCTCTTTGTAGTCTTAAAATCAAATTTTCTGCAAGAGTTTCAATGCCACACCTGGGATCCTTTTATATAATTGTATCTATGATTCAAGTCTCTTTGAAAATCCTTTGTGAAGACTCATATATAAATTGGTTTGTAGAGGTTTCATAGCTAGAGAATGGCTACTTAGACATGTACGCTCATGCTCAAATGGGGCATGCAGTGACACCTATAGGAATTGTTTTGAACCCGACAGTTGTGAATGAACATGAACTTCTACTTCAATTTGAATCAATTGTAGATGCTAAAGAAAATGAGTTTGATGTTAAATATTGCATTCTACAATAATAAACCTTTAAAGATTGCATTATACAATAATGCACCTTGAAATGTGTACACCTTAGAAAACAAACATCATTTGTTGTGCACTACATCAATATTAGAAAGGAGGTCAATCAAAATTGCGGTGTGAACCTTACATACTAGAGGCACATGTACGCACACAGTTTGGACAAGGATATGAAAATTTCCCTTTTCAAATCATTGCAATAGACTCCATTTGAGGCCAATATGGAAGCGGTAGCCAAAATATTTCAAAAAACATGGGGTCAAAACAAAACAAGTTCCTCCACTTATTTGATGGAAAAATTTACAAAATTGGTATCCATCAGTAACACATGGCACCTTAAGAGTACCAGTATAGATCAATCAACAAGAATTGGGTTCCTGAATTAATGCATTAAATGTAGAAAATATAGACACCTTGGAAAGAGATTGATTATTGATTCCTTTTACAACAGAGGGGTACCAGGACATCATACAACTTTGCAGAATTTGTAATAGAGAAATATGTTTCAAAGAAAGATCTACATTTTTTTATTCTTGATGGGAAACACACAATAGAGGATTCTAAGGAAATATTCAAAAATACAGTATATAGTAGTATCCATGGCTAGATAATAGAAGGCAATGTATGGCTAAATAACTCAGTCAAAGAAGGGGTGGAAACAAAGGGATTAAGTGGATACTACAAGAAGATTAAATCATATGGACATGTTTGTAGAGTTGAATAAATATACATGGAAAATAATGATGTTGACAATCATAGATATTTCAAAGTACATGGAGGCAATGTACTAGAAGTGTACAACATGTAACGACACCACATCATACAACTTGGTGAAATGAAAGAAATAGATGACGATGAACTTGAAAAATAAAGTAAAAAGCATAAAAAGGTGGTTAATTATGATTTCATAGCTTCCCAAACTAACTAAGGACATATTGGATATGTATATAGTGCAAATTAATGGTGTGGAAAGGGGATCCCTTATAAACTGCTATCATTTTTCTTGTATTTCATCTTATCCAAGTTCATTGAAGCATGCACTGGAAACCTTAAAACCAGATATCATGACATTGGAAATTGATCTATTGGCGATAGATTTATGCAATGTGGTCACTCATTAGAGTGGTGATGATATAATACAGTTGTTCAACATATAGGAAGAATCCAAGGTATATGTGTTTGTGTCTTTTTGGTTGATCCAATAACAATTCCATTTGGTTATTGTTGTGGTCAAGTTGTATTTCAAAAAGACAATCAAATATTATTATTTTACAGTTGGTGATTTTAGACAGTTCAAAGATCAAAACACATGAGATATCAAATCATACCATCATTGTGTTGTATGGTCTATATTAGCAACGAAAAGGTGATGAAATTGAAATAAGTCAATTAATGCTTATGTGTTATGACCATAATGAATATGATGAGAAAATGGATGTAACACCCTGGTTTTGACCTCGTTGCATTAATGTATATGATGTAAATATTATATCGAATAATGATAAGGAGCTCAAGGCCAAGGCCCTATCATTGATTAATGTTTGGTATATAGGTGATCATGGTTGACACCTATGCTTTTTGTGCTAAGTCAACCATGTTTGTAAACATAATGTAAATATGAAAATTAATGAAAACCTACATCCAATTATGTCAATGCAACAAATGATGAGATGGAGGCATGATTTTCCTAAGGATAAGGGGGTGGGGAATGTTAACCTTGAACCAGTTTGGGGAAAATCCATGTGTCATGGGGAGAACCCATCAGAACTGTCATCTACCCTCTTTTGTGTCTTCTCTTCCCAACCATTTATTCTGCCAGAAGGTGGTTGAGGAAGTTATTGCTTGTAAGGGGAAGAGTATGGGCAATTTCGAATTGGGCAGAGCACCCAGTTTTGGAATGTCGTGTTTTGCTTGCATGGACGAGAAAACACCAGAACCATATGATAGTTTTGACCCATGCATTCACATTTTGGATTTACTCTCACGTTTTGAGAGGTGTGGGATATTCTGGTCCATCATTATTCATTCACCACTATCTTCCTTTCCTAGGGGAGTGACATTGTGGTAGCAGCAAAGCTCTTCTTGTGTGTATCCTTTGCTTCGACTAGTGTTTCTCACTTGGAAAGACTATGATTGCTGCATCACATCGTTATCTTAAACTACAAAGTGTATGAGACCCTGTTACTATTGTTCCAGAGTGAGCCTGTGTTGTAGATTCTCCATGTGGCTGTTGTCTTGTGCACCCTAGTTCGGGTCTGAACTATGTGCAAGACTTGGGAATGGGAGAGACATAGAATGTGCTTGATAAACCTAGTGTGGAACCTCACAATAAGGTAAGAGTGGCTGGTGAAACTTCTATGCACATCCTAAAGAGCACTGGAAGGGAAGGTGTATCCTAAGGGGATGTGGAGCAGAGAAAGGGACACTTCCTTGTGTTGGGTGTGTAGGCAGTGGGGAATCTAGGCCAGATAGGTCTTGTGAAGGTGTTCATAGCTCTTTAGATGAGCTCAATAGCTTATCAGTTCTTCCTACCCATTTCCTTAGAATCCTGATAAACCCAATGGGAAAGATGGCTTGGCCGGTAGCTCGATAAACCCATATATTGGCTTGGTTGTGTCTTGTTGTGTTTGACCTGGTGAGTAACCTTTGGCTGGATAGTATGATAAAACCTGTAGTAAAATGGATTGACCGTGTATATTATAATAAACCCATATGTTGGCTTGACTGGTCCTTAAGGTGAAGGTTGGCTTGACTGTGAACAATATGTGATACCCAATTGTGAGATGGCTTGGTTGAGTGGCCTGTGAAACCCATCTGTTGGAATGTTTTATCCTGCAGCCTGATAAACCCAATTGTGTTGGCTTGGCTAAGTGCTACTACACCTTGTCTATGTATGAGTGTGCTAGTGTTCCCTTATTCCTTGAGGAATCATTCCCATCTCGAGGGTGGCAGTGTTGCTGAGAGACTAAGGAGCACACTGGCCTATGGTGGGGTGGAACATTGCAGCGACATAGCTGGTTGCGGGACAAGTTCTATTCAAGATAAGTGTTCTTGTCTATGTTATTCTATGCAATTGTATTTCTTGTATTGTAAACTATTTGATGGAGTGTGATTAACATGTTGTTGTGTGGAATTGGTGTATTGTTCCTTTGAATAACTGCAATTGTAGGCATATATGTATGTTTTCCATCAATTCATTTAGAACTAAGTTGCAGGGTAGATTGGCCAGGTTTGTAATAGCATTAATGATCAGATCGATCCAAGACTTCAGTGAAAAAGTCAATTTTTCTGCTAGAAATCACCATTTATGCAGTCTGCGGGATGCAGAATGTCATTTCATAGATTTTGGTTTCCACAGATTTCCCTTCCACAACTTGCAAGATGCGGGATCGTAGTGTTGCGATTTCCCTAATTCCCAACCCCGCAATTCAAGTCTCTGCGCCGTCGATCTTTGCGAGATGATTCTCTTCCGTTGATCTATTTCCGATATGGGATATGAGATGCGGGTTGCGGGAAGTAAGATTTTGATTTTTGTAATTCCGCACCGTTGATTTTTGTGGGTGAATTCTGAGTCATTGATTTGGTTCTAGTTGTGGGATCATTTATGATCATTGATTTCCATCATGTTTTCTCCTCGTCATCCGATATCCTCTGAGATCTTTCCTTTTATATCATCGAACTGATCGATGGAAGATAGGAGGGAGCGTGATAGTGTTGGAAATGTCGAGATGCGGTCATGGCCATGCCCTGTGTTTCGATGAATAGTAAAGGTTCTCGATGAAAATTTTAATTTTGCATTATAATGGGGTATGGGTGCATGACATTGTGGTATCAGAGTTGCGGGTTGCAGCATTGGGCCTGGATGGGTCAGAAAGCAGTCAAGAGTACCATCTGATACCAACTTGTAGTACACTATAGTGTGGTATTAGAGCTGTGGGTTGAAGCATTGGGCCTGGATGGGCTGGGATTCAGTTAACCAAAGATGTTGGTTACAACATTGGGCCTAGATAGGCCAAGTGACAGTAAGTAAATGGTTTGGATTTTGAATTACTGTGTTTCTAACAAATGGTGTTGATAACACATTTTGTAGAGTCATAGTACATTTTGGAAAAGTAATTTGTGGTTCAGCTATGAGAACCCATGAAGGATATGATGCTTGGGACTCCTACGAGCGTGTGCGACATGCCATGGGGGAAAATGTCCGAGTTGGAAATGATGACATAGAGTCTAATGGAAGGAGATTCCAAGAGACACCGCCAAATATTGTAGCCACCATGAGAAGCCTGATTAAAGCTCAGGAAGAGCAGCATCAGTTGAATGCTACCATGTTGCAAAGTTTGACAGACTTGCAAAGAAATATAGACTCTCGATAGGGTACAGTGAAATCGAAAGGCAGTAAGAGCAGTACCAGAAGAAAAAGAAGGACTTCTAGTATATCATATGACTCAGAGGAAGCAAGTGGGGATTCAAGCTCTTCTTCTCACAAGGGAAAGAGAAAGAGGCACCATAGGGATCACTCTCGAGATGAATTTAAGAAGGCTAAACCTCCTATGTTTGATGGCGAGGTAAAGACTTGACAAGAAGCTAAAGCTTGGATTCTTGGGATAAAGAAGTGCTTCCAAGTTCAGGATTATTCATTGAACATGAAGGCAAGGGTTTCCATATTCAATTTGAATGGAAGGGAATCCATTTAGTGGGAGCAATTCAAGCAAGTAAGGAAGATTAATGAAAGGAAAATTGTGTGGAAATGGTTCCAGAATTATTTCAAGCAGAAATCCCTCTTTGACAGGTACTGTGATGACAAGATCAAAGAATTCCATGAGCTGAGGTTGGGACAATAGACCAGGGAAGAGTATGAAAATAAGTTCCTAGAACTGTTGAGGTATGTGAGGTACATCGAAGATGGAAAAGTGAAAATCCAACATTTCCTGAGTGGATTACCTCGGTATTACAAAGACAGAATCGAGTTTTGTGAACCTAGAACTATTAAAGAAGCAATAAGGAAGGATAAGTATTGCTATGAGAAAAGAAAAGGAAAACCTAATTACCATAAGACATGGAAGGACAAGAAGAATGAGAAGTCTAACTGAAGGAAGAGAGGTTTCAAACCTTCTAGCTTCAAGAATTAGTAGAAGCAACCATCACAAGCTGAAAAATATCTAGCCAGAGTGATGGGAGAGAACCCAAGAGATCCACAGTAGAACAGAGAACCTCTCCAATGTTGGAAATGTGAAGGACCCCACATGCATAGGAATTGTCCACTCGAGAATGAGAGTGCAAGGCCAACTTACAACATTCAAGAAGCAGAAATAGTGGGTCAAGTAGCAAGGGTTTTCCCTAGGATTTATGCAACACTAGAGGACCACCAGGAAGATCACCAGTCAACTGTGGTTGAAGTTGCAGGTAAGATTGTTGAGAAATCTGTTTCTATCTTGATTGACCCTAGTTCTACTCACAGTTACATTACTCCTAGAGTAGTGGAGAATTGTGCCTTTAGGAAAGTAAAGCATAGAAAATCTTGGTTAGTTCAGCTACCCACTGGAACTAAGAGAAATATTAGCGAAGTGGGGGGGAAATGCCCATTGGTTGTGAATGGATTGGTCACTTGTGTAGATTTAAATGTTCTACCACTTGGTTCCTATGATGTTCTCATTGGAATGGATTGGTTAGAAGCTCACAGAGTAAAGCTCGACTATTATAATAGGGATTTTGAGTGCTTGGATGAAGAAGGAAGCTTAAGGATTGTGAAAGGAATTCCAAAGGTGATTTCTGTGAGGTAGGTTTCAACAATGCAGTTGAAGAAGTTCTATAGGAAAGGTTTCCAGTTATATGCAGCTCATATTTTGGAGGCACCAAATAATGAAACTCCTAGCTTGGAGGACTTTCATGTGTTGCAGGAATTCAGGGATGTGTTTCCTGATGAGATTCCAGGCCTTCCTCCAAAGAGGGACATTGATTTCACAATTGAACTTGTTCCAGAAGCAGCACCAGTGTCCAAGACACCCTACAGAATGAGTACACCTTAAATTCAAGAGTTGAAGATGCAACTGCAAGAGTTGTTGGAGAAGAAGTATACCAGGTCGAGCGTGTCTCTTTGGGGAGCACCAGTTCTGTTTGTAAAGAAGAAAGATGGTACACTCAAATTGTGTATTGATTACAGATAGCTGAACAAAGTCATATTAAAGAAAAAGTATAATTTTCCTAGGATTGATGACCTCTTTGATCAAATGAGAGGAGAAAGGGTGTTTTCCAAGATTGACTTGAGGTCGGGTTACCATCAGGTGAGAATAGAGGATGAAGACATTCATAATATAGCCTTCAAAACAAGGTATGGACACTATGAGTTTGTAGTGGTACCATTTGGTCTCACAAATGCACCAGCTACATTTATGTGCCTTATGAATAGTGTCTTCAGCAGGTATTTGGACAAGTTTGTTCTTGTTTTCCTTGATGACATTCTTGTTTATTATAAGAATGAGGAAGAACATGAAGAGCATTTGAGATTGACATTGCAATTTCTCAAGGAGAATCGGTTGTATGCAAAGCTGAGAAAGTGTGACTTCTATAGAGATATAATTCAGTATTTGGGTCACATCATCTCAGAAGAGGGTATATCTATGGACCCTGAAAAGATTGAAGCCATTATAAATTGGCCTACTCCAAGAAATGTGACATATGTAAGATCTTTTATGGGACTTGTAGGATACTACAAGAGGTTCATTGAAGGATTCTCCAAGTTTCAACATGCCACCGCTTCTTTGCAAAAGAAGGGGATAAAGTTTGAATGGACATCAAGGTGTGAAGAAAGCTTCCAACAATTGAAAAATCTTCTCACCAGTGCACCAGTATTGAAAGTTGCAGACCTAGAGAAATATTTTGTGGTGTGTACCGATGCATGTAGACAAGGGCTTGGAGGAGTCCTTATGCAAGACAACCACGTTATATGTTATGAGTCAAGAAAGTTGAAGGATCATGAGAAGAACTATTCTACTCATGATCTAGAACTTGCAGACACAGTACATGCTCTCAAGATGTGGAGGAATTACTTGATGGATAGAAGATTTGAGTTAAGGACAGACCATTGCGGTCTGAAGTATTTATTTGATCAGACTACTCTAAATGCTAGACAAGCTAGATGGATGGATTTTTTATGTGAGTTTGATTTTGAAATCAAACACATAAAAGGAAAAGAGAATAAGGTAGCTGATGCACTCTGCAGGAAGGTGCAGGAAATGCATGTGGCATCTCTTAGTATTTGCTAATCAGATTTGAGGCAGTAGATTGTTAATCATACTGTTGGAGATGAAATGTATGTGCAAGTAAAATACAAATCGCAACAGCAAAGCCTTGAAAAGAGGTATGAGGGATATAAATTGGAAGAATATGGAATTCTTACTTATAAGAACATAATTTACATTCCAAAGGTAGAATATTTAAGGAGATTTGTTGTGGACGAGATCCATCAAGCTCCATATTCTGGTCACCCCAGATATCAAAAGACAATTGCTGCAGCTAGGAAGTAGTACTTCTGGCCAGGAATGAAAAAGGACATGGCTGAATACATTTCAAGGTGCATGAAATGTCAACATTTAAAGGTTGAGCATCAACATCTTACAGGTTTGTTGCAGCCTTTGCCAGTCCCGGAATGGAAATGGGAAGTTATTTCCATGGATTTTATTATAGGATGGCCAATGACTTGGAGACAACATGATTCCATCATGGTTGTGGTGGAAAAGATGACAAAGGAAGCACATTTCATATCAGTTAATTCTATGCATAAGACCGATGACATTGCAAAGATCTTCATGAAGGAGATATTCAAATTGCATGGATTACCTAAGGCAATAGTCTCTGACAGAGATGTCAAGTTCAGTTCCAATTTTTGGAAGGGGTTGTTTGCAGATTTAGGTACAAAGTTGAATTTCATCACTACCTACCATCCTCAGACTGATGGGCAGACGGAGAGAGTTAACCAAGTGCTGGAAGACATGCTTCACATGTATGTGATGGAAAAATCAACCAAGTGGGAAGATTATTTACACTTGGTAGAGTTTTCCTATAATAATGGACAGCAAGAATCCTTGGGGATGACTCCATATGAAGCTTTGTACAGTAGGAGGTGTAGGACACCAGTGACTTGTGATAGTCCAGTGAACAGGGTTGTGCTTGGTCCAGAATTGATTAAGGAGATGGAGCAAGAGGTTGTAAAGATCAAGAAGAATCTGAAAGCATCCCAGGATAGACATAAAAGCTATGCTGATAAGCATAGGGTGAACAAAGAGTTCAGTGTTGGGGATCATCTTTAACTCAGAGTGAAGGAAAAGAAGAGTTCCTTGAATCTTGGGAGTTCTACCAAGCTGTCACCCATATATTATGGGCCATTTGAAGTGCTTGAAAGAATAGGGTCAGTTGCATATAGACTTGCATTTCCTGCTAGCACTAGAGCTCATAATGTTTTTCATGTTTCTTTGATTAAGAGATATATACATGACCCTAACCATGTGATAAATTGGGATGTGATTCAAGTGGAACCCGAGGGAGAGTTCTGAATTGAGCCAATGTGCATCCTCAACAGGAAGGTCACCATGCTCTGGAACTGGGCCATAGGACAGGTAAAGGTGTAGTGGGAGCACTACGGTCCTGAAGAGGCTACATGGAAGCTAGAGGATGCCATGCGATTGGCACATCCATTTTTGTTTGAATCTACAGAGCACTGAGGAGATGCCAGTGTAGCATTTTTTTCAATTTTGTGAAACACTGAGGATAGTGCTATTGAAGGGGGAGGGGAATGTAACACCGTAGTTTTGACCTCGTTGCATTAATGTATATGATGTAAATATTATATCGAATCATGACAAGGAGCTTAAGGCCAAGGCCCTGTCATTGATTAATGTTTGGTATATAGGTGATCATGGTTGATGCCTATGGTTTTTGTGCTAAGTTAAGCACCTTTGTAAACATCATGTAAATATGAAAATTAATGAAAACCCACAGCCAACTATGTCACTGCAATGAATAATGATATGGGGGCATGATTTTCCTAAGAATAAGGGGGTGTGGAATGTTAACCTTGAACCATTTTGGGGAAAATCCATGTGTCATGGGGAGAACCCATCAGAACTGTCAACTACCCTCTTTCTTGTCTTCTCTTCCCAACCATTTATTCTGCCAGAAGGTGGTTGAGGTAGTTATTGCTTGGAAGGGGAAGAGTATGGGAAATTCCAAAATTGGGGAGAGCACCCAGTTTTGGAATGTCATGATTTGCTTGCATGGACAAGAAAAAACTAGAACCATATGCCAATTTTGACCCATGCGTTCACGTTTTGGATTTACTCTCACATTTTGAGAGCTGTGGGACGTTTTGTTTCATCATTATTCATTCACCACTATCTTCATTTCACAGGGGAGTGACATTATGGTAGCAACGGAACTCTTCCTGTGTGTATCCTTCGCTTCGACAAGTGTTTTTACCTTGGAAATAC
The DNA here is from genome assembly GCA_001517045.1 of Pseudotsuga menziesii. Lineage (NCBI taxonomy): Eukaryota > Viridiplantae > Streptophyta > Pinopsida > Pinales > Pinaceae > Pseudotsuga > Pseudotsuga menziesii. Next base: position 71,336 of record LPNX010013366.1, on the reverse strand, counting down.
TGTGATTTCTATATCACAGCATTATCTTAAACTACAGAGTGTATGAGACCCTATTACTCATGTTCCAGAGTAAACCTGTGTTGTAGAGTTTCCCTGTGGTTGTTGTATTGTGCACCCTGGTTCGGGTTTGGACTATGTACAAGAATTAGGAATGAGAGAGACATAGAATGTGCTTGATAAACCTATTGTGGAACCCCACAATAAGATAAGAGTGGCTGGTGAACCTGCTATGCACATCCTGAAGAGTATTGGAAAGGAAGGTGTATCTTGAGGGACTGTGGAGCAGAGAAGGGGACACTTCCTTATGTTGGGTGTGTAGGCAGTGAGAAATATAGACCAGATAGGTCTTGTGAAGGTGTTCATAACTCTGTAGATGAGCTCACTAGATTAGCAGTTATTCCTACCCATTGCCTTAGAATCCTGATAAACCCAACTGGAAAGATGGCTTGGCTAGTAGCGTGATAAACCAATCTGTTGGCCTGATTGTGTCTTGTTGTGTTTGACCTGGTGAGTAGCGTTTGGATGGATAGTATGATAAACCCAGTAGTAAGATGGATTGACTGTGTACAGTATGATAAACCCATATGTTGGCTTGACTGGCCCTTAAGGTGAAGGTTGGCTTGACTGTGAACAGTCTGTGATACCCAACTATGAGATGGCTTGGCTGAGTGGCCTGTGAAACCCATCTGTTGGAATGTTTTATCCTGCAGCCTAATAAACCCAACTGTGTTTGCTTGGCTGAGTGTTACTGCACCTTGGCTATGTATGAGTCTGCTGGTGTTCCCTTATTCTTTGAGGAAATCAGGCCCAGCTTGGGGGTGGTAGTGTTGTTGAGAGACTAAGGAGCACACTGGCCTATGGTTGGGTGGAACGTTGCAACGACATAGTTGGTTGTGGGACAAGTTCTATTCAAGATAAGTGTTCTTGTCTATGTTATTCTCTACAATTGTATTTCTTGTATTGTAAACTTTTTGATTGAGTGTGATGAACATGTTGTTGTGTAGAATTGGTGTATTGTTCCTTTGAATAACTACAATTGTAGGAATCTATGTATGTTTTTCATCAATGCATTTCAAACAAAGTTGCAGGGTAGATTGGCTAGATTGGTAATGGATTTAATGATCAAATCGATCCAAGACTTTAGTGACAAAGTTGAGTTTTCTGCTAGAAATAGCCATTTACGCAGTCTACAACCCCTAATTCCCAACCCCGCAATTAAAGTCTCTGCACCGTCTATATTTGTGTGATGATTCTCTGTCGTTGATATGTTTCTGATGCGGAATGCGAGATGTGGGTTGCAAGAAGTAAGATTTCTATTTTCGTAACTTTTTGACCCCGCAACTCGGGATTTCTGCACCGTTGATTTTTGTGGGTGAATTCTAAGCCGTCGATTTGGTTCCAATTGTTGGATCATTTATGATCGTTGATTTCCATCACATTTTCTCTCTGCCATCCGATCCCCTTTGAGATATTTCCTTTTAGATCATCAAACTAATCGATGGAAGATGGGAGGGAGCGTGACAGTGTTGGAAATGTTGAGATGTGGTCAGTACCATGCCCTGTGTTTGGATGAACAGTAAAGGTTCTTGATGAAAATTTTAATTCCGCACGATAATGGGGTATGGGTACGTGACAATGGATCCATTTCCTTCATCCGAGGAAGTTAGTGTTTGGAGGAGGATTACACATCCATTAAAAAATGAAAGAAATATTTTGTTCTGGGAAAATGTTACTAAACATTTTGTATAGGAATGATGGAATAATTCTCTTAGTTTATGGTGGAGGTATAATTCTTCAGTTTATAATGAGAGAATAAAAGTGTAGATTGGAATGGGTTGTTGAGAATGTATATTAGGAAAAATATTTGAATAGGTATTATCAAAGACTTATCAACACTCAAGGTGGGTAAAATTTTTCATGTTTATTATAATATATAGTAACTACATTCTTTTTTCCATTGTTATAAGTTTGCTAATAATTCAAATTAAAAATGTCAATTTTATGATGTTGTCCTTTATCACGAACATGGTCAACCTTTGAATGTTGAAGAACCTTATTAAATTATAAATTAAGTTTTTATGGATGTTGTTGATGCAGGTTAGAATATGGTATCAATTGGTAAGGTCATATTCCTATGGAGAAAATATACATCAAGACAAAGTTTGTTGTAAACCAAATTACACTAATTGATTTAATTTATTATATGAATTCAACATCAAACACATATCAACCACCAAAAGTAGAGGATATGGTGGATTAATCACACATACTGCATATATTCTATATTTTGGTCGTGTTATAATTTGACACAACACCTTCAAATAATTCTATCCTAAATTAAAGATGAAGGTATGTCACAACACATTATCAACTGGTAAGTTCAAAGTCGCTTGGAAAATATATATGAACACATATTTTATAAAAAACAAATTATAGTGATTAATTTATCTTTTGGTATGAATTTTGAGTCAAAAAATTCTCAAACGATGGTATCAATAGAAGAAGATGCTAGCATAGTGGTTCAATCACACACAAGTATATTCTATATTCTGTATTATAATTTTCTTCGATGTCATCAACTTCAAATAATCATACTATCCTAAATATGGAAGATTCTAGTACATGCATATATAAATATTATGGTATTGTAGAACCATCACAGTATATGCATTCTTATCATTTATATAGAACCATCACAAGGAAGGAAGAATTTCAACAAATTTACAAAATGTATATAGTTTTCCCACTACATTTAGATGTTGTTCTTTATAAACATGAAGGGATAGTCCTAGTTTTTATATTTCACAACTATATTTAAATGTTTGGATTTCTATCAAAGTATTGCATATCAGTCTATCTTTTCAAAAATTGTAGTTTTTATTTGTTGTCTGATCTAGATACATTATTTTTCAAGTGACTGTAATTGGGTTGTTTTGAATTGTTCTTTCCTCTATGGGGATTATCTTTCCAGTACCATTATATTTTGGTTCGTGGATCTGGTGCCCTTTTTGCTCTATCATGCAGTTCTTTCTGTATTTCCTTTGGAATGATATTTACTTGATGTTGCTATCGGTGTATGAAGTTGTTATTTCTGTTATGTATACCAGATACTTTTTAATACTAAGTATAACTAAAAAAACATTCTTATCAAATAATTATAGACAAAAAAATAATTTTTACTTCTCTTTCTTGGATAGAAAAATCAAACGTGGAAGTGATCAAGGAATCAAAGGGAGCTAGTGAATATTCATTCTATAGTCATTCCATAATTTTCTACAAAATACTCACAATCAATCATCATTATTTCTTCTCATGTAGAAAAGGATGAACCATTGCTAGTACACACAGACACACACATAAGAATTTGTTGTTGTGGGTTCATTGTCAATAGAAACGTACATTCTTAATCCAATGAAAAACACAAACTTGGATTTTTAGATTTTTAAGGAAAAATTCTAGTTTTATTTCTCAAATAGAAGAGGAAACTGCTGAAATGACATGAGACATTGGAACAAACATGAAACAAAATTTCTTCAAGTATTTATAGTAGAACACTAATAATTTTTCAATATATAGTGTATCATAATTTTTTAATATATAGTAAATGATATTCATATACAATGATATTTTTTTCTTGCAACGATAATATTTTTGTTTTAATGATTTTAGACCTTGAATATTTCTTGTACTATGGATCCACATAAAATTCCAAATTAGATATGAGAGTGAAGGGAAAGTACTGCATACTTCATCCCAAACTATCTGAATTTATATTATTGGTCACAAGTGTATTTGAGGTTGCATTAGGGGTTGACAAGGAGAAGAAAGCAGTAACACAAATAACTAAGAAAGTATTCAAAAAAAGTCTTTCACTATGTGGTTTGTTTTTTTATATGGAATATTTAAAAAAGGATTCCATAGCCTAGTTAACCAAGCCACTTGAGGTGTTCTGGAGACAATATAATGAAGAATATAATGAAACCAATACAATACTTGTTTATAAAAATGTTGCTGGAGATTCAGGAGATAATTGTATAGTAGTTGCAGCCATTGGTTCAAAGGACAATTGACTAATGCAAATTTTGGCAGAGTATCTCAGTTTTGGTTCCAGAAGACATTAATGATGTTAATCTTGTATATATTTTGAAATCTGTACAATAAATTTTTATAAGAATAAAATTTAGTGTCTTCGATCCACTTTAACAATTAATGTGATTTTTCTTCAGATTTTATTTTCACATGCTTCGTATATGTTTAAAAAAAATTGATATTGCATTTTCCTGCATTTGATTTCACTTATTTCTATATGATTTTCACTTCTAGATAATTCTATTTTAATGGTATATAATTATATTATGACTACAATCTTTCAATTATCATGTTGTAACCCCTTAACCAATAAGACTAGTACATAAGGGGATATGCCATTTCTAACATAATTAAAACCAGAAATATGAGTAATTCGAACTATGAATGCATTCCAATGTCGCTTGTCTTAATTTTCTATTAATAGTTTGCATAAATTTTTATCATGTTACTTGAATTTTGTTTTAGGTCCTCCATTTACAAATTCTAAATCAATTTTCATATAAGTGATTTCAATTCAAAAAAAAAATATTGATATTGGGAGTAGAAGAATTAATTTTTGGAGTACTAGGGTTTGTCAGCACAAAAATTCACTACTTAAAGTATGATTTCAAAATGGTCCTTAAAATTACTATCAACACAAGTTTATTCCCTGGTTATTAGAAGTTACAAAGGAAATTTTTGACATTTCTTTATGGTTTACGTACTTGGAAAAAAACAAATTACATTTTTTCTTCAAAAGTTTGATTGGATGAAGGATGTCAAATTTGTATTTGTTTGGGGTCAATCTAAATGTGAAATGAACATTTTCAAAATAATTCATTCTATAAATTTGTTACCTATCTACCATAAAGAACACATCTAAATTGTTTTATATTTATGAGGAAAGACATGATAAATTGAACATCTTGTTTGTAGATGAAACTAGGTGTCATAGTGGGAAAAATAGAGAGGAAAATTGTTTCAAAATCCATCCCAATTGGTAATATGACGGTTATTTGGAAAGAGGTGTACTTATATGTTCCAATATTTGTAACTTTCTAAGACATTAGCTGAAAACATGCATAAAGAGGTACTTGAAAATGCTTACAAAAATAGTTCCTGGTTATTCATTTTAGAGAATTGGAAAATGACTTCATGGTTAACATTCTTGTTATGTGATACAATATTTTACTTATATTGATACTTATTTTTGGTAATTATATAAGCATATGTGGAGTATGTGAAACCAATCTTGTTTTATTATTTCTTATATGAATGATGTTCACTACGAAATCAAACAAAAAATCAATGATATTTATCAACCCAAAATCAAAAGTTTGGATCATGCATAGAGCTCAATTTGACTGAAAGAGTATAGTTCTTGTGGATGAATTCAAATTCAGATGATGACAATTATATGTTGGAATATTTACAAAAGTCAGATTATTTTTAGAAACAGGTTAAATAGTAATTTGTATTAAATGGTTCAGGAAATGTATAACAACCCATGGGTTACAATGATTTCAATAATAACAAATTTTATTTATAATCTGTGAGTTGAATGGTGTTCACTGAGTAATTTCTCAAACAAAATTATCAATGATATTTATCAACACTTAATGAAAAGTTTGGAGCATTCATATAGATCATTTTGATTGAAATTGTATGATCCTTATGGATGAATGGAAATTCAGATGATGATAATTATAATATTACGTTGGAATATACCCAAAAGTGAGATTATTTTTAGAACATGTAATAGTGACTTTTATTAAAAGGATGGGGAAATACTTAAAAAACCAATATTTACAATGGTTTCAATAAGAAAATATATGTCCAAGATTTGGCATAATATTCCAAAAATCCTTTAGCCTTGTAAGACAATATTTCCTACAAAAATATAGAAACTTCCTAGAACTATACTTCCAGATAAATTGTCCTAGTAATAATAATAAAAACATTTAAGCAAGACATATTTATGAAAATCCATGGCCATTATGGCCTGCATCCATGAACTCATCATTATGATCCTAATCCTCAGCATGATAACTTGGACCTTCACATTTTTTGATAGGAGTGTGTTGGACAGTATCATCTTATATGTATTTTGAGTCTATACATAACCCAACATGAGACTGGATTCCTAGGTACAAGAAAAGTACCATATTGAAATGCATCTATGAATAATTAAAAAGGTGAAGTTGTTTTATTTCTTGTGCGTGTCCCTTGAATTTGGCTTGTATCTGATCATGCTCCTGTAAAATTCAATGTAGCATAGGATCAAAAACCCGCAGGATTCAAAACGGAGAATTGTAGAAGAGAGAGAAGGAATTGATAAACTTAGATCAATAATTCATGGAAGATAAAAAAAACACTCATGAGACCAATAATTGGAATAATTAATCATAATCTATTAATCAGTTTATAATTAAGTAAAACAAAGGTAATACATATAGGAAAATTCAAATACCTAAGATGGAAACCAAATATACTAACCTAGACTAACTCCAGAGCTAACTCAGTGTGGGAAAATCACCACTAGTGCTCACTAATGTAACTCTAGATCACTAAAACAATTCACCATTAGTTAACTGATGAGGGTAGGTGAGAAAATGCACCTTACTTCCCCTGAATCATGGAAACTGGTGCTAGGATGATTGAGAGTGATCTAATTGATGGGAATCAGAGCATAACTAGACTTAACTGAATACCTACTAGAGTCAATTGTTGGAGACTGTCGGTGGCACTCAGAGTGGGTTCCTAAATTATAGGGATTGGTCCCTAGGGCACCTAAATGCATGCAAATAGGTGAAGTAAGTTTAATACATCCCCTAGGTGTGTCTCGCATGCACTAGTGGAGTGATGAAGACCTCCTAAGCTAGGAAAAATGAGAAAATAAACTATGTATTTAAAGGAAGTGCTAGTAATAATCCCACCCCCGCCTTAAACCTAAATTTGGACAACCTGGGTCCTGGGAACTAAGACCAAAGGTCAGCNNNCCCAACCCCCCCTCAAAATAAGAAGGAAAATTAGGAACAAGATTTGATACTAAGAGAAAAAAATTCTTCTTCAGTAAAAACTTGTGAAAATGTTTCTACAATCTACATCTCTATGGAGCAGTAGTGGTGGTTCTTGTTTGCACTAGTATCCTAGAATTGTGCATGTGATATTTTTCGTCTTTTTCCAATCCGATGATAGATAGGAGAAGGAATTTTTCCTTTGTATCTTGTTTATGGAGGAAGAGTGACATGATACAACTTGTTCTTCAGTGAGAAGAATTATTGATCAGATCTTACCATCATGTAGCATCTCTATGGGAGCTTGTTGTACCTCTCTGAGAGAAGTAAATTTTCTTTACATAGAACAAGGATTTCTTTTTGAAACTGGGATCTTGTTCTCCTACTATCAGATGGATATCCAATCATGTTACCAGCTACCTCAATGACATTTTAATCCCACTTAGGCCTAGGATTGGGAGCAAGGACTGGAACGATATATGGATCACTGTGAACCTCATATTTAGTTTCATAAATTGATTCAACTTTGTACTCTACTTCATATTCTGAATCAATAAAATTAATGGAAACATCATCATATGAAAAAGGTTTAGGTAGAATCGTTTTACCTTCCCTTTCAAATAGATGCTGAGATTTCACTGGATCTGAGTATGGAAAAAAGTGTGAGAATTCATATGCCTTGGAGGAATAGTTTCCAACACCTTTCTCTATTAGCTTCCCAGTTGATATATCTGATATATCCACTGAGTCAGGACCAAATACAACTCGAGTATGTGTCATCTAGTATACAAATAATAAATTTGCAGCTAAGGAGGGAATATAGAGTACATTTTTAAACGCTCCATGATTTAACTTGGTTGAATCCTTTCCTTCAACTCGAATTTAAGTGTCATCACCCATGTGAATACTCAGACCATAAGTAAGTTGTAATGAAGTGAATTATTCTATGGATGCCACCATATGATTGGATGCTCCTAAATCAATGAGAAAGGCATGTGATTTTGAACAACTAGCCTTCAGTTCATGGCATCTCTCATCATGATATTTAGTCTTGTCTCCAAAGTCAACATTCCTTGAACTTTCAGGGAGGGAAATATTGTTCTTATCAAGGAGTTTTGTCACATGATCTATTGTCTTCTTCATAGAATATTTCTCTGTATGGTTTCCTTTATTATAGTAGGATCACTTGCCTTTGTCATACCTATGATGTTTGTCCTTCCTAAATACTGAGGCTTCATTGGATGGATCAAACTCTTCTTTAGGTTAAAATTCAGTGTTCCTCTTTTCTTTTCCTTTCTGCTTCCCCCTTTCTTGTGTATTCCTTGTCTCACCAGCTAAGAGAGCTTGATCTGGAGAGGGTCTTAGAGCTCCTATCTATATCAGCTTTCTTGTTCTTGGATTATAGACTCTGTGAAGGAATCAATGGATGGAATTCGCCAATTTGGAGTAGTCATTCACCCAAAGTGAAAGGTAGATACAAACATTGAGAATTTTGGGCCAAGTTTGCTTAGAATTGAGAGCAACAATTTCTCTTCCTTCTTATTAATCCTACGGTACTTGCATTGCATGACAAGTGATTTGAATTTTGAGAAAAAATGTTGTCTAGTTTCAAAGTGGTTGTGTTGTAGTATTATAATCTCATTCTCCGGGATATGGCCCCTCATCTCATCATGTTTTCTAAATAAGGATTCGATCTTGTCCCATACTTTTTTTGGTAGTCTCAATCCCTCAAGGTGAAAGAGTAACTCTCTGGAGATGTGGATGCACATGAAGCCAAAAGCTTCATCAAGCTTATCCAGATACTTGGATTTTCAATATACTATTGGGGTTAAACTTCTCTTCCCATGGTGACCCTGTACATACCCTTGTTGCACAATACCATATGCATGATAGCCCTCCAATCAAGGTAATTTAAAGGTGTGAGGATTATGGGAGTAAGAGATACTGAATTCTCCATTTCAGAGCTTCACGAACAACAAATTATTCAAGAAATATTCAAATAACCTGCAAAAACAATACAATTTGAATCAAATCAATTCAAACACTATCCACTTCAACATGGGCACTTTATTTGGGTGCATCACACTTGGATATAATTCTTTAGACATAATCCAGAGGGAGAAAGGAATTAATTACGGGATTTATGTGGAACCCAATTGCTTCTAGTGCATCAATGGAATTTTTCGAGGTTCGAAGCAGGAATGGATACATTCTCTTATACCATGTAAAATTCAATGAAGCATAGGATCATCAGGTTACAAGATTCAAAATGTAGAATTGTAGAAGAAAGAGAAGCAATTTCTAAACTCATATCAATAATTCATGGAAGATAAAAAAACGCTCGTGAGACCAATAATTGGAATAATTAACCATAATCCATTAATCAGTGTATAATTAAGTAATGCAATGGTAATACATATAGGATAATTTAAATACCTAATATAGGATTCAAATCTACCAACCTAGACTAACTCCAGAGTTAACTTACTGTGGGAAAATCACCACTAGAGATCACTAATGCAACTCCATATTGCTAAAAAAGTTTAAAATCAGTCAACTAATGAGGGTCGATTTGAAAATGCACCCTACTTCCCCTTAATCATGGAAACTAGAGCTAGGATGATTGAGAGTGATATAACTGATGGGAATCATAGAATAATTAGACTTAACTAAATAACTACAAGAGTCAACTACTGGATACTGTTGGTGGCACTCAGAGTTAGTTCCTAAATTATACGGATTGGTCCTTGGGGCACCTAAAATCATGCAAACAAGTGTAGTAAGTGGCATATGTCCCCTAGGTGTGTCCCCTGTGCACTAGTAGGGTAATCAAAACCTCCTAAGCTAGGAAAAATTGACAAATACACTATGTGGTTAAAGGGAGGATTAATAATAATCCCAACAACTTCTTATCATATTTGTCCATGTGATTGTTGATATGGAAAATGGACTCCTTCATTCCCTCCATTTGAGAACTCATTCTCCTTAACATTATCTCAATGTTCTTAATCTCATCTGCCTAAAAAATATTAAATCGGTCTCCACATGGGAGAAGGGAGAGCGAGGAGCGTAGACTATTCCGCTCCAAATTGTACTGGACCACAAATCAAAGACATGAAAAATGAATCTTCCATGGGTTTAGAAACAAATTACCTAGAAATGCAAACTTACAAGTTCCAGATACTACGAAATATCTAGGGCGGATTACCAAATCATCATCTCTCGCGATAACACGAAACATATCTTGCTCCATGGTGTCACAAACAGTCCCAAATGTGTTTAACACATTATACAACCTGATGAGAACTCTAAATAGTTATCCTTTTTATAAGGTTCATTTAGTGTCTATTTTTAACCCGAATCAAAAAATGGTGCTACCAGGATCACACCATTTTTTTCAGGGATAAGATTACAAAATTTTGGATACCCATCAACTATTTTTTTTTTAAACACATAAAAAGACAAATATTTATTATAAATGTATATTGTTTTTCAACAAATGCAAAATATATATATCAAATTGTTTTGCTTTAAACAAACAAAAATATAAAAAAACTATTCAAATTTAAACAAAAAAAAAGTATTTAAAAAAAATAAAAAGTATTTTTTTTAGATTAAAATAAAAAACTATTAATAAAATAAAATAAAAAACTATTACATTTGAAAAAAAACAAAAAAAAATACTAAAAATTAAAAAATAAAAATAAAAACATGTCATCCTCCACCCCTCTTCCGACCCCTCTCCTCCTCCTGCTTCCTCTCCCACCTCCTCCCCTCCCTTCCCCGGCCCCTTCCCTCGCCCCTCCCCTCCTAGGCCCCACCTGCTCCCTTCTGCCTCCTTAGGGAAGGGACGCAGCAGGGGCAGGGAGGGAGGGGATGGGGAGAACGAGAGAGGAAGCAATGATGGGAGAGGTTGCGGGAGAGAGTAGGAGGGTGGAAGTAGGGTAGAGGAGGAGGGTGGCAGGTAGTTTTTTAACTTTTTATTTATTTATTTTGTAAACTGTTTTTTGTTTGTTTTAATTTTTTAATTACTTTTAATAATTTTTTTATAATAGAAATTTTATTTTATAGTTAAAATTTTCATTTTTGAAATAATTTTTTTAATTTTTTGATAGTTTAAAAAAAAATTATATAAGATTCAAATTTTTTTTAATAAGAATTACAATTTTTTTTTAATTTTAGCAAAAAATTCATCCTTATTATGTTTTTCTTTTAATTTATATTAATTTTTTTAACATATAGATTTTTATTTTTATTTTAAGTTTTGCTATATTGTTTTTATATATAATTTTTTTTATTTGTTTTTATGATTTTCAGTCTTTTATAAGAAAAAATTATAAGAATTTTATAGAAAAAACTTTATAAAAATATTTTAAAAATGCGGAGAGGGAGAAGTCATTGCCATGAATATGGGAGGCCCTATTTTTCAAGGCCATGTTTAAATTGAATACAGTAATGTTAGCACTACTTTTCGATTTAGAGGTAGATTTTAATATTTTTCTACCAATGATATTGATTGTTAAGTCCATGCTTTCAAACAAGTTATAATTCTATCCTTTCAAAAAACCAATGTGCTACCAATAGCATTAGATTTGTATTCAATGGTTGATCTTAAGGCGATTTTTAGAAACAATATGTGTTTTTGAGGCAATAGTTGTATTTCTAATTTTGAAAGAAAAGCTATTTCTACTAGTAGCATCACTTTTCGATTTGAAGGTTGATTCTTGTGTTTTTGACGCAAAAACAAAATATTTTTAGGGCTAGAGTTCTCATTGTGAGTATAGAGTTCTCGTCAGGTTGTATAATGTGTTATTCCCAATTCTAGATCAGAGAGCTATAATACAAGCCATGTAGGAAAAAAATAAAGGTGAAGGGTTTATTGAAGAACACCTAATCTATGCCAACAAACAAATAAGGAAAAGGCAATGAAGGAAGGTTCATTGTGCACTCCCCTAGATTTGTCAAATAGCAATCATAAAGGGAACAAGTCTAAACATTTTGACCGAAATACAAATATTTTTTTAAACTGGTTTATGTCTTTAGAATCCGATGATTTATACAAAAACTTGTTTGAATTGTGTTAGGAAACCATGGCCAAAATCGTTAAGTGTTTAGGATACACCCAATAAAGGGATATTCTCCAAATCACATCACATCGATGATATTCACAAGCGATGGACTGGCGGGTAAAAATTCAACATCTGAACACCCAAGATATAGGGAAAAATCACACTCTAAACCTTATCGTGTTTATAAGTATTGTTTCGTTGTCAACATTAGTTCTCTATTAATATATCATACGTTGATTTGAGTAACCATATCAAGTGTGATAGATCATTACACTTCAAATAATTTTTTTGTATTATGTAAACATCTGTTTCTTCATAGAGGTTCAACATCCATTTAATTTTTGATGTACTCTAGAAGATGATAGCGTAGAACTAGACTAAGTTTCGCACATGGAGATCGTTACAGTGTGCTTTGGGCAAGGAAAATTTTAGGGACAAAATTTTATCCCATGGGTTATTTTTAGACTTTTTTCAAAAAAAATATTCCCTAATTTTCCTTTTTCAAAGATGATTCACCCAAATTCTATGGGATACTTTTTTTAACTCTAAAAATCACCAAAATTGCCCAAAATTTGATAAAGTCCTTAGAAATTTGAATATTTTTACAAAAAAATTGCCAAACTTTTATGTTCAAAAATTTAAGTATTAGTATGATTCCCCAAGTTTTTTAAGTTTCAAAAAATTATGGATACTTAAAAAATTTTCCTGGATCCGGACCAAATCCTAATGACTCTAACCTAGAGCTAAGAATTATGCACAACACTCATCAGTGAATGTCAAATCAGAAACGCATCATGTTCGAATTGAAATTGATCAATTTGTTGTGAATTAAAATAACATTTAAATCTTGATTAGCCATGCTCAATGTTGATTAGCCTCCGGTCAGACCATGTGACAATTATGACAATTATGGCTCAGGGACATAGATGAATTTGCTTGATCCATCTAAAAATCCATTTGCATATCCATCTATGCCTCTAAACCATAATTTTTAAATCATAGTCGCATTCATTAGCACAAGTGGTGGTATTTATAAGGAAGATACATCCCTAGAGCATAGAGTTGGTTCTCTGGGTGGTGAGGTTATTTGTTAACCATTTATACACATTGCTTTCATATTTACATCTCAACCCCTCATATTTAGTCACAAATTAGTATGTCTAGCATCCCATCAAAATTGTCGAGTGACATGTGTCTAGAAGAAATGATGAAGCAACTGTCTATCCAGGTCAAAAACATCAGAGGGTTTCTTGACACTATCAATGGTAGAATGTATGATCAAATAAATAAGCATGAAGCAATCGCAACAATTGTGGATGATTATGGAAACAACAACAATAATTTAAAGTTCCTAACTTAGGAACATGAGAAATCCATCCGAATAATGATAAACATGGCTCAGACTATGAGGGGACCCAATACCACCTCTAGCTCCAAGGTGTCAGAGAACTCGATTAATCAAGAAGACACACTACAAAGAGAAGAAACTCCTCGACCTATTGCATGACAAAGATAAGAACCTAGAATTAGAAACGATGTGCACTAGGGGCTAGGTAATGTCCAGCCACCACCTTTTTCATATTGTTTTTCTTTGACACTGTTCTTTGTTCGACAATGTTTTTTTTATGTTTTTTCAAGCCTATAGTATATGTATTTTGTTTGTATATTTTAAACCTGCATGCAAAGAAAATTCAAGGTTGAATCTCATTGGCAATTTTTGTAATATATTGTATCACAATTTTTATTTATTTATTGGGGTTTCCAAGGGATATGTATCAGTAAAGGGTACAACATAAAACATAGTGTCACTCAAAAATTGGCTAGAAAAATATAAAAAATTTAATTAAGAAAAAAATGTTTATATAATAATTTTCAAGTAAGAAAGGAAACACATGGTAGATGACATACTTTCCTCGAAGGATCGTTGGACATTTGTGATTCCTTGTAAAATTAAGAACTAGATTTGATAAAATTCTAATGGGTCCGAAAAATAACAACACGAGCATTGCTTCGACCCACTACAAACGATTGGCTATGTATTATCACCATAATCAACCACGTAGAAAGCAACATCCAATACATTAGAAGACATAATTAAATTGGTTGGTGAATGTTTAATTCCACATTAAACTAGATACGAACACATACACAACATTGTGAGAGAAATTAACCTCCAATAATCCCCCATTCTTGACTTGTCCAAAAACAAACAATGGATCTTTATCCATATTCTAAACATAGCGTTAGTCTTAGGTCAGACTCTCCCATCAACTCCTAATATGTTGTCTCGCATCGTTAAAGTTGTTCTTAAAAAATTGTTCGATAATTATTTGACTAGAAAGAAGGTATGGAATGCTATTACAACTACAACCTATACATCATTTACATACATATTAAAATACTTATAAGTTTGATAAACATGCCTTGTATCAATCAGTTTACATAAAAACTTAAATTTAAACTATTACTATTTAAAAATCAATGTTTAGTTGGGAATCCAAATACGAGTGTGCGAAAGGGAAGAAACTCATGTTGGTTGTGGAGACTGATTTTGTACCCATTTTTACTGTACTTGTCCCAGTTGGGGGGTGCAGGCGGATATCGTCCCCCCACGGGGTCCAGGGGAAAAGCTGCTGAAAGAATTTTTTGGGATGTTTGATGGCCAGCAGTTTGCAAACCCATGGTATTGGGTGACCGGTAGTATTTTCCCATGGTAATTCCCCTATAAAATGAAATTATTGTCATACGGTTATGTATTGTATTGTAGCATTGTAAAACAATCTATGTGATTGTGTGAGACAGACTGTGAGAGTGTGAAGAGGAAGTGCAGCGGGATTGTTACAAGTTGTATCCCTTCATTTTGTTAGATGGTATAATAATAAAGGACTGGAAATTTATGTCTGAACATAGCCCATATTGGGTGAACCACGTTATATCTATGTCTCTCTTGTAATGTGTTTAATATTTTCATATTGTTTAATTGTTTAATTGATATTGCTCTATGATCATGTTTTTCTAACAATTGGTATCAAATCCAAAAGGTCTATATGGATGGTAATCTCGCAGGAAAGAAGGGTTCCTATTTTGAGTGGGAGTAATGGCATAAGAAGGAAATCTTATGTTCGAGAAATTTAATGACCAAAACTACCAGTTATGGAATATGCAAATGGAGGACTATCTGTACAAGAAGGATCTACACCTACCGTTGGGTGAAAAAAAAAACAATTGACAACTATGAAGGATGAAGAATGTGATAGTATTGACAAAAGGCACTGGGAACAATACAACTGTGCCTACCTTCGTCGCTGGGTTTCAATATCTCAAAAGAAAATACAACAAAGGGTGTGATGTGTGCATTGGCTAAGCTCTATGAAAATCCCTTGGCTTCCAACAAGGTATTTTTAATGAAGCATTTATTTAATATGAATATGTCAGATCCCGTGGGGTGTAGAATAGATGGTGAATGGGTGTATTGTTAAGGAATTCCTTTCTTAAGGTCACTAGTCCGAAACTCCATGGGTGCTTACTTATAAAAAAAATATGAAGATGTCAAAAGGTGGATCTGTTGTTGACCATTTAAATGAATTTAATACACTTAATATTCAGATAAGTTTTGTAAAAGTGAACTTTGATGATGAGGTTAGGGACCTTCTAATATTGTATTCATTTTTGAAAAGATGGAATAGCTTGGTCATGGTTGTAAGTAACTTTATCCATGGTTCAAACACTCTTAAACTTTATGATGTTGCTGGTGTTATTCTTAGCGAGTAAATGTGAAGAAAAAGAACATGTGATACATCAAGTAATGTGTTGACCATGGAGAGCAAGGGAAGACAAAAGGAGAGAGGAAGGAGCTCATGTAATTGTGAAAAGTATAGAAAGGTCAGATCCAAGTCTAGATTTGGAAAAATAGAGTGTTGGAACTAAGGTAAGAAAGGACATCTGAAAAAATATTGCAGAGCTCCAAAGAAGAAAGGAGACAGGAAACATGAAACTATTGAAGAAGCAAATGTAGCAGGTGATGTGTTATAAGACGCTTTGATTCTTGCATTAGACAATACTAGTGATTACTGGGAAGTAGATTCAGGGGCTTCATGTCATGCTACACCCCATATGAAATTCTTTTGTGATTATGTTCGAGGTGATTTTGGACATGTTTTATTGGGGGGTGATGAACCATGTAAAATTGTTGGAATGGGTAAGTACAGGTTAAGCTAAATAATGGAAATGAATGGTTTCTAAAAGATATAAGGAATAATCATACTATGAAAACAAATATGATCTCAACAGGGAAGTTGGGAGATAGCGAATGTTTTTCTACATTTGGAAAAACATGGTGGAATATCACTAAAGGAGCACTGGTAATAGAAAAAGGAGATAGGATAGGTATGTTGTATTTATGTCCTCATAGTACTGATTATTCTATCTATGTATCTTCCAAAGAAACAGGTGCAATGTTGTGGCATCATAGGCCTGGAAACATGAGTGAGAAGGGAATGCAGATTATCCACTCAAGGAAATTTATTTTGTATTTGAATCAGGTAAGTTTGGAATTCTGAGAGAATTGTATTTACAGAAAACAAACGAGAGTTATATTTCTCAGGGTGAGGAAAATAAAGAAGAGTGAAAATTTAAAGCTTGTGCATACATGTGTATGGGGACTGGACCAGGTACAATTTCTTGGTGGATATCATTCTTATGTTACTTTTATTGATGACACAACTAGAAAAACTTGGGTTTATTGCATTAGAGAGAAATTTGATGTGTTTTATACTTTTAAGAAGTGGAAATATTTGGTTGAGAGTCAGACAGGGAAAAAGTTGAACTATATCAAATCTGATAATGGAGATGAATATTGCAGTAAAGAGTTTGATAGTTACTATTCATACAATGGGATTCACAGAGAGAAGACACTCCCTGGAACACCACAAGAAAATAGTGTGTTAGAAAGGATGAACAGAACGATCATGGAGCATGAAAGGTGTATGTGATTGCATGTAGGGTTTCCCTTACAGTTTTGGGTTGATGCTATAGATATTTTTTATTTAATAAACAGAGGGCCTTCAATCGCTTAGGATGGTGGGATTCCATAGGAGGAATGGACAGACAAAAATGTAAAATACTCATTTCTGAGAACTTTTGGTTGTGAAGAATTTGTCCATAATGATAAAGAAAATAGAACAAATCTTGAGGCTAAATCCAAGAAATGTACCCTTATTGGATACATGGTTGATGATTTTGTTTATCTCTTATGGGATTATGAAAATAAAAAAATCATTAGGAGTAAAGATGTAGTATTCAATGAAAAGGTTATAAAATTGAGCACATAGATCTGTGGATCAACACACAACTCACAAGATAGATCAGACAATTTTACTCAGAATTGAAGAATGAAACAGTGCAAAACTAGCTTGTAACTGTGTAATGCTTTCATTAATAAAAATTAATTGGATAGTTAATTACAATGTAATACATTGGTATTAATAACCAGTCAATTCAAATGCATGAGAGAGGAATTCGAATTGATTGACTCTACCTAACTGCATAGATAACTAGACATGTATAAATCACTATCGGAGCCTAACTAGTTAGCTCCAATTGTCTAAATCAGTGCACCAGTCAATTAGAATCAGTTAACTAGTCTAACTGAATGTGGTAGGTGTGGAATTGTGCCTTCCCATATGCAATCAATCAATTACTGGTGCTAACTAAATGTAACTGGATGTAATTGACTCCTAACTAGGATTAAATAGTCACTAACTGAACTCAACTGAAGGAGGTTGGTTCCAGCACTCCCAGTGGCTCCTAAACTGAAGGGATTGGTCTAGGAGGATCCTAAAATGATGCATGCAAGTGCATTCAATGGAATTTATACTCAACTAGTTTTCCACACACTCTAGTAACTAGAACATGTGGCCCAATTAGACCATGTGGACCCAATGATGCTAGTGACTAAATATAGACTGAAAAGAATCCTAATTTAGAAATAATTGACCAAATTGGACAAGCGAGGATTATAATCCTAACACCCCTCCTGAATGCTAAATTGGAAATTTTTTTGTCCATGGTAACTAATAGCATAGGTCACCCATTAAATCTAAAGTAAAGTAACTACTTAATACAAGGAAACGAGGAAAAACCACATGGGAAAAAAGCCCCCCCTTAAACTAAGAAGGTAGAATCAGGATCAATCTTGTTCTTCTATGCAAAGGTATCTTGGGGCATGAAATGTAGACTTATCCATATTATTTCTAGAGGAATATTCCTCTTTGGAAAAAGAATGATGTGCTCAACTGAATTAGGAACATAGACAGCTGCTGGATGAAAACTGGACCCATGTAGAGAAACTGAAATCAACTAATAAGAGAGAAAAAGTGCTTGATGATTCGATCCATGTGAGGAACACCCAAGAAAATGATATGTTGTATACTTGAACAAAAACCCATGAGTGGTAAAATCAGCCCCAATTTTTAGGATCAAGTGTCCAGGCGGATGCAGAATGTCTTCCTCTTTACTAGTTCTGTGAGGAGATGAGCATGTGACCAAAGGTAGAGAATCCCTAGCAATGTGGAGAGAGAATGCTTCAGTTCCATAATATGATATATATTCATAAATAACTAATGATTCATAAAATAAAATATCAGAAACCTCACAGGAGGAAACTAACACCAAATCCCCAACAACAAATTTGAATAAGACTTGCGTTACTTGATTTTTCACACCAAAATTGGTGAGAGAAGCTACAAGCATGACTGAAAGCTATTGGAATCTAAAATTTGAACCAAATAATATCATCTTAGATCCAAATAAGATCATATCAGATCCAAATAATTTCATATAAGATCCAAAAGTATGGTCCACTGAGACAATAGATCCGTAGTTTTCTCTTTCTTCAAAATTATGAATATTGGTGCATGCAATCCTGTTGGAATTCGCTGGAAGATCTAGATCAATGAGAGTGAATGGGTCACTCCCACTATCTGATATTTTTTCCAAAATATCCAAGTTATTAATTATCTACACACCAGCAGAAACATTAGAGGGAGAGAAATCAAATTCCTTTTCACTTTCGGAAGCAATGACTGGCAAATTTTTGACAGAATTTAAAGGAGAATCACTAGAGAATGTTTGCACAAAAGTGCAAAATTATTTTTCTTCAAGATCAGATATTTGAATGTATTCTTATGTATCATCCTTATGAGAATATGAGATATCATAGATCTCATAAAATTTTGGAGCATCAGGAGAAGGAGTCACTTCAAGGAGACTTTCTTCAATTTGAATTGATTGTGTAGAAGATTATGCTTCTTCTTCATCTTGAAAAAATTCATAGAAGAGAGTAGAGGTGGATACTTTTGGATCAATAACTCTTGTGCTATTGGGTGTGGTCTCCAAAGTGCTATTATTATCCTCATTATTCTTTCCAAAGTTTCTGTCCAATTTTGTCTAGAGATCCTTTGGGTATTCAACAGATTTAGTGAGGTAGCACAAGCTAGGAGAAAGGGCCAAACCTATTGCTCCAAAATATCCATCACCATCATTTAGCTAGTCATTCTCATTCTCATAAGAATATTTTCAAAGTCCAATAGACACCTCATAAATATCTTGTCTCTTCAGAGAAGAAATCATCTTCAACTTCCATTCCGAATAGCTTGTGAATGGGGTGAGAAGAGGAATTGATGAATCCATTCAAAGTTGTACCTACAAAAACAAAAAAGGGGCACCGTAAGGTCTTACAACCTACAATTTTAAAGTTTTCATCACACCTAGATTAGTTAATCAAGCGATCTTGATCAACAATCCCTTTGCTTATGATTTTTGTGGTAAACTTTTCGCTTCTAGTGCAGTGCTGGAAGGAGCAATTTTGCTCCAAAAACAATTTGATCCAAGTATGAATCTGTAGTAGGAGAAGTGACTTGTCTTGATGAGGCTCTTATACCATATAAAATTGAGCACATAGATCTGTGGATCAGCATACAACTCATAAGATAGATCAAACCTAAGAATTGAAGAATGAAATAGTGCAAAAATGGCTTGCAACTGTGTAATGCTTTCATTAATCAAAAGTATTTGGATAGTTAATTACAATGTAATACAATGGTATTAATAACCAGTAAATTTGAATGCATGAGAGAGGAATTCGAATTGATTGAATCTACCTAATTGCATGGATAACTAGGCATGTCTAAAGCACTATCAGAGCCCAACTAGTTAACTCTAATTGTCTAAATTAGTGCACCAGCCAGTTAGAATTAGTTAACTAGTATAACTGAATATGGTAGGAATTGCACCTTCCCAAATGAAATCAATCAATACCTAGCACTAACTGAATGTAATTGGATGTAAGTGAATGTAACTGACTCCTAACTAGGCTTAACTAGTCACTAATTGAATTCCACTAAAGGACGTTGGTTTTGACACTCCCAGTGGCCCCCTAAATTGTAGGGATTGGTATAGGAGGCTCATAAATTGATGAATGCAAGTGCATTCAATGGAATTTAGCCTCAACTAGTGTTTCCCACACTCTAGTAACTAGTACATGTGGCCTAATTAGGCCATGTGGACCCAATGATGCTAGTGACTAAATATAGACCAAAAATACTCCTAATTTAGACATAATTGACCAATTTGGACAAGAGAGGATTATAATCCTAACAAAGGTTATGTACAAATATAATTTAGAGGGAAATAAAGAGAAAAAGGAAAACAAAGAGTACACAGTGCTTGATGAAATCAAATAAAACGACGTTCCAAAGGCACCAGAAAATCAAGAGCAGCAACCTATACCTCAAACTCCTGCAAATGTAAGAATATCTACCAAGTCAAGTATACCCCCTAAAAGATTCTCTCCTTAACTATATTATTTATTGATGATTGATTCTGGTGAACCAATATGTTATGAAGAGGAAATTTAGGTAGAAACTAGAAAGAAATGGGAGCAAGGAATGGATGATGAGATGGACTCATTGGTTAGAAACTAGACCTGGGATTTGGTTGAGTTTCCTACAAGAAAAATAACATTGTAGAATAAATGGTTTTATAGGTTGAAGGAAGAAGATGGAGGAAAGAAGTGGTACAAGGATAGACTTGTTGTAAATGGGCTTGCACAAAAGAAAGGTATAGACTTTGATGAAATATTTTCTCCCATTGTTAAAATGACTTCAATTAGGACTATGTTAAGTCTAGTGGTGGTAGAAAATTTGCATCTTGAATAGTTAGATGTAAACATATCCTTTCTCCATGGGGATTTGGAGGAAGAGATTTATATGAAACATCCATAGGGGTATGAGTTCAAAGGGAAGGAGAATCTAGTTTGCAGGTTGAAGAAGAGCTTGTATGGCCTGAAGCAAGTTCCAAGGAAATGGTATTTAAAATTTGATAAGTATATGATAGAATGGGGCTATAATAGATGCCATTATGACCATTGTGTTTATTTCAAAAGGCTAGATAATGGAATATATATTATATTGTTATTGCATGTGGATGACATGCTTGTTACAGGGTCTAACATGTAGGATATAAATGTGCTAAAAAGAAAACTAGTTAAATCATTTGCGATGAAGGATCTAGGTGCTGCAAAGTAAATCCTTGGTATGAGAATAACAAGAGACAGGACAAATCACAAATTGACATTGTCTCAAGATGAGTATATAGAAAAGGTGTTGTAGAGGTTTAGAATGCATAATTCAAAACTAGTTAGTACACTTTTGGCCAACCATTTCAAACTAAGTAAGGAGATGTGTCCCAAGACACATGAAGAGATAGAATACATGTTCAAGGTTCCCTATTTATCAGCAGTCGAAAGCTTGATGTATGCCATTGTTTGCACAAGACCAAATATTGCACATGCAGTGGGAGTTGTGAGCAGGTATATGAACAATCCATGTAAAGAGAATTGGAAAGCAGTACAATGGATTCTCAGGTATTTGAGAGGCTCTAATTCTTATGCATTATGTTTTGGAGGTTCAGACACTATTCCACATGGATATGTTGATGCATATTTTCCAGGTGATAAAGACAACATGAGGAGAACCACATGGTATGTATTTACTGTGGGTGGAACAACAGTAAGTTGGATTTCGAAACTGCAAAAGGTTGTTAAACTTTCAACAACGGAAGAAGAGTCTGTTGTTGCTACAAAGGCTAGTAGAGAGATGATTTGGTTTTAGAGGTTCATGAGAAATTGGGTAAGAGGAAAGAGAATATCAGGTTGTACAGTAACAACCAGAGTTCCATTCATATTGCAAGGAAATCATCCTTTCCTTTGAATACTAAACATATAAAACTCAAGTACCATTTCATAATATTTGTTCATGAAGATGAACTATTAAAGTTGGAAAAAATACATACTATCCAAAATCATGCATACATGTTGAAAAATGTAGTAACCAGAGAGAATCTGAGTTCCTGGTTAGTTTCAGTTAGCCTTCAAGCATGAAGGTGAAGAAGAAAATTTTTCCAAGTCCAAGGTTCAGAGCATAGTCTAGCAAGTGCAGCAGCGGTGGATTTGTTGTGATAAGTCTTCAAGTGGGAGATTGTTGGTTGTGGAGCTTGATCTTCTAGATTCATAGATGTTATTTTTCAATTGTGTTTGTACCCCATTTTTACTGTACACCCATACTAGCTGGGGGCGCAAGGGAAGCGGTCCCCTGGTATACGTTCAGGGGGGAAGCCCCTAGAAGAATTTTTTGGGATGTTTGTTGGATAACAATTTGCAGATCCATGGTATTGGGTGACCCGTAGCATTTTCCCATGGTAATTTTCCTATGAAAGGAAATCATTGTAATATGGTTGTGTATTGTATTTTAGCATTGTAAAACAATCTTTGTGATTGTGTGAGAGATACTATGAGAGTGTGAAGAGGAATTTCAACGAGGTTGTTGCAGGTTGTATCCATTCATTTTGGTGGATGGTATAATACTAAAGGACTGACGATTTATGTGTTGATGTATCCCATCTTGGGTGAACCACATTATATTTGTGTCTCTCTAGTAATGTGTTTAATGTTTGCATCTTTTAATTTTTTAATTGTTATTTCTTTGGGATCTTGTTTTTCTAACAACTCCTTCTCTTTCTCTCTTGAAAAAGGTAACATGTTATTTTTGTCATATTATGGGCGAAAACCCTTAGAATGATATTATTCAAAGTTTAGGAAATGGTAGTGGATCCTTCTCTTACTCACTCGAAATAGGGAACTTGTTATTTTTGTCATTTTATGGGTGAGAGCATGACTTATATATATTAATTTTTGTGAACCGATATTCATAATAAATATATGATCTCTTAAATTGACATTGGTGATTATCACAACTCTATGTCCAAAAGACTATGGGATGCGAGGAAATTATGCCACAATTTTTTATGTAGTGTGGTTTATAATACACCACATGGATATGGCCATCAATGATATATGATAATCACTTTTTCACTAATATGTGTTTGGGAGTCCACATGACACATTGCACTATTTTCCCGCGATAATGCGTAGCACATCGTCTCTTGTTTTGTAGTTGTCTAGGCTGTGTAGAGCCATTGGGTTCATAGACCCATCATGGGATTATAAAATATACCTTATAAAGTGACAACAAGTCACAAATTCAGGTGTTCCCTTTTGGTTTGTTTGTTACGCATTGATCTCCTGAGAACCAAAATATGCATTGTCATTCAACCACCATATTAATCATCAAATATATCCAAAAATAATGAATTGTTAACCTCCATTCATATATTGACTGTATATTTCTACATGGAAACGTGTTTATCACGGTGTCTCCCCCATGGTATTGTACTAAATCGAGGAATCCTCACATCGTTGGCCTTTGACAGATTCATTATGGATTTATTAAATCCATCTTATAAATTTACAATGGGTCACACTTTTTGTGAAGTTGTCTAATGGGTTGAATTGTGCGTTCGTGTTTGTTTAATTAAATAAATGAGTTTTGGTGAATATGTCCCACTCTTTATCCAATTCACCCTAATATCAATTGTTATCAAAGGTCCAATACCTTATTAGACATACATGGGACACATCGATTGGCACATCTTATTGACGAGACATGGCTAGTTCTCCTCCTCTTCCTCCCAATAATGATAATGACTAGTGTGTGAGCTTGAATTAGGGAACTTGTTATTTTTGTCATAAAATGGGTGAGAGAACTATTAGAAACCAATATATGACTTTTCTGAAACCAACAACTTAGGTATTGGAAACTAACATCCATTGTATTGGAAACCGATATATAATTATTGTAAATCGATATTCATAATAAATTTTTGTTCACTTAGATTGAGATTAGTCCAATTTTAATGAAATCGAGGTTTATGTGTGTAGGTAAACACACACACACATATCACTCTTTAGATGGTCTTAAGTAATAAATTGTTAACCTATGATAACTTGAAAAAATGGGGGTGGAAAGGCCCAAACATATGTGCTTTATGTAAGACTAATACAGAAATCCAATGCTGATATTTTCCTTTTGTGTCTGTAACATACCCATCCCTCAATCTGGCTAATAGGAGGGGAAATTACTCCATATATTGGATTCTAATTCTCTCCCATAACCATAATTATGAACTTATGATAGTATAAATATGTGTATAGATGTGTAAATTAAAATACACAGTGGAAAAAAATTGATCAACACACATAACATGCATATATAAGCATAATCATTACAAGCATCAAATAAACATTTCAGATTCAAACACAAAAGAGAATACTTATCTTTAGCAAAGAATATCCTAGCAGCTGGTTTTGTAAGAGTAATTTTCCAACCAACCATAGGAACTCTATCCAGTATATACTCTGCTGAGAGGACACCCCAAAGTTGGGATATGAGGTCACTAAGGTGAAGGAAACACCTATAGGAATTTATCACTTATCCCATAACATGTTCTTCTCTCCATGCTTAGATGAAAAAACTCATACAAAGCTCTACAAAGATCTCACTCAACCATCACAAACATGGAACTGCTTCCAACTTCCCCACACAATACAAGGAAGTCATCCCCCTTTACTAATCCATATTTTTCTCAGGTAATCTAGCCCTTACAATAGTTACCAGTGTGTGTAGTAAGAGTCCAATCTGTTGTATGTTGTTGTAATACTTCCTGTAGCATAAATTATGGCTTCTCAAGCATCCCTAAAGTAGAATAAATCCATGGGTAAGGGTTCCTATCTTTCCCAACCTATATTCTTACCTATAACCATCTAATTTTTCTTTCAAAATTCAGTTGTGTCTCCTAATTCAAATTTATGATTTATGCATAGTATGGTAATGGTCATGAACAACAATGGGAAAAATCTATGTAGTGTAGATACGTGCATGAGAGAATGATAGATTGAGTATTCACTACAAGGGATAAGACATGACAATAAAAATACAACTGACAGAGCTTCTAACCATATAATAAAATGACAGTTGACATCTAACATAACTGTCACAACCCCCATGCTTCAATAACTGCATGACTTGAATTTTCCCACCAACCTCCCACATGTATTCAAGGATTCAGTTTAATACTCAAGATGAAGTAACTAGATCATTTAAAGAACATGGAATATTTGTATGGGATGGATCATTTAAAGAAAATGGAATATTTGGATGCGTTCTAAGGTTGAAACTTGGAAACATAGGATTTAGTTTCCCATACGCCCCCTTTCCTCCTCCCCTCTGGTTGAATCATAACCCCTCTAGTTCTCTTTACACAACCATTTTGGACCATTTTTTTAATTTCCAACATAATATTTACATACATTTCGAATTGGAATGATAATCCAACCATCAGCTCCAAATAAAATTGCATACATTATACATGCCTAGCCATTCACATGTCGGGCTTGGGCCTTGATCTCCATGCTAGGAGTCCATACTAGCATATTTACATCATTTACATAATTTTGGTTAAATACATTCCATGTAAAAAATAGGGGTTTTACAATGTTCATATGAAGATTCGGTTTAGAGCTCAAGCCAATCAAATTGAGATCCCTGGTGCCCATGTTCATTCATAAAAGTCACCCTTGGTATTTTTTTAATGGTACGATCTAGGGGGATCTTCCAATAAAAAATTACATGTCTCAGAGGGTGATCTCTAGCCTCTCACTCAGTATGATGAAGCACTATGGCTATCTATCCCAAAATCTCACTATCTTGTTTAGGAGTAGTTTTGTTGAACTCATCAAGGGGATCTGGAAGAACTTCAACATCCCACACTGGGAGATCATATCCTTTATTGCCCAATCCTCATCCATATCATATCTAAGGTCCCTGATGTCTCTCTCTTGCCATCCAACTTGAGGCATCATGCACATCTAAAAATTCCAAGTCAGACTCAGTTCAACAAACTTTTCCATTATGTTATAGGTTGTTCCTGTCGGGCCTTTTTTTGTGACGCAAGTCATGCAAAAACGCTTGATAGATGCGACCTAGTTCACACCTGTATCCTAAATAGGTGCGAACTTGGTCGTGCATGTCTCCTTGATAGGTGCAACCTAGGTCACACATATCTCCGAAACAGGTGCGAACTAAGTCGTGCCTAACTCCTTGATAGGTGCAAACGGGTCTCACCTATATGTTTAGTAGGTGCAACCTAGGATGTTCACTTTCCATTGAAAAGTGAGACCTAACCCTGCAAACCCTCGAGATCACCTGAGGCCCCCAAAAAGAGAAAATGAAAAAACTATACCACTAAAAAATGATCGGCTAAGTGAGAGATCTTACCTGCAACTCACAGATCGAGAAATCGTCGATCCAATCTAAATAAATCAGTTTCTTTTCTATGGGACCCTCAAATCCAACTCAACACTAAATAGTGAAAATTACATGTGTCATGTGGTCCCCCTCTTTTTTATAGGCCTCCATTTGGTTAAATATGTTTTCAATGCACCACAGAGTCATCCGATGTCCATTTTTCATGTGGTTCACACCATCGGGTTTGGTTTTCCTCCCTCTATACCCCTATGGGACTCATGTCTCATGATTTCCCTATATTGTTTTGGTCCATTTCTTGGAGCTATCTCGATTTGTGTGCCACCAGGAAAATCATGCCCCTTATGTATTTTCATGTTCACAAGCCCTATGCTCCATCCATATTGAAAACTCCATGTTCTTTTACCACCATTCACCATCTTGAAAGAAATCCCCACCATTGTCCTACTGTTATTTTTTATCCCTACCAGATGATCACAACATCACCCCTTTTGGAACATTGAACACTTATTCCTTTCTTGATTGACCATTACAGATATTATTTTAAGATCTTTTCTGAATCCTTAAAGAATGAAAAGATTGTCGATCATGCTTGCTTCCTTTCACGCTTGTTAAAGTAATTGAAAGGGAGTTTGTGTGGCCTTGTTTATCCCATTTTAGGATTACATAGACTAATTAAAGTAAAGGGCCACCCTAGCACCTTTCATCTAGGAATGGTTCCCCTTGTATCCTTTTATGCATTTTTGGACATTGGGATCGTAACTTATGAAAAAAATCACTATGGGTTGTATTTAAGTTTTTTTCCATCCCTCTCATAAATAAAATATCACCTAGCAAAATTGGTTTCGTTCATGCTTGTTAAATTATTTGAATGACCGTCTAATCAGTATAGGTTTAAAATTTTTCGGCCTGGTTGGAATACCTACAGAAAATAATTCTCTCTTCCCCTTTCAGCTGGGAGAGCTCTCCTTTGTATACTTTTATCTCTTTTTGTACTTAGGATACTACTATATGAAAAAGACACCCCATTGGAGTCTTCTTCCTATTTTTAGACTCTCTAAACATGAAAAAACCATAGAGCATTTATCGTATTGGGATCGACAAAAATCCGTGAGACAATATCATACTGAGCATACTTATATCCCTTCTTCATGCTCCTTAAACTATGAAGAAGGCCCAAACGATGCCTTTAGGTGACCACACATATTGCATATAGTCTCCCATTATGGAATATTTTCCCTATTGGGTCTCCTTTGTTCAGAGTACTTTGCGATGAGTCTCCCTTGGATCCCCTAAATATCACTTGTCTAGTTACTTCCCCAAGTATCTCCCATTGTAGTCATCTCCTTAGTCCCATGGATATGATTCTCTCCCCACAAGTGAATATCATATGATGCTAGGCCATTCCTACTATTATACTATGAACAAAGGAAGTTTGAGTCCCTCATACTCCCCTTCCCCTATCCCCCCTTCAGTGTCTCAATCCCATTATTGTTCCATATCTATGGTTGTCCCCCTCGCGCTTCTATCAAGGAAACCTCATTTCCTTGGTAGTTGAAGGTTTCCTTCTATCAATGTTAACACATCTATTCTAGAGGATAGACCCAAAGGTCCATGTATCTTGGTTTAATCCAACTAATTGATGAGTTCCTTGGACCACTTTAAAGGGGTCCTTAGTTCCTTTTGAATTGGTTGTGTTTCACATGCTCGAATTTAGCTATATTATCACACCATTGAGATTCATACATGGTATTGGTTCCTTCATTATTTATTCAAAGACCCTGGTTGTCACTCGACTCTAGCACATTGATGAGTCTATTTTGGGACCCATACAATTTCATGCCCCTTGTGATCTCCAGGCTATGTTGGTGACAGTAATCAGAAGAGCCTCAATGTCATTCTTATGTGTATCTACAATATTCGATGATGTTTATTGTACCTAAGAGATTTTGAATCTCATTCATTGAATCCATACAGTTTTGTACCCCTTCAGCTTCAATAGAGCATCATTTGTTGTGATATTGTATTCCAAGAGAATGCTATTGTTTCTATGTACTAGTTCTTGAGGTCAGTATATGTATTCAACCTCCCATTAAGGCCAGCCACCATTTTGTACTCCCAGTTGTATGTATTGATAGACTCCCATTGTTTAAGCCTTGATCCCTATTTGTATATTGAGACATTGATACAAGCATGGGTATGCCCACCTCATCCATATATATGTATGCTATTAGTTGTACCTCATCTATTTTTTATAAGTAATACAAATCAAAAGCCACCATAGTTCGAATGAGGAAACTTCAACTCCTCCACAGTTCCCTTCAGTTTATCCACCATTGTCACCATTTCTCCCTTGATCCTATGATGTTTGTCAGCCATACAATGAGATCCTTCCCTCGTAGATCAGGGGGCAATCTGTTAACACCAAATATTCTCCACATAGATCTCTATGGTTCAAACCATAATTATACATCATACTCCCATCATTATTCCCTCCATTTTGATCTTCACAATTATATTCCACCAAAAATGGTCCAAAACATTATTATTTCTTCCCCCATAAATACAGGGAAGATGGAAATTTATTGAAACATAGCCCCACTCTCTCCAAAAAGGACCAAAAACCCCTAAAATGAGAATGGGTCAAAACCATGGATAAATACCATGCAATGAAATACCACGGTTCATTACCATGCGGAACAAAGTATTGGATCACCCAATAAATACATTGTGAAGGTCTCCCCATAACAATTTTTTTTCCATCATAATTTTTGAACGTTCATTCTTTCCATAATCCCTCACTTCTCACACCTTTCACCACACTATCTCATGTTGCACGTCGACTTATATTGGTGTAAACCTTGATCCCAATCTTGGTGAAAACCCCTTGTTCGATATAAATGGAGACCAATATCGTGGGATCCTACAAACCATTTCCTCAAATGGCTGCATTGGCCCAATTTAAAGGAATTTTTGTTATTTTATTGCATTAGTTAGCTAAAAATATAAAATTGTTGTTATTGCTTGTTGTAAGTCAAGGTCAAGAAAGCCGTTGCACCATGAACTCTACCCTTATATCCAAATGATCTAGGGTTGGTGATTTTGCATGTAGTAGGAGAGAAATCCACAATACACACACCATGGAATACATTAAGCTTCCAACTATTGATGAATAGGGAACCTTGGACATGTATTCTATCTCTTCTTGTGTCTTGGGACACATCTCCTTACTTAGTTTGAAATTTCTAGCCAAATGTGTATTAATTTTTTTTGCATTCTAAACCTCTACAACACCTTCTCTATGTACTCACCTTGAGACAATGTCAATTTGCAATTTTTCCCGTCTCTTGTTATTCTCATACCAAGGATTTTCTTTGCAACACCCAAATCCTTCATCGTGAATGATTTAACTAGTTTCCTTTTGAGAATAGTTATATCATGCATGTTAGTCCCTACAACAAGCATTCCATCTACATACAACAACAAGATAATATATCTTCCATTATCTAGCCTCTTGACATAAACAATCTGTCCAGAATGACATCTATTAAAACCTTGTTATGTCATAAACTTATCAAATTTCAAATAACATTGCCTTGAATCTTGTTTCAATCCATACGAGCTCTTCTTCAACCTGCAAACCAAATTCCCCTTCCCTTTGCCCTCATATCCCTATGGATGTTGCATATAAATCTCTTCCTCCAAATCCCCATGGACAAAGGTTGTTTTTACATCTAATTTCTCAAGATGCAAATATTCTACCACCACTAGACTTAAAATAGTCCTGATTGAAGTCATTTTAACAACAAGAGAAAATATTTCATCAAAATATTCACCTTTATTTTGTGCAAACCCCTTTATCACAAGTCTAGACTTATGCTTCTTCTTGTCGCTGTCTTCCTTCAACTTGTAAGCCCATTTATTCTACAATGCTCTTTTACCTACAGGAAACTCAACCAAATTCCAAGTTTGGTTTCTTACCAATGATTCCATCTCCTCATTCATTCATTGCTCCCAATTCTTTCTAGTTTCCACCCGCATTACTTCTTCATAACATTATGGTTCACTAAAATCAATCATTAATAAATATATAGTGGAAGAGAGAATCATTCACGGGGTATAGTTAACCTGGTAGATATTCTTACACTTGCATTAGTTTGAGGTACATGCTATTATTCTTTGTTATACCCAAATCCTGTCACTAGCATGTGATAAGATATCTAACACCTTTATTTTCCCTCAATCCCAAAATTGAAGTGAAAATAGTGCTCTAGATGTTGATCCTACATATAAAAACTCCAGCACCACTCTCACCCTTAAGCTTATAAGTGATACCTTATACAACACCGCCTAAGCTATGTGGAAGACAAGCAGTTCCACCACCTTTCACCTTTGTTCTTGGTGTGGTTCTCACCTTGCACCGCTCTGTCATAAGGGAGTATAAGCGGTTCCCTTGGTAAAAAGTGAAAAAGAGGAGGTTTCACGAAGCTTCTATAACATAACATTCGTGGCTAGATTTATCCCTACTCACTTGGGTTAGTTAAGATCAAGATCCATGATTTGGGGATCTCATGGCCACCTCACCCACCTATGTCTCAACCATTCCTATCCCTTTGAGCCCTATAAAGCAAATACCATACTCCATGGTTGAGGGGAAAAGAAAAGAGTAAAGTTATGCTGCTGAATTAACATCCTGGCCTAATCCATCAGAGAACATAGAGGAGCAAGTTGGAGCTATCGGGGATGAGATGTTAGTCTTGTGAAGGAGTGCATCGACACTACGGAAAAAGGTTGTAAACTCTTTCATTTCATTTATTAATGCAAAGTTGGTTCCTTTCCCATACATTTGTTGTGCTATAATCTCACATGTGTATTCTCAGATTCCTTAGTCATTGATACAGATCTATGGATAGTTTTCTGGTATCTTTGATGTTATTGTGTGTTTGATGTGTTTATGCAGGTCTTCCATCAAATATCTTATTCCAGGAATCTATAGCTTCTAGGGAAAGTATTTCGACCTAGTTGTGACTCATTTGTTCTAGATTTGAACCATTCAGACCAGAGGAACAACTTCTATCCGCAAAAGGTTCAATATTCCTGATAACCAATATGGCGACTCCACTGGGGACTACATCAAATTCTATATCGTTAGTAAGTTGAAACCTCCACCTTCATTTTCAGTTTGTAGATCTACTTTTTCAATTCATAGATCTGTAGATATGCTTTGAATTTGATTGTTTTTCCTTTGTCTGCCTTTGGATCTTCATGTTTATGGTTCACTAGGTCTTCTGGTGATTGTCTAGGTCCATTTATTTGACTCTAACTTACTACTCTGCTTCATTTTTTATTTTTCAAATCACCATCTCGGGCACTACTCCTGGGCTATGTTATAAGTGTAGTTCTAGAGCTATCACCGCTCTTCCTCTATGTTAAAGAAGCGATGCCACAGCCCTTTATCCGTGTCCAAGAAGCAGTGCTGGACTTGGTAACGTCTTGGTGTGAACCTACTGTAAGTGGTGCCACCGCTCTATTTCTGTGTACAAGAAGCAGTGCTCAGGCTAGTAATTCCCTGTTCAACACCCGCAGAAGTGGTGCCAAGTATTCTTCTTAGCCCTGTTTGGTGTTTGATTCTTAAATTCTTCTTTTGGTATCTGAGATGTTAGATTTTTATCATTCAAGCTAGAATTATGATCTTAGGATCTTATCTAAGAGAATAACATGCATAGCAATAAAACACAAGAGATAATGAACACAAAGATTTTCCTCGGGAAAACCATAAAGGAGAAAACCCCGCAACTTCCTCAAAGATAGAATCAGCACCAAAAGTAAAACCTGAAAACATAAGATGATATCCCAATAGCAGTAGTCTCTCTCTATGATCCCAGCTTCTTCTCTCTCACTCATGCACCCCAGTGAGTGAGTGAGTGTGTGTGTGTTAAATAGAGAGTCTCAATCTCTATTTATATTCTTCCATTCACTTAATGTCCACTCCAACATGTCGGCCTCACTTAACAATTACTTACTAGAGCCGACATATCTTGGAGAGTCTAATAACCCTAGTGCCCCACAACGTGTGGGGAGTTTTCCCCTTTGACCAACAAGGAGGGTTATCCTTAACAAAATGATGGGGACTATTTCCCCAACTTATAATAACTCACCTAGGGTCAACTTCTCTATGATAGTCTAATAACCCTAGGGCCCCACAATTGTGGGGAGTTTAACCCTTGATCAATAGGAGGGTAACCCACAATGACTTGACATGAATTGTTTACATTATAGAAACTCTTGATCTGAACATCGGGGCATGACATGACTCAATTTCATTACAAACACTTCCTAGAATAAACATCGGGGTACAATAGATAAGATATACAAGTGAATACATTCCAAAGTTACAGTTACATCAATAGTCCCTCTTAACTAGGAAGGTATTCTCTTGACACAATTTATCAGCACAAGTCTTCTTCTCTATATCATCTGGATCATCATTGAGTTCTTGTCATCTTCATCTGGATTTGGATCATCACTAGACCTGGATCATCATCACTTGATCTGGATCATCATTGATGGATCATCATCACTTGATCTGGATCATCACTATTGGATCATCATCACTGGTTCTATCTCATGATTCTTCTCATCACAGGAAGTTCTACAAAGCCAACCCTTTTTCATGTTGATTTTAGGCCTAGCCTCCATGTAATTCTTCTTTAGCACTTTCATGTACCCTTGAGGTATATAGAAAGGTACTTCATGTACTCGATTGTATATCAGAAGGCCCCTTGTGAATGGTTGTGCATTAGATAGAACTACTACCAATTTGAGCTCCCACATACCTTGCGTATATCAGGAGACACTTTTAGGAATCCTAATACCATCTGATTTACCCCTTTGGCCGTCTTGGCATCACACTAGTTGTGATGGTTTGACAATCCCGCGAGGTTATAGAAATTTAATCTACTCCTCTCACATATTTTTCTTGCTTCTTTAGTTTGAGTAGCGCTTGTTATCTGTATAGTTAGGATTTTTAAGAAGAGAGAGATATTTTTGTTACATAGCTATGGCTTTGCCTTTCAGGACTACCAACCAAGAGACTCCTTTACCAAGCATTTCTTTTGTGTTCCCTCCATATGGGGATGTTGGTCCTCCTCTCATGGCTACGTTAAGCCTTCCTGGATTGACTATTGGATTACCTATTTGGTTATTATCCAGTCTAGTTATCTCATGTACACCAGTTTCTTCTGATCCTAATACTTCATCACAAGAGCATCAACCTCATGTTGATCCCTCTCCTTCTTTACCATATGTGTCTTCTCCCGTTTCTCCCTCTTCGCCTGCTGAAATTTTTATCACTAGTAGTGAGGTGGATAAGAAGAAGAAGAAAAACAAACAAAAAAACAAATCTCAACCAATTACTCCTCTGAGTGCGGAGAGTGTTGATATGCACACCCAAAGACCATGTAAGCCCAAATTCCCTTATAGGATTTACAAGGGTGATCACCTTTTGAAATATTTTCATGATATGGCCCTAGTTTTAGAAGAGTGGTCTAAGGTTTCCCGGTAAGAGATGTCATCAGCCTCTAGTCATCATATTGATGATTCCCCTTCAACCAGTGACTCTATGCTTAAGAGTTGGAAAGGTAAAGTTAGAAATCCTTGCTTGCTATGTAAGGAAATGCACTTTACTTACCTTTGTCCTTTCATGGATGAAGATTCTAAGTGGTTGGAATATATTACTGTTCCTCGTTAATGGATTTTAACTGGTTATCATAAGTTGTCACATGACGTCCAATTGGTTGATAAAGTGGTCGATCCAGTTCTAACCTCGGTCGATCCCACTCTTCCTTTGAAGACTGAAGTTGAAGTGTTCAATTTGGTTTCATCCATGGTTGATCCCATTCATCCTTTGAAGAGTGAAGTCCAAGTGGTCGAGTCGATGTCATCTCCACATGATCCCACTCTTTCATCAGAGAGTGTTAAGACTAAAGTAGTCACTCTGACCAAATCTTCATTTTGTTCTTCTCTTCTAGTAGGGAGTGAACTAAAACCTACTTAAGATTTTATGGTTCATTCTGATTGTTCTCGACAAGAGGGAATTTTCTCTGTTTCGACAGAACCCTCTCCAATTAGTGAGGTTATTTCCTTTTACTAGAGTAACCTAACAAAATCTCATCTTCATTCGAGTGTTCCTTTCCATATAGTTGTGCAAATTATCTCTAAGAGTATACTCCAAACTATTATTGACAAAGGGGCTTATGTTAGTATTATATCCTCTACTGCTTGGCAAGCCATAGGTTCTCCTCTGCTTGTGCTAGCCACTAATCAGATACTAGCTTTTAATCGAAGACCCACAATGCCTTTAGGGATCCTTCCTTAGTTTCCTATTACTTTGGAAGGAAAAAATGTCTGTATCGAGGTTATGGTAGTCTAAGGTCCCTTAGATTTCAATATGCTCCTTGGGCATGATTATGTTTACGCCATGAAAGCTGTAGTGTCCACACTCTTTCAAGTATTGTAATTTCCCCATGATGGGAACATTGTGACCATTGATCAGCTTTCCTTCGTTAAGCTTGATTATAGTGTGAATCCTAGTCATCAGACTTCCCTGAATGTCCCGCATGTTCTTGTGACTCTCTCCCCTTTGAGTTAGCTTCTTCCCATCATAGATAAAATGGGGGGCATGGCTATAGTATAGGGACATCATACTGTAGTTAAGACGCTATCTTTTTATGTGTTGGGAGAAACCTGCCAACATCTGGATATCATGTTTGGTAGGAGTAGGTTTGTGAGCATAGTTTGTTATCAGAAATATTGCACCTTCTATGGATAGAAGTTGTTCCTGTGGTCTGAATGGTTTAGATCCAGAATAAATGAGTGAACGAAAAAGGATGAAGACCTTCCCTAAATGTTGTAGACACCTGGAATACTACTTCGATCATGAACCTGTGTACTTGCAAACATGTCAAACATACAAGCACATCAAAGCTACCAGAAAATAATCTACATATCCATACTAGTGACTAAGGAATCCAGTAACATATACATGTGAAATCAAAACAACATATATGTGGGACAGAAATCAGCTTTGCATTAATAATGAATGAAGAAGCTTACAATTGTTTCCTTCGTGTTGACAAGATCCTCCATGATACAAACACTTCATCCCCATAATCTCCAACTTGCTCTCTATGCTCTCCAATGATTTGGACTAGGTAGTCAATTCAATAGCATAACAATACCTATTCATTTCTCTCTCTCAACTATGGATATGAGCTATTTATAAGGCTCAATGGATAGGGATAGTTGAAATAATTGTGGGTGAGGTGGCTCCAATATCCTACCAAGGGGGATCTTGAGCTCAAACTAACCCATATTGATAGGAATAAGGGAGGACACGAGGCTCATGATATAGAAGCCTTAAGAAACTTCTCTTTTCCCCATTTTACCTAGGGTACAACTTATGTTCCATTATGATAGAGCGGTTTAGGTGAGAACCACTTTAAGAAAAAATCCTATAGGTGGTGGCACCACTTCTCTATAACAGGATACAGGTGGTGCTGAACAGGGTACCACTTATTAGCCAAAGGATAAGCACGATGCTAGGTTTTTTCAAGTAGAATTGAAAAACAAAGCAAGTTTCCACTCCAAGTTTTTGGATTAAGGGAAAACATAGCTAGGGGTTAAGAATCTCATCACATGATGGTGACAAGATTTAGGTATAAAAAAATGCCCCCCAAAGCATGAGGCTTAGAGGGATACGATAAGAGAGAGCTTTGAGAGAACAAGTTGTCACTTCGAGGTGAGAATGTTAGCTCGGTCGGAGAATGTCGTCGAATAGGCATCTATAGTACATCAATACTTTTGAATCATAGACAAATGTAACCAATTCATGGCTGCAGAACAATATAAGGTAGATCCATGAGAGGAATAAACAAGCATGGCTACTAGAATATAGCATAGATCGATGTGATAGAGGACTCAAACTTGGACATAGCTACCGGACATACAACGTAGATCTATGTCATACAGAAGCAAATTTGAGCATAGCCACGACCATACAAATGTAGACCCATGCTAGATATACAAAACTCCATCGCAACCTGGGAAAGTAATGAGTGCTAAACAAGTACCCAGGGTCTTCATCTCGTTTTCCATAAAGTACGATTCTATCCATGTGATTACAATGTTCTGAAGTCGAACATGGTAGAAACCACTTGATTATCGGCCAATGATGTGAACCGTTAACGGGTGTGAGGGAGATCACCATTGATGTCAATGATTCCCAAGGTACCCTAGTACAATCTACCAAGTGTGCATAAATGTCTTGATGTCAAACACCTAGTCAATTATATCGATCAAAGGTCAATTATGTGAACCTATGTTGAGAGTGAGAGAATCTGTCATTGAGGCATACAGATCTCAAGGTACTAAATTTGTTTCTAAGACTGTTTCCCAGATGATGAGCTGATGTTGATAGGAGTAGTCTCGTCGAAGGAGGGCCATGATGAATCCCACATCAACGACACGAAACTCGAAGCAAAGTTATGGAATGTGAATAATGTAACCATAAGACTGACTCAAAAGTACTGACATAGAGACTATTTTGACTGCAAAGGTAAAATTCTTCAACTTCCCTTTGAACATCGGGTGACATGACAAAAGACTTGGCAGCATGACTAGACCAGACAAACACACAGTCTGACAGTGGACAATGCATTCTTTTGAAAGACTCAAAGGAGTGAAATGACTCATGAAAGTGGATCATCATGGAGATCAGTTGAATACCCAATTGACTGAAATAATATGCAGACAAGTGCCATGTTCAAAGGTAATGACAAACTATTGTCGTTTATTTGAAAAATGATTCCCTTCCCATTTTCCCCATCATGGTTAATGAGTGCCTCTTTTTGGTTTTACGAGTTCAAATTGGGCAACAAATACTCATTATAGCTCATTCGAATACAAGTCCAAAATCATATGTTTTACAAACCTGAGAGAGGAGGGGTTCATTCCCAAAAGAGGGTCTCTCAATGTTTAATTTAACGAGTTCAATGAAATTTAACTCGTTATCGTTCATGTTTAGAGAGTCTAAACGACCATGGAAGAAGACTCCATAGGGTCCTTTTTCATAAAATAGTTTACCTGGACCAAAAAAGTGATAAGCTATCATCAAATGAATGACTCTTCAAGTGACTTAACGAGCGTGAATAAGACAAGATCACTCGACAATCTTTTCGTATTTAAGGAGCCCAAAAAGAGTTTAAAGAAGACTCAACTAGGTATCTTTTCACGATGAGAGATTTTACGAGTCTGAAAAGAATCAGAAAAGGACTCATACCTTTGATGCTAAGTTTCGAGAGTGTGACCAAAGTGTCGCAATAAATGCTCAAAAGACTTTTTCCATTTTATGGTAGTACAAAAAAGTCAAGAACGAACTTCCAAAACTTTACAGCTGCCGCTCTTCTATCCTACAAAGACTTGAAAAACAAGTGTTAAATTATCCAATAACTGACATTAAAGGATTATGACTGATATATTTTGAGTAATAAATGATTTTAAACCAAAACTATAACATGTCAAACCCTAAAATGTATATAAAAGTCATGTAAATAGTAAAAAATCAAAACATTTTACCATTTGCCCATAGTGGAGAGCCTTTGGAGCATTTTCTTGGCCATATTTTTAGTCGCTGATATCAGGAGCAACTACCATCAGATTCATGCACCGTCAGTTCCAGGTAATAGCTTAGAACCTACTCTTTCATTTCATGCTTTCAATTTTGATTTTTGGTGATGTTTTGGGCTTATTAGGTGAGCCCTAAAACCATGGAAGCGGGCACCACTCTTATCCTTTGTAGGATAAGTGGTACCCCGCTAGAACTGCACTAAAAACACTGCACACAGGTGGTGCCACTTCTTGTCCTCAATGGGACACAGGTGCTACCGGCCGTGGATAAATAAAAAAGCATGTACAAGAAAAAATAGCTCATTTTTGTTGATTTGAATGATTGGGAATGCTTCTAATTGGTATTGTGATCGTTTTGACAGGTTCTCATTGATAAAAAATGGTCATATGGAAAGAGAGACAACACGACAATGACGATGCCTTTGCCGAATGAAATGCGGGTTGTATAGCCACGTTGAGAGGTTGTGGACTTCTAAAGTTTTTTCGCACACCTACCATGGTATCACATGAGTGACTACTAGAGCATATACTCTAAATGTGGAAACCAGAGAAATAGTATTTCGAGGTTGGTGCTCACATATTGATAGTTGAAGTAGAGGACATCTACTTCCTGACAGGCCTATCGAGATGGGGTGCTCCCATCTCTTTGACTGGTTCCTGTGGAGGGGACATTACTACTCAGGAGTTGATAAACCGCCATTGCATTCCCGGGACCAAGACATCGGGGAAGAAAATTCCCATAAAAGCAGTGGTGGATGGCCTTATACAGACTATATTTTTTACCATGTAGAGAGTGGTGGTAAGCCAAGGGGTACACCAAGAATATAGAGCGCATATTCTCTATGCCATAGAGGCCATGGTGCCCATAGTTTTCAGCTAGGTGGAAGCTCTACTTCTAATATTCAAGGATCAGCTGACCAAGTGTCAGCAGGGGGAGTTGAAGCAATTCGGCTTTAGTTCCATTCTAGCTTGTTTCTTTTTTGAGTAGGTTCCATAGATGAGACCCCAGGTGGTATTTACAGAGTTGAGGGTGTGGGACCCTTGCATGTAGAGGTGGGTCTGGATTATGGCTCGTACTAGAGTGGGTAGAGGCAAGGTAAAGTTTGGTGACCCGTTCTTTCGATGGCTGAGAGATCAGCTCCTCATGGTGGAGGACTATGCATATGCGGGCACTGACTTCAATGGTGACCCTGACCTACCACTCCCACTTGGTGGACAGTGGGGTGATATTGATAAGAAACAAAAACCCTAAAATGGAAATTGTGTTTTTATGTTTTGATGTTTTATATTTTTTATGTTTAGTAACGATACTTGAATGTTTTCATGTAGACATTGGAGCAGCACGACCTGGGGGAGCCTCCCCATTAGATAGGTGAGCCGGAGCCCATTTTTTACCATAGGGAAACGATGTTATAGGGGAGCTAGAGAAGAACCTCGAGAGGTTGACTCTAGACATCCCAAATGCCTCGATCGATGAACTCCCACTGAGGTACCAGAGGCCTACTGCGGGAGTACCGAGTCGTTTTAGCAGACTGCTACGTAGAGTAGCCTGGGCAGTTATGTGTTACCATGAGAATCACTAGTTGATGAGTGCATGATGTATTCACTAAAAGCTGATAGATAGCTTCAGGAATTTTGTATGATGATTTTTTACCTAATAGCTTACACACTTTAGATGAGGTCTCGTGACCTATTTTTTGTAAAACATGTTCATATATATATACACAGACTTCTACTTGGTGTTTATACGTCTCAAATGGTGAATGTATTTTACATGAGTTTTATGTGTCTTTTATAGTTTATTTATAGTGAACAATGTTTGATTTTCATGTCATGAATGGGCAATATGCTAGTCTAGGATGTAATTTTCCAATGAGTTGGCAACTACATTATGTTCCCTAGGGATATGCCTATAGGTGATAGTTTCAAATGACCTTTCTAATAAACGTACCCTCCGGAAGAGATGGAGAAGCATAGGATTCCTAATGGTATAAACATGGTTTAAATTACAAACCACAAGTTGTGAGTCCATCAAGACTACCAAGTTGCGAACATCTTGGGAGGTAGCTTCAATCAGAAGACCTATGACTGCTTGATACTCGATGATGTTGTTGGTAGTGGGACCAATAAAAACCACTCCTGAACTGACCAAATCATAAACTGGGGAATAGAGAACCCAAGCATTTGAGGCAATATTCAAGGTGTGGCGGAAAGCACCATCAGCGAAGCCATAGAAAGTCATATACTCTGCATGACAAAAACATGGTATAAATAGANAAAATACTTAAGCACACTGAAAGTCAAGTAATATACATATATACAAGATACTATCCAAGAGAGATCTAGGCATAGTACCTCTTTAGGTACAACCCATTGCAAGGTTGTCCTAAGGGGATCCCATCATAGTCCACGAGCTCATAGGCCCTTTTCTCTAAAACTTTGGAAATGACAAAAGGACCGTACCACATGGATTTGAACTTCCCTCTCCCTAGTCTGTCATATCTCTGATCATAAGTCAAAACTAGGTCACCCTCGTTAAAGGCACAAGGTTGGACAGACTTGTCATACTTAGCCTTGACATGTTTCTTATGTGCCTCATTAGCTAAGGCAACATCTCTTCTAGTTTCGTCAAGGTTATTCAAGTATAGAAATCTCTCTTCCTCTATGGAAGTGTCTGGGAGAAGTTCGACGGCAAGTTTCAAGGATGGAATCTGACATTGAATTGGCAAGACAGCTTTGAGTCCATAGACA
This sequence comes from Pseudotsuga menziesii, assembly GCA_001517045.1. Classification (NCBI taxonomy): domain Eukaryota; kingdom Viridiplantae; phylum Streptophyta; class Pinopsida; order Pinales; family Pinaceae; genus Pseudotsuga; species Pseudotsuga menziesii. Next base: position 30,029 of record LPNX010013366.1, on the reverse strand, counting down.
AGCTGGAAAGGTGTGAAACCATTATATTTTTTCACCAAATTCATGTAAGCCCAAAGAGAAGAGAAAAGGATATGGTGCCAGTTGGATTTATGGTCTCCAACCATCTGATGAAGAATCATTTTCAAAAATTTGTTAATGGCCTTGACTTGACCTTTAGCTTGCGGATAATAGGGCATAGAGTTTTCATGACAAAAACCTAGCTTAGCACTTAGTTCCTCCATCATTTGATTACAGAAATGTGATTTGTGATCAGTAACTATGGACTACGGGACTCTGAATCTTGCTATCACATGATTGAATAGGAAGAGAGCGACAGTCTTATCGTCCTCTGCATATGTAGGCATGGCCTCAGCCTACTTTGTAAAATAGTCAATGGCTACGATGATGTAACCATGCCCCCTAGCTGAGGTAGGATTACAACGCATATAATCAATCCCCCATTTGGTGAAAGGGCCAACGACAATGACGGGGTGTAACGGAGCAGGATGAGTCTTCTTTTTCGGATAAAAATGTTGACAGGGTGGGAATTTCTTAACAACCTCATGACAATCTTTAAATACTGAAGGCCAGAAATAGCTAGCGCAAGGGATTTTCTGGGATGGATCCATCCCAGATAAATGACCACCACATGCTCTAGAGTGGAAATCATTCAAAACTTGTTCAACTTCTTCATCGGTAAGGCATCACCAGAGAACAGAATCGATACCATGTCTATGCAAAGTGTCATTCAAGATGAGATAGTGTTTTGCGTGGTGATGGATACAGCGGCAATCATCACAGGATAGAGTAGGCTAAAACCTTTGTGTCTAGAGATAGATGAGAAAATATTCATACCATGGGTTAGTAGTGCTTATCAAGAACAGGAATTCATCCGGGAATGAATCACTAGGATCATATTCCATCGAAGTACATGGAAGATCACACATGAGCTCAGCAAAGACCAAGGATTTCTTTGATGTGGCTTTGGCAAATTCCAAATAAAACTCTTGCAGGATGAATATCCATTGGGAATACTTTCCCCCGAGCACCTGATGAGTCAGGATGTAATACACAGGGTTTTAGTCTTCCAATCCTGTGGTTGTGCGGAGCAAAATGTAGTGACAAAATTTTTGAACAACAATGACTATGGAAAATGCTAATTTCTCCACACATGAATATCGAGTTTCAGAATCCATGAGATTCTCACTAGCATAGTAGATCACGTGCTCCTGACCATCGGGATTCTCCTGCACTAAAACCATAGCGATGGTAGTAGTGGAGGCAGCAATTTATAGGAGAAAAACCTTTGAATAATCCAGGGGGTGTATCATAGGTGAATGAATCAAAGTGTGTTTGATATTATCAAAGGTGCATTGGGCTTGGTCATCCCAAAAGAATGAAGTGACCTTCTTAAGGAGACGCATATAACCATGTGTTTTCTCTGCAAAATTGCACACGAAACGACAGAGAAAGTTTTCCTTCCCTTGCAAAATTTGGAGTTCTAGAAGGTTGGTTGAGGCTGGTAGAGTTAAAATAGCAGCAATTTTCAATGGATCTATCCAGATTCCATCCTTAGAAACCACAAAACCTAACAGGCGTCCCGTCTCAACGCAGAAAATACATTTATGAGGATTGAGCCGTATGTTATAATGATGGAATCTCAGGAAAATGTCTCTAAGATGACCAAGGTGGTCCTCCCATCATTGTGAATGAGCAGGGAGGTCATCAAGGTACGGTTCAACAATATGTTTTATATCGTGAAACGCATAGGACATAGCGTGATGGAAAGTGGGTCTAATGTTTTTTAGGCCAAATGGTAACTTCCTGTATGCAAAGGTTCCCCATGGGAAAATGAATGTCATCTTGTGCTGATCGATGGGTAAAATCTCAATCTAATTATAACCTGAAAATCCATCCATAAATGAGAAGATGACACTTTCGGCACAGTTGTTGATAATTTGGTCGATATACGGAATGGGAAAATTATATTTGGGACAAGCTTTGTTCAAATATCTGGAATCGATGCAGACTCTAATGGTGCCCTGCTTTTTGTTGACAGGGATGACGTTCAACACCCATTCTGTTAGGGGTATGGGATAAATAAACCCTACTTTTAGAAGTTTCTCTATTTTAGATTTGATAGCTACGGCTTTACGTGGATGGACTTTCCTTAGTTTTATCCTGATAGGTTTTACAGTGGGATATGTTTTTATGTCATGGACCATAATGGATGGGTCTATCCCCGGCATTTATTCGTAAGACTAGGAAAAAACATCATGCAATTCTTTGAAAAGTGCTTTGTATGCTTCAGATCCTTCTGCTAAGTAATTATGCCCAACATGAACATGCTCAAGGGTACCAGGCTTAGCTGATATGTCAATTGGATTTGTTTGAGTAATGGTGCATAGGTTTCCTTCAGAATCTGTGTCTTGCAACAATATAGGATTTTGAGGTGTGTTGACAATATCAGTGGCAAAAAGGGATGCAAAATCATGGTCTACCAAACTGGTGTTGGGGAGGAACGAGGATCTATGATGATGATCCTCCCATATAGGCTCATTCGTACTCATGATATCCATAATGGACTCATCGGAAGGAAAAGTCTGGGAGAGATAATCTAGAATAGGAAGAGAGGGTTCTAACCATTAGGGTAGGTGGCAAGGGTTCAAAGTCACCAGATGAAGCTCATCGGTGTGGTCATTGGAAAGGGTTTGGATAACGTTGTACATTTCTTCATGAAGACTCAACGAGGTGGAATCAACAATTTTTTTTCCCTTTGGATCATAATCAAACGACAAAATCATATTTACTATCATTGTGTCCGTGTTAGGAGGGTTTGAGGGAAAAATACCCATAAGGGATGAATCCTTCTGCATGCCTACCCCAATTGACTGGTAAGGAGGAGGGGACTAACCTAACATAGGGATGTTATTATCCATAGAGGTAGTAACATCCAACGTATAGAAATCAAGCTGGTCAATGGTAACAATTCTCCCTAGATGCAGAAATTGGACAGTTTGAAATATCATCGAAGCAATAGTAGTCATGGCATAAAACCAGTTTCTTCCTAAAAGGAGTTTGTAATCTAGCGGGGCATCTACTACGTCCAATTGAATAGAAATAGCTTTTTCCCCAAGCTCAACTGAAAGGGCTAATATGATACCATGGGGCTAGAAACCTCGTCCATCAAAGGCTTTTAGAGTCATAGGTGATGTTACAAGATCAAGAGAGCCAATAGCTTTCCAACAAGATAGGGACAAAACTAAAGTTGAAGCTCCTTCATCTAAGATAGTTCTAAAGACCTTCTTTCTTACTACTTTCGTTATGATTTGGAAAATGAGTTTGTGAGTTAGTCTAGACTTATAGTTCTCAACATTGAAATGGATCAAATTAGTATTGTCCGGATCTAAATCTCCTAACATAGTTAACAAGTTTTTATGCTGTGTAGGACAACTTTGGAGTACTTCCAAGGTAGACATTGCACATGGTTCCTAAGCCAGATCTTCAACTACATTATAAAATTGAGTGGATTGGGCATTAGGGTTAAAAACAACCCTCCTAAGAGTACTCTTGGGTGGATGCAAAACCATGTCGAGATTATGTTTCTCGATGGTTAGGGGAACAATAGATGAGGACTCGAGAGAACCAATAGAGGGAGCTTTTCCTGAAGAAGAATTGTCTTCTTTCGTGTCTGCAGGTTTGTCATAACTTTGAATTTGAGTTTGCAAACTAATAGTATCTGAGGACATCATGTGAATTTCCTCTGAAGAACTAGAGTTTCCTCGACTAGAAATGTGTTCTATCAGTTGTTGTTGAGAGGGAAATGGATCCATGAGAACTGTAGGTGTGGGATTAGTTTTCAACAATTGGGTAATTTCGTCATGACGAGGACACTCTTTCGTGAAATGGTCACCTCTACACAGCAGCCATGGATATTTTTCTTTTATTTTCCCTTTATCGTTCTCGTTGGTGGTTGGTTTTGGATTCTCCTATTGGTTTCCAAGTTTTTTGTTTTTAGATTTACCTTTCTTTTTATTGTTGCCAGGAGTTTGAATACTTTGAATGGAATTGACCTCGGCAGAAACCTTGGGAGTTGAAGGAGTAGGGGTGGAAGTCTAGGGTTGCTTGGTAGGTTTTTCTATCGACGGGGACTGGATTGAACCAACAATCCCATCAACAGGGGTTTCTGTTGGTGGCTTGGTAGGATCGATGCTTGGGCGAGGAGCTTGAGGGATCAAGTTATACAATTTTCCGAACTAGGAATAGACTAAGTCTAGATATTGGGCTCGACTAATGGATTTCTCTTTGGTAATGACACCGTCCATAGCCACATCTCAGGCAATTGGAGGCAACAAAGGTTTAGTAAACCAATCAGCTAACAACTCATCCGGGATAGGAGCTTTAATAAGTATTCTCCACTTTCTCCACTCATGGATATGATTGGATATGTGGGTGGAGGTGTTCTATCGCAGAGAAGTTAAGATATTTGTACCCATTTCATAATAGATAGGAAGCTGAAGGTGTGTAAGAAACAAAGTTGCCAATGAGACAAAATCCACAAACGAATGTTGCAGAAGTTCAATGTACCATTTCACGGCGGTAACGGTCAAAGTTCATTGGAAGAGTCTTAAACGAACTGAATCATCCATAAGGGAGTTGGAAGAACACCACAAATGGAATGCCATGACATGGTTTCTTGGATCATCTCCCTACTTCCCATCGAACTTTGGAATGTCCGATGGTAACTTTACTGGAATGGGAGGCCACAAGGGGTTATGTCGAATGGGATCATTAATCAACTTGGACAAATCAGGAAAGTCCAAAGTTTCTAGGAAAGGTAACTAGCGATTCAGTTGCACATACTAGTAGTATTGATATGGAATATAAGTACTAGTAGGACTGTAGGTAGACTGATAGACAGGTTGTTGTGATGAAGAACCGTCGGAAGATCCTCCCGTAGGGGGTTGATTTCTAGGATTAGGACTATTAGGACTATCAAGGCCTCTAGGGGGAGGACCACCAGGGTCTTCAGGACCACTAGGACCACCTAGACCACCAGGAGGAGGACCACTGAACCCTCTAGGACCCCCAGAAGGTAAACCTACAGAGCCTCCGAAACCACTAGGAGGAGGGCCACTAGACCCTCAAGGACCATTATGAGGGAAGCCACTAGGCCCCCCAAGACCACCAGGACCATTAACACCATAAGGAGGAAAGCCACCAGGCCCTCTAGGACCATTACCCCCCCCCAGCGGGAGGACCTCCATAAGGTGGTCCTCCGACACCCCCCGCAGTATGTATAGGTATCCCTCCCATAGCTGGCATGTAGGACCAGTTAGGTTACCCCCATGGCGTGAAAGTATTACTAGGATATGGAATTCCAGCATAAGGCATTCCTATAGGGTTGGGTTGGTAATTAATGTTTCCTACAGGTACTTGATTTGCTATGTAACCATACCCCCAAGAGGTTTTATTGGTTACAGGTTGTGCCCCCAAGGGCTGAACTGAACTGGATGGGGAGTTAACCACATTCATGTGGGTAGGAGGGACATAAACTATATATTTATCTATGCTAGAGGTTTTCCCATGACTAGATACAATTACAGTGACAGATAACGTAGGTCGTGTCGGGGGTTTCCCCCTAGCACTAGAAGGTATTGATGAAATAGGAATTGAATGTTGAGCCCTAGGTGCGGAAGACCCGGGAGTATTTGGAACAAATATAATATAGGAGGTGGTGGGGTTGGTAGTTTGACCTAGATTATGTGGAGTCATAGTGCGATCTAGAATATGTTTAATGGGTCTCATAGAATCAACAAGTGAATGATATCCCATAGGAAAAACTGTTGAACAAGGTGGTGGTGTACCCAATATGTTATCTATTTTCTTCTCAATTTCTTGTGCATAGAGAATAGCTGCCTGGTATTTCCTACGTTCTTCTTCATTTGGTGAAACTTCTTTAGAAGAGTTTAAACGGGTTCCAAACAAAGCAATGGCTTGTTCTATAGAGGTATCCCAAAATGGAGCATTGGGACCATAATTTAGAAGGGTAGTATCATCAACATGGCCTTCTATGGGAGAATGGAATGAAGTATTACCCCGAGAAGGTTGTTGGACCAAGGGAGTTACGTGTGAAGGATATGCATCTCTGCTTTCTGCAACCACATTTTCTCCCACTTGGGAGTTGGTAACAGCTCCTTGGTCGATAGCTTCCATAGGATTTTCTCCTGAAACAGGAATAAAATTAGGTGGAAAGCCCTGTACTCTTCTGGACTGTCTTAATTTAGCCAGTTTGTACAATTCCTATATAACTTAGGGTCTCAAAACTAGAAAACACACCAAAAATTTCCCTACTCAAGCTATAGGCTAAACAAGCAAACTTAAATGACAGAAGGAGTTCAGATAGTTAGGTCTCTCACTAGGATTTTCAAGAAGGTTCCACTAGCGATATACCTCAAGGTTATGTGTGTAGTAATCTCCCTAAATGTTGTTTTTAGTGTATGGCTCCAAGCATGACAACCAAAGGGATTTTCTCAGATAGATAAGGTATCCTAGTGGGGTCTCCCGATATACGCAAGGTACGTGGGAGCTCAAATCGGTAGTAGTGTTGTCTAATGCATAACCATTCACAAGCGGCCTTCCTATATACAATCGAGTACGTGAAGTACCTTTCTATATGCTCAAGGGTATGTGAAAGGCCATTTGATATACCGACAGTACGTGGAAGAACCACGTGAGTCCTGGGATGTAATGAGGACGAGTAACGACAACTCCTACACTTAACGATTCCCGAACACGTCTCTAGCCTATCACTCAAATTGCTATATAAATTTTAACATATAAATACCATTAATTTTAAAGTGGATGGTTAGGTGAATGCATGGAATTTTGACAGAAAAAAGTAAAACCATGCAGAATGTGGATGCAAATATTTCACTTTATCGTTCGTGGTATGCCTACCTATGGGAGGGAAAGAGTATTTTCTTTTCGTTTTGAAAACCAAAAATTCCCAAACAACTACTTTGAACAAATCAAAATCAAAGACAAGCAACACATTCCAAACTTATTTTTCCTTTTTTCAAAGCAATCAAAGTGGTAAGAGTCTCTTTTCCTAAAAGAAAAACAATAAGCACTCTACATGCATATGCACTCAATTTTTTGATTTTTCTTAAAATATAGATAAATCTAAATTAAAACTACACTATTTTTCTTTTGACGAGATAGTACTAATGCAAGAGAGACAAAAGAACAAAGAGAACCTGGAAGCTTGTGAGGCTAATCAGAGATCCAATGCCTTATGCTCAATAATAATAATGACCTAATCTCAATAAAAAAAATTCTTTTTAAAACAAAAAAGAAGTCCTCGATGGAAAAATGAAATTAAGATGATAAGCAAATGGTTTTTCTTTCAATATTTATAAAAGATATGAAAAGAGAACTAACTGAAACCTAAGCTTTCAAAAAATTCCTTTCAAAATCACAACCAACAAGCATGAAAGAAAATGAATAATCAACAAGCCTAATCTAGCTTTTGAATTCTTCAACCAAACCAATTTTTACCATAGAATTTTCAACCATGAGCATACAGATTCTAACACACAAGCCTGACAGTGCATGGCTAAAAGCAAACAAACTCAATTTTTTGCAAAAAATGATAAAAAAAATAGTTTTGGAACAAGGCCTACCTAGCACCGCGCTGGAGGGGTCTTGACAAAGCGGTTCTAGACGAGCACCACTTCTGGATAAAGGGACTCAAGCGGTGGCACCGCTTATGGATAAGAGAGTTCAGGTAGTGGCACCGCTTGTTTCCAACAGCACATTTGTGGTTCCTTGAATAGATCCAAAACAAAAGGAGAATGAGAAATCAAGTTAGAAATTGATCAAATTAAGGAAAATATTGATGAATTGACAGTAAAAAAGAGCATATAAAGTTGAAATAGTTCAGATCTGAAAGTTTCAAATTAAAATTCATTAAGTTAGATGGCAGATCTGACTGAAGAGAGTTGGAGATGGAGTTTGGATTTGGACAAGGGTTCAAGGACTAAGGAAGATCAGATCAACTGAAATTTGCTTTGTTCCCAAGCAGAGTCACCATATTTGTTATCAAGAATATTGTACCTTCTGTAGACAAAAGATTTTCCTCTGGTCTAAATGGTTCAGATCCATAAAAAATGAGTGAATGACAAAGGATGAAGACCTTACCTGAATGCTGTAGACACCTAGAATACTACTTCGAGCATGAACATGTGTACCTATAAACATGTCAAACATATAATAACATCAAATCTACCAGAAAATCATCTACATATCCATACTAGTGACGAAGGAATCCAGTAACATATACATGTGAAATCAAAACAACAGATATGTGGGACAAAAATCAGCTTTGCATTAAGAAAGAATGAAGAAGCTTACAATCGTTTCCTTAGTGTCAATAAGATCCTCCACGAGACAAACACTTCATCCCCATAATCTCCAACTTGCTTTCTATGCTCTCCAATGATTTGGACTAGGTAGTCAATTCAACAACATAACAATACTTATTCAGTTGTCTCTCTCAACTATGGATATGAGCTTGTATTTATAAGGCTCAATGGATAGGGATAATTGAGAGAATTGTGGGTGAAGTGGCTCCAAGATCCTACCAAGGGGGATCTCGAGCTCAAACTAACCCATATTGATAGGGATAAAGGAGGACACGAGGCTCATGATCTAGAAGCCTCAAGAAACTTATCTTTTTCCCATTTTACCCAGGGTACCACTTATGTTCCCTTATGACAGAGCGGTTTATGTGAGAACCACTTTAAGAACAAAGCCTATAGGTAGTGACATCGCTTCTCTGTAATAGGATACAGGTGGTGCTGAACAGGGTACCTCTTATCAACCAAAGGGTAAGCGCAGTGCTAGGTTTTTTCAAGTAGAATTGACAAACAAAGCAAGTTTCCACTCCAAGTTTTGGGATTAAGGGAAAACATAGGGGTTAAGGATCTCATAACATGATGGTGACAGGATTTAGGTATAACATAGTTCTTTTTCTATGTCAAGCTCGTTAAAAAATGAAACAGATGTTTTGTGAGCATAGTTCCTTTTTCTGTGTCAAGCTCGTTAAAAAATGAAACAGGTTGGTGAGCATAGTTATTTTTCTGTGTCAAGATCGTTATAAAATGAAACAAATGTTTTGTGAGCATAGTTCCCTTTTTTGTGTCAATCTCGTTAAAAAATGAAACAGGTTGGCGAACATATTATTTTTATGTGTCAAGCTTGTTAAAAAAGAAACAGATGCTTGTGAGCATAGTTCCCATTCTGTGTCAAGCTCGTTAACAAATGAATCAGATATCTGTGAGCATAGTTCTTTTTCTGTGTCAAGCTCGTTAAAAAATGATACAGGTTAGTGATCATAGTTCATTTTCTGTGTCAATCTCGTTAAAAAATGAAACAGGTCCCTGAGCAAAGTTCCCATTCTATGTCAAGCTCGTTAAAAAATGAAATGGATGTCCTTAAGCATAGTTTACCTTTTGGTTTTAAGCTTGCATAAAAATGAAACCATGTTTCAAGCATAGTTATTTTTTGTTTCAAGCTTGTGTAAAAATGAAACAGGTCATTTTGAGCATAGTTCTTATTCTGTGTCAAGGTCATTAAAAAATGAAGCAGATACCCTGATCATTCTTTTGACTAATCTTCAATCTCGTTAAAAACAGTAAGATGGTGTTGAGCTTACTTTTCATTTTCTGTGCTCTGGTTAAAACATGAAAAGTGGTTTGATTTTAGTTTATTACTTTTTCATGCTATGGATTGAAACATGAAAAAGGTTAATAGATTCCTCTTTAAGCTCATTTTAGACTCTTAAAACGTGAAAATATTTTTGAGTGAATTTGTCTTATTCACGCTCGTAAAAGGACTTGAAGAGTCATCCTCCTAATGATAGTTTACCCCTTTTTCGGACTAGGGGGAACTACTTACAAAAAAGGTACACTCCAGCCAATCATGGCTGGAAGAGTTCTCTTGGGCATTATTTTATACTTTTTTCGGGCCTTAGGGACTAAATCATATGAAAAAGGACCCTTTCGAAGTCTTCTTTAGTTTGTTCAGACTCTCTAAACATGAACTACACTGAGTTTTCTTTCATTGGACTCGTTAAATTAAACATTGAAAGACCCTTTTTTGGGAACAAACCCATCATTTCTTAGGTTCATAAAACATATGAGTTTGGACTTGTTTGAAGGACAAGCTAAATGAGTGTTGTTACCCTCTTTGAACTTGTAAAGATGAAAAGAGGCACTCATCAATCATGATGGGGAAATTAAGGGAAAGGGAAATCATTTTGCAAATCAAATGGAAGTTGTTTGTCACCTTTAAACATGGCACTTGTCTGCATATCATTTAGTCAATTGGGTATTCAGCTGACTTACAAGTCGATCCACTTTCATGAGTCATGTCACTCCTTTTATCCTTTCAAAATAATGCATTATCCATGGACGTACTGTGTGTTCATCTATTTTAGTCATGCTTCCAAGTATTTTGTCGTGCCGCCCAGTGTTCAAAGGAAGTAATAAGTTTTCCTCTGCAGTTAAAACAACCTTTGTGTCAATACCTTTGAGTCAGCCATATGGTTACATTATCTACAACATTCCAGAACTTTGTTTCAATTTTTGCATCATCAATGTGGGATTCATCATGGCCCTCCTTCGACGAGACTATTCCTATCGACATCAGCTCATCATCTAGGAATTAGTCTTAGAAACAAAGTTTAGTAACTTGAGATCTGTATGCCTCAATGACAGATTCTCTCACTCTTGACATAGGTTCACATCATTGATCTTTGATCAAGATATTCGATTGGGTGTTTGACATCAAAAAATATATTCACGCTCAGTAGATTGTACCAGGGTACCTTGGGAATCATTGACATCAATGGTGAGATCCCTCGCACTTGTTAACGGTTCATGTCATTGGCCGGTAATCAATTGGTTTCTACCATGTTCAACTTCAAGACATTGTAATCACATGGATAGAGTCATACTTTGTGGAAGACGAGACGAAGACCCTAGGTATTTGTTAAACACTCATAGATTCCTCCCCGGGTTGTGATGGAGTATATTGCATGACGTACCAACATGGATCCACATTTGTACAGTCATGGATATGCTCAAATTTGCATCTGTATGACATAGATATACATTGTGTATCAGGTAGCTATGTCTAAGTTTGAGTCCTCTATTACATGGATCTACATTGTATTCTAGTAGCCATGTTTGTTTATTCCTCTCATGAATCTGCCTTGTATTGGTTTGCAGCCATGATGAGGTTACATTTACTCATGAGTAAAAGTATTGATGTATTGCAGATACCTACTCAATGATACTCTCTGATCAAGATGGCTCTTACCTCGAAGTGATAACTTTCTCTATCAAATCTCTCACCTATCGTATCCCTCTAGCCTCATGCTTTGGGGGGCATTATGTTATACCCAAATCCTATCACCAGCATGTGATAAGATCTCTAACACCTTTATTTTCCCTTAGTCCCAAACTTGAAGTGAAAATAGTGCTCCAGATGTTGATCCTACGTATAAAAAATCCAGCACTGCTCTCACCCTTAAGCTTATAAGAGGTACCTTATACAACACTGCCTGAGTTATGTGGAAAACAGGTGGTGCCACCACATTTCACCTTTATTTTTGGCATGGTTCTCACTTGCACCGCTCTGTCATAAGGGAGTATAAGTGCTGCCCTTAGTAAAAAGTGAAAATGAGGAGGTTCACGAATCTTATAGAACAAAATCTTCATGGCTAGCCTTATCCCTACTCACCTGGGTCAGTTAAGCTTGAGATCCATGCTTTGGGGATCTCATGGCCACCTCACCCATTGATTTCTCAACCATTCCTATGCCTTTGAGCCCTATAAATCCAAGCTCATACTCCATGGTTGAGGGGAGAAGAAAAGAGTAAAGTTATGCTGTTGAATTAACATCTTGGCCTAATCCATCAGAGAGCATAGAGGAACAAGTTGGAGCTATCAGGGATCAGATTTTAGTCTTGTGAAGGAGCGCATTGACACTAAGGCAAAAGGTTGTAAACTCTTTCATTTCATTTATTAATGCAAATTTGGTTCCTTTCCCATACATTTGTTGTGTTATAATCTCACATGTGTATTATCGGATTCCTTAGTCACTGATATAGATCTATGTATAGTTTTCTAGTATCTTTGATGTTGTTGTGTGTTTGATGTGTTTATGCAGGTCTTCCATCAGAGATATTATTCCAGGAATTTATAGCTTCTAGGGAAAGTCTTCTGACCTAGTTGTGACTCATTTGTTCTGGATCTGAACCATTCAAACCAAAGGAACAACTTTTGTCCACAAAAGGTGCAATATTCTTGATAACATTCTTTATTTTCTGGTACCTTTGGAACTTCATTTTATTTGATTTCATCAAGCACTATGTATTCTATGTTTTCATTTTCCTCTTTCTTTCCCTGCAACCCATATTTGTACATAACCTTTCATTGAATAACACATCTCTACTCCTAATGATTTTTTTATTTTCATAATCCCATATACAATAACCAAAATCATCAACCTTGTATCCAATAAAGGTGCATTTATTGGATTTAGCCTCAAGCTTTGTTCTATTTTCTTTATCAATATGGACAAATGCTTCACAATCGAAAGCTCCAATAAATGAGTAATTTATCTTTTTAACTATCCATGCCTCCTCTAGAATCCCACCATCCAAAGCACTTGAAGGCCCTCGGTTTATTAAGTAAAAACAGTATCTACAACATCATCCCAAAACTGCAAGGGAAACCCTGCATGCAATCTCATACACCTTGCACGCTCCATGATCATCCTATTCATCCTTTCTGACACACCATTTTCTTGTGGTGTTCTTGGGACTATATTCTCTCTTTGAATCCCATGGTATGAATAGTAATTATCAAAATCCTTGCTGCACTATTCATATCCATTATCATATCTAAGACATTTCAATATTTTTCCTGTCTCATTCTCAACCAAAGCTTTCCAATCATTTAAAAGTAGAAAACACATCAGATTTATGTATAATGCAATAAACCTAAGTTTTTCTAGTTGTGTCAACAATAAAAGTAACATAATAACTAGAGCCACCAATAGATTGTATTTGAGTTGTTCCCCATACATTTGTGTGCATAAGATTTAACTTTTCACTCTTCTTATGTTTCCCAAGCCTGAGAAATATAGCTCTCTTCTATTTTCCATAAACCCATTTCTCACAGAATTCCAAACTGACCTATTTCATATCTTGATGCAATTTCCTTGAGTGGAGAATCTACATCCCCTTCTCACTCAATTGGCAAAGACTATGATGCCACAACATTGCACCTATTTCTATGGAAGCTACAAATATAGCATAATAAATATTATGAGTATATAAATTCAATGTACCTACCATATTTTCTTTTTGTATTACTAGTGCTCCTTTAGTGATCTTCCACCACATTTTTCCAAACATAGACAAGCAGCCGCTATCTCCCAAATGTCCTGTTGAGATCATATTTATTTTCATAGTAGGAATATGTCTTACATCATTTAACATCCATTCATTTCCATTATTTAACTTAATCCATACCTTACCCATTCCAATAGTTTTAAATGGTTCATCATCACCCAATAAAACATGTCCAAAATCACCTATAACATAATCATGAAATGATTTCCTATGGGGTGTAGCATGACATGAATCCCCTAAATCTACTACCCAGTAATCACTAGTATTATCTAATGAAAGAATCAAAGAATCTTGTAACACATCACCTTCTACATTATCTTCCTAATTAGTCTCATGCTTCCCATTTCCTTTCTTCTTTGGAGCTCTATAGTCTTTCTTCAAATGTCCTCTCTTACCACAGTCCTAAAAATCTATTTTTCCTAGTCTGGACTTGGATCTTCCCTTTCTATAATTGTTGCGATTACACATACTCTTTCCTCTCTCCCTTTGTCTTCCCCTCCTCTTCATGGTCAACGCATTACTTGATGTATCTCTTGTGCTTTTTCTTCGCATTTCCTCACTAAGAATAACACCAACAACATCATTAAATTTAATACTGTTTGAACCAAAGACAGAGTTAATTACAACCATTACCAAGCCATTCCATATTTCTAACAATGAGCATAATATTAGAAGATCCCTAACCTCATCATCAAAGTTCACTCCTACAGAACTTAGCTGATCAATAACCATATTAAATTCATTTAAATGGTTAGAAATAGATTCACCGTCTTACATCTTCAAATTAAAAAAATGATTCATTAGAAATACCTTGTGGAAGCCAAAGGTTTTTCATAGAGATTACACAATGCACTCATTAAACCCTCCATTGTATTTTATTTTGAAATATTGAAAGTCATCTACGAATCCAGACACAGTCGTATTGTTCCCAGTGTCTTTCTATCAAGAACATCTCATTATTCATCCTTCATAGTTTCCATCTCTTTTGTTTTCCTCCCAATGGTAGGAACAAGTCCTTTTGGTACAACTAATCCTCCATTTGTGTTGGGCCTAGGGATAGGTACGAAAAATTCACTTATAATTCTACTTAAGTATGAAAAGGAGCTAAGGAAAAGGAAGAGAAAGGAGTTGTGATAGAGGCAGTGACAAAAAGAAGGAAGGAAGAGCGGATGAAGGAAAAGAAGGAAAATGAGGTGCGACAGAGGCAAATAAAGAGGAAGGGGTTAAGAAGATAAGTCATGGCAAAAGAGAAGTTGCAACAAAAGAATAATCTGCAACAGAAGAAAATCCACGATGAAAGGAAAGGACGTAAGAGAGAAAGAATGCGGAAAAGTGGATCCATGTCAAAAGGTGTGCAGTGGTGCAAGATTTAGAAAGTGACATGTCAAAATTATTGTGGGTATGAGGTCGACCATAGTCGTTGGAGTCCACACGTATGAAAGCACCGTTGCAAGGAAGGTCATTAGTGCCTATTGTTATGTGTCGCTAGAATAGGAAATACAACTTGCTAGCTAAGTGTAGACATGTAAAGATTCTATAAAAAGAGAATCCCAAGTTGTATGCAGGTTAGAAACTCTCTTTAGCTCTATAGGCTATGTGGCTTTTTGATTATTGTTGTCTGTTAGTTTTGCTAAGTGCATTGATTAGAAAATCTACAACTGAGAGTGTAGAAGTGTAGAAGAGGCTAAGTCGATCCAGGATGTGTGTAGATTAGTAGTAGAGTCAAGTAGAGGAAGATCAATGACATAAAATAAGAGAGCATGAGAGGAGAGAGAAGTCTGTATAGATAAGAAAGGAATATCTAGAGCAGAGTCTGCAACTTAATGCACAGACCAAATATGCCATATATTTCTCATTCTAGATGAAGATAACCTTTTTGCTTTTTCTCAGATGGGTTTGCACGTTAGATTATGTGTTATATGTATGAATGTTGAATGTGTCTAATTTTGAGGTGTATATGTTGTTTTGAATGAATTCTTATGTATTTGATTATGAATGAGTTTGAATATATGAGTCAAACTGTTATAATTTGAATGTATCCATGTTGTACTGGGGTTATTGTTGTATGATTTGCAAAGGAAGAAGTGTGTAATAACCTAAGTGTGCATAGTAAGCATAAATAATCCATCCACAGGATTCAGTTGAGTGCCTTGGCAGGAGGCCAAGGGATGTCAAATCCCCCACCCAACTGTGGAAACCTAGTTCTGGAAGTTACCCATACAAATATATCTTGGGTGAGACCACACATGAGTCATAGGCGTTGCTGACTGGACTTTGCTCTGTGTTGATCCTCGATTTGTTATCATTTTTGGCAGATAAATTATTCATTTAAATACATATTTCATCATCTTTTGTATGTTTTATGTCACACAAATATTATTCAACTTCAGGTATGAGTGTTTTTAAGGTTTTTATAAAATTATTTTATTATTATCATTTTTTATGGTTTAATCAATTAAAAATAACATTATTAAAGTATACTTGATGTATTAATTAGTTTGTATAATTGTTTGAAAGTTTAATAATCTTTTTTGGCCAAGTTAATATACAAAATACATTTAGCCTGCTTTTCACATAGCATGTCCAGCTCGGCGTCCATCTCATCATTCAACCCGTCGCGTTAAACTCGCTGGTGGTTTGCCAGATGTCAAAATTTGTTGCTGAAGACTCCAGTCCTGAAGCACACTAGCAGATAGAAACTCTATTCACCCTAGATCGACGCCCAGTGTATATAGCTCATGTCCCAGCCTTTCATTTAGCACTCCATCCAAATCACCCATTAGACTACGAGCTGCTGAGAATTAATTTCGGTCATTTAAAACATGAACCAGCTACCAATGAACTATTATCCATGCGTCTGGGTGATGAAGCTATGTTCTAGACTATTTGCCAGCATGCATTCTCCTTCACTTTCCACCACATCAACCATCCATGCATTGGATTGATGCATTCAACTCACACTCTAGAAGGATAGCTCATGGCCTCCTCTGCTTGACTCCAAACTACCACAAGTCCGCACATTTAAAGAATAGAGCGACCTGTGTTCTAGAAAAACCCACTGTGTACACTACTTTAGCTCGCCACCATTCCATGTTCACGCTGAAGGAGTTGTGCGCCACCTCTGTAGATCATTCGCACTGGAGAAGGAACTTGTGTGTATGTCATCTAGTGAAAAGAACCAGACTTGCGTTGAAGAAGGAAAATGTTTATGCATTGGCTTGTGATTAGTTAAACTCCATTATAGTCGACTAAATTTAGAGAGAATTTGACCACTAAAGGGTCGACTTGCTCATACCTGTAAATAATTATATAAATAAGCCTCTATGAGAGTGCTCAATTAGCTAGAAAACCAGTCAATTAGCAGAGTTAGGAGAAGAGTTCTTACTGTGATTTACTCTTGAAATTTATATTTATCTTCCACCATCTGAATAACGAGTTGTATGCATTGTTGTTGAAGATTGCGTTTAAGTAGAAGTTAGCCAGGCATCACCCCTGATTACTAAGAGGCCCCCTCATCAACCAGAGGTTCATTTTCTTTGTTTAGCTTAGTTTCTTTTCTGTTTTAGCTAGTCTAGTTTAATTTCTAGTTTGTTTCCCTTAGATTATAGTAAATGCTGTCTTATTTTTTTCTGCAATACATTGACTTAGTTTTATTTCAAAAGTTAATTAGATAGATGCGTGCATAGCTTGTTTTCAGTTATTTGCTTTTAGTCATTTTGTTTCCAGTTATTTTCATTTCCAGCATTACTTTCAGTCTTTGTTTTCAAGAATATAGAATAAGCTGTTTTCATGAATTTAGAATAGATTCAATTCTGTTATTTCCTTTCCTGTTTTGAATTTATGCAAGTTACTTTCCAGTTTATTTATTAAATTAATATGCAAATGATTCCTTTTGTTTATGAATTAGTTTAAGGTTAATTTGTTGTTAAATAGGTTTATTTATTGTTCCAATGCATTAGAGTTACATATGCATGGCTTCAGCTAAAGATTAGTTCATTTAGGTTAGTTTTTACCCTTTTTACTATTCATCCTGTCATTCGAACAACATGTTCAGTCTATTATTCAGCCACCCTTTTAGACCCACAGTTCAGTTAGTCATTCAGTCTTTAGTTCTGTTTTTAGTGTTTTTTATGTGTTTTAAGATTGTTTTCAGTTCTGTTTTGTTGATGTTTGAATTATGATTTGTCTATAATAGTTAAATAATAGTTTTTGTTTAACATTTAAGTTAAAGTTTAGTTGTTTTAAATTATTTATTAAAGTTTTATCGTTTTCCTTACTTCTTTTACTTTGAATATAGTTTAAGTTATTCTTAAGTTTTGTTTCTGATTTTGTCTTATGGTTATGTGGTTTTGTCTCTATTCCTTTTGAATTGATTTATTTGTTTGCATGCAAGATTTAGTGTTTTCCTTAGTATGTTTTTAGGTTGTTTTTTTATGATTGTGTTATTGTTGAAATAACTTGTAGGACAAAACCTAAGGATATTTCTTTATTAAGTTTTCTACTTGCTTCTTTTATTTATGTTTTCTTTATTAAGTTTTCTACTTGCTTGTTTTTAATTGTTCCTTATTAATTTTTATCTATTAAGTTTTCTAGTTGCTTATAAGTTAAGTCATCCTTGCACTTTAGTTTTCCATCTAATAAGTAAGTTGTTGATTATATCTTTTTCAGTCCAAAGTTATAAAATAGATTATTTGTTTGGTTAATATTTTATCTCGATTTAGTTACCTTAATTGCATTTTTAGGAAGTTTGACTCAACTTTTCATTTTGAAAGATCTTTTGATCTTTTGTATGTTAAAATATTTACATGACACTCTCTACCTTCGCATATATTTTGTGTCAACTCTAAGTTTACCAACCCCGGTTGATAATTAAAGAATAGGTGGATTAATTTAGACATTATAACACCCAACACTTTTGGCATCATTGCCGGGGATTTGTTTTGTATGGTAGAGTATATTTCTTTATGAATTTTAGTAATAGGTTGGTAGCGAGGGAGTGGTAAGACAAGAGGTAAGAACCTACGCATATTTTATAACAGGTGCCCTCAAATGTGCCCCAAATCTAGCAACAGTAGTAGCATAGGTTTTCTTTAGTTTAAAAGTCTTTCATGAGTAGAATTAGAGATCCTCAAGGTAGATTTATCAAGACCAGAAAAGTTATTGAATTCTCTACTAACTACCATAGGGGATGTAATTCCCCAACTACTAACTCACCAGAAAGGTATCGAAAGACACGTATAGGAAGTAGTTCTACCCTGAAACCTAAAGAAACTCATGTGACCACCTAAGTTGTACTTAGTGCTATTTAATCAAGTGAGCCTGGTGAACCAGATAAATATTCTTTGTTCGGACTTCAAAAGACCTTCGGAAGTACTTCTGGGAAGTGCTTGTTGTACTATATAACATGTTCATACCCCATGGGGGAATTGTAATAAATGTTCTAGCATGATAGTGCCTATAAAAGACTCGTCCTCTTAGACTTTATTTGTCAATCTGATCAACCCAGGGTGTTTTTTCCCTTGGTTATTATTGGTTGTTGAATAAACAATTGATAATTTTTGAGTTTTTCACTCCATACCTCCAAAGTTGGAGTGGTAGGTTTGGCATTTAGGCATATTGAGGTTATTATAGTCTATGTGTCAATGTATAAACATGGTAGGCATCATGGTTGAGTCATATGAACCTGTCTAAGACCCCCTAGGTTTTTTCAATTTTTTTAATTTTTTAATTTTTTTAGTATTTTTTATTAAAATTTATTTTTTTTCAAAACTTAGGCTCTTTTTTAATAGTTTAAGTGGAAAAATTGGTTTTGTAATAAAAGTGGGCCAAATAATCAGTTTCAGTCATGTAGGTGCTCATGGACCCACTTTTTTGAGGTTTTGAGTGATTTTCCATCACTCAGGTCAGATAACCCCAAAAATCAATTATTGATTATTTTAATTAATAAATTGATGAATAATGGAGCAAATCCAAAATTCTAGACCAGTGGATTCTCAGCCGATTTGATTGAAATTAGTCGGATCTGAACCAGATTGACTGGATCTAAAAAATCCTTGACTGAAGGAGGTGATATGGATAGATCCAGAGTTGATCTTCAGCATCCTTTATGGGGAATTGTGCCCTCTCTCTCCTCCACATGTGTGGGATCTCCTGGAAGCTCTGTGGATTGATGTGTCAGTCCGTGGGTTGATGTGTCAGCTCAATCAACCCCCCAATTGACAAGTAGGCTCAGTTCAGCTTTAGATCGACATTAATGGACTCTCCTTCAGCTGCAGTGGTCTATCTCCTTGGGATTTGTGCCCCCCCTGGGATAGATCTCCTCTTTTTTGTATAAATAAAGCTCAGGCTTCCTCTTCCAAGCTAGTTAGAGTTGGATTGAGAATCTATTTCTATTGTAATACTGTATAATTTCTTTTGCTATTGGAATAAAGTGAAGCTTTGGAGGCCAAATCTATTTAATGCTTTCATATGTGTGGATTTAACATTGTCTTGTAGTGTTTTACCATTGGCTTTCTCTCAATTTATACATCTAAATCCTGTTCGGCTTAATGATTCAGTTGAATCAATAGGAGTATAGCTGGGCAAGTAAGATTACTTGCTTTTCAATATCTCATAGTATATATGCTTAAAGATTCATATCATACATGTTTAAATAAGTTTATTTGCATGTAATCCCTCTCTTTCTTCATATATTTCTATCCAGATCTCATAAGGTTTCGTGCAGGATTGTTTGTTAGTTTTCAAGTAACAGGGGTTGGATGAACTGTGGATCTAGATTGAATCCAATAGGGAATCTGACTATTTTGTGAAGGAATTGTCCCTTGGCATTCCACTAACTAGTCTTCTTTGCATATCCATTCCTCGGCCGCACAAGTGCTCTTCCTTTCGAGTCTTCCTCCTTCAAATTTCTTCAAAATCAGTCCGGTTACTTGTTTTGCAGCTTTAAATTTTTTTCGATCTATTAATTTCAGAGTTCATATTAAATAGATATTTCTACCTTAAATCTCATAAAACTAGATCTCATTCCTAAAGAAAATTTGCAAGCATTCTAGATCTAGTTTTAGGGAAAATTGTCATTTTTCAAGGTTGTGAAAGTAGATCTAAAACTTGTTGAATGCATGGTTGTATCCTTAGAATGTAAAAAATTATATTCATCAATTTAAGTGCTTCATATTGGATTCCCCCAAAGCAGGCCAATATCCTTGGTTCTTTTTCCGCTTCTTTAAAAACTAGTTTTAACTTAGAATTTTTGGGTAAAAAGTTTGTTCATCCAAAATTACTTTCAAAGTACTTTTGGGCATATTTAAATATGATATTATTGCTGGTTTTTAGTAGGTGTAATATAAAAGAGGAGGAGGCGCTGTCTGGAAAGCATTTTTGGACCATTCGAAACCCCTAAGGGGGTCTCTGTCTTCCAAAAAATTTCAAATTTTTGCAATTTGTAAACCTTTGTTCTCATTCCATATAAGGACCAAGTGGATTAATTTAAGTTTTATAATATTTTAATTTCTTCTAATAAAATGAAAAATATTTTCGAATAGGCTCTCTCGAACCTATTCACCATCCCCCCTGGGGGGATTTGCGTCTGTGTCATTTTTTACTTTTTGTTCATCTTTTTTCAATATAGTGTAGTTCTAATTTGTAGGGTAGTATACTTTTACTTATAATAATTTCCATATTCCATATCTGGTGGTTTCAAAGTAATTTTAATACTTACCCCACGAGCCTCCTTTTGAGTCGAAAGGTGAAGAAAGGGTCCTGGTAGTCTAATTAAAAAATTATGATTTGCTTATCTGTTTATGCTTCATATTATATCATCATTTGTTTTAGTAATCATAATAAAATCAACCCCTCCTTGATTCCCCGATTGAGGTCCACTTGGACCAAAAGAGGTTCCTAGAGGGTTTTCTTTTTAACAAGAACACCTCTTTTAAAATTTACTAAAAATAACAAAGACTCCGGTGTGTATGCTCTGTACTTGGATGCGGTTTGTCTGATCAGTCAAGATGCATCAAAAGCACTTGAGTGACTAGAATAATTAGGATTCACTCTCCCCAAATTAACAAACCATCAGGTGAAAATCCAACACCTCGATCAAACCATTATGGCGGCAAAATACCCAAAGGAAGAAGGAACTCCTGAAAAGTGGCCTCAGGACACCGATCTCTATTACACCTTTAGGTGCATTATGAACAACAACCTCAGAGACTCCATTCAACCCATATATTCCTTGTGGGTAGCCATGACAGTTTATTTTTGGACATACTTCAAGTACCCCCTGGGTATATCTGGAGTCCCCTCGCCTAAGTTAAATTACTCATCTTCTTACATTAATTTAAAATTAACCAAGATACAATTACACAACATTCATTCCAACACTTACAAGTGCTCTTAATTGTTTTTCGACTCCATTTTCAAGGCACTGGTTAATTGTTTATTTCTTTCAATCTATATGTGATTGGGTGTCATTTTCATGCTTAATTGTGATTATCTCATCATGTTATTTGTTTTTTACAATTGTTAAATCGAAACTCCAAAAAAAATTACTCTTTAATACCATCATCATACTAAATAATTTTTCCTTAGTAACTTAATAGGGTCTACCCCCCTTGGCTTCATTAGGAGTTGAGCCTAAACGGAGGAGTCAAGAACAAGGTGACAGCCTTGACTCGAGACTTGCCCCTAAGGACACACTGAGTGGCTTGAATATTTCTGCCACGTAACCTAGGTGTGTGAAAGGTGGCAACAACTCCTTTAGAAGATCTTACTGGAGAAGCCATAGAAGGACAAGGAACCTTGGTAGATGATCCAAAGGACCCTGTTCTTGAGGAAGTTCAAGAATATCAGCCATTAGAAACCCTTATCCCTCCACTAGTTTCAAATCCAATTAACACAACTTGTTCACTAGTAGGAGATCCGAATTTTGTTGACTTTGTCGATCCCACTCAAGTAAAGTCTCTCTTTGGAACCTCAGTAGATCCAGTTATTTTGCAAATTAAAACTTCTACAGTAGAACCTACTATCCCTATAGGATTCAATAAAAACATGGTTGATCAGAGGAAGATCTCTCCCAAAAAAGAATGTTGGGACGCCTCCTTATCACCTTGAAAGGAGCCTCCTAGGTATATTTACGTTAAGAATCCAACTTATATGGAGAGACGGCGAGAAAATGAATATCATGATGAAGTTAGAAATGAAGAAGGAGAAAGGAAAAATTGAACTGAGGCTACCTTTGGGTTCCCTATCTTAGATATAATGCAGGATGTAACTATGAAAAACATCACTCCCTCCTTGCCTACTTTCTATGGAAAAAGTAATGAGGACCCAGACACATTCCTATTTGAGTTTGATATCCTTTGTAGGAGTTACAATTATCTACAAGATGCTCAAAAACTAAAACTCTTTCCCACTACACTCAAGGATTCTGCCTTGAGATGGTTCATGGGATTAGGAGAATTCACTATCAAGACTTGGGATGAAATGAAAACCTCATTCTTATGAAAATATCAAGAATACTGCAAACCTAAGGACTCTTGACATGGCATATTCAAGATACAACAACTTGAAGACGCGAGCCTGGAAGATTATCTCGAGAGGTTCATTTATACATTACATATGTATAAATACAATGACCTCTGAGAAGATGTAGTACGTACACTTTTCCTTAAGGGAATCTCCAAGAACTTGTTAGAGAGTCTTAATCTCATGGCAGCTGCCAATATTTCTCATAAAAAATTTGCACAGATCAGTGAGATGTGTAAAAATTATTCTAGAAGTAGGGAGAAAGTTACAAAAAAATTTCAAGACCCTTTTAGTAATAATATAAGAGGAAATGTTCCTAGTTCAAGTGGAGTTACAAGAGTAGAGTTAGGAAACCTATTGGAGAATTTTAAGACAGATATATTAGGAGCAATGGGTTCCCAACTAGATTCTTTACAAGCCAAGAAAAGACAGGATGAAGAACAAGCAACAATAAATATATTTTGTCCAAGATGTAGAACTAAACATCCCCAAAGGGAATGTCCACTAAACAACATCTTTATATGTCACATCTGTACATAAGAGCATCCAACATATAACTGCCCATCCTTTCCTAGATTGCAAGCCATCTATAAGAGTGGGGATGTAGCTAAAAACATCTAGGAGGCCTCCTTGGTAGCCTAGGGACCAACCAACATATCCAAACTTTTCACCACAACCTCTACACTATTATCCTCTGTATCAACCACCTCAACAATGGAACAATTCTAGCTGGCAGAATTGGCCATCTCAGTATCCTCCTCCTCAATTTCCACAATAGCAATATTGGTCACAAGGATGGAGAGGACAACCATATCCTCAACCACAACCTGTTCCTGCACCTAATCATCCTTATCCTCATAATCAAACAAATTTCCATCAAATACCACCTGGATTTGTACCTCCAGTTCCTTTCATCACAAAAAAACCTCATCACTTTCAAAATTCAAATCCTCCTTAACCAACATTGTTACCTACATAGCCGATACCTAACCCTAACAATAAACCAACTCAATCTCTTAACAACATTGAGTTTCAAACTCTTCCCTCGTACTTTATCTCGACTGTACCTGTACATGGAATTCAATTACGATCGGGAAGAGTTTTTAATAATAAACCCAATTTATCAATCATCATTTAGGAACCAAGCGAAGAAGAAGATTCAAGTGAACCCATGAATGATGCTATTTTGGAGGATGTGACCATTTGAAAGGTTCCAGTACACACCCATCCTCCACAAGAAACTATTCAGGAGCAAATAATTCCTCCATTTCTAGAAAGATTAGTAATAGAAAAACCTGTAGTTCAACCAGAGTATAACATTTTGGATGAATTAAATAACATTTGTATTAAGATCCCTCTATTACAAGCTATCAAAAATATACCTATCTATAGTAAAGTAATAAAAGAGATATGTATTAAATGCCCAGGAAAGAAGCAAAAGGATCCTCTTACAATTCATGTTATAGGATAAATGTCTCAATGTATGACAGGTCAGTCCCGGATTTCAAAATATACAAATCCAGGAACCCCAATAGTGACTGTAATTATAAACAACACTGCCATAGAGAATACACTAATCTATTTAGGATCTGTTATCACTACTACATTTCGACCCAAAATCCGACGGTCGTCATGTCGGATTTTCGACACTTTCCTGTCGCATGTACGACACTTTGATTTTTTCTTAAGCGTCGGAAACTTGGCATCGGTTATCCGACACTTAAGTACCCGTCGTTTAAGCGACACTTAACCAACCGTCGGTTAAATGTCAACCGTTGGATAAGCGACAGGTATAACCGTCGCTTAAACCATGGCTTTAAAGAGTAAGCGTCGCTTAAACGACAGATATAGCTGTCGCTTAAGCGATGGATATCAGGACAAGGCGTCGCAAAAACGAGGGATATAACTGTCGCTTAAGCAACGGATATGAAGACGAATCGTCGCATTTTCGACAGCTAGATCTGATTTTTTTTTTTTAAAACCTTTAATATCGGGCCAGAAACTGTCGCTTAAGTGACACGTGTTTACAAGAAGCGTCGCATTTGCGACTGCTCGTTCTGATTTTTTTTTTAAAAACCTTGCATATCCAGCCAGGAACCGCCGCTTAAGCGACGCGTATTAAAAAGAAGCGTCGCAATTGCGACAGATAGAGCTGTCGCTTAAGCGACGGCAGTGAATTTTTTAAAAAATATATATATATTAAATATCCATAAGCCCCCAACCTGCT
>LPNX010013363.1:166844-329056 GCA_001517045.1 Pseudotsuga menziesii | reverse complement strand
GTTTCCACGGAACAAAAAACACTTAAACGTGGCAATATCCACGCTTTTCCGTGGATATTTCCACGTTTTTCCGTGGCAAAATTGATCACTTGTACTAGTGCACTAAAGCCACTACTAGAGTAGAACCATATTACAAATGGGGAGAAACTTTCAGAATGATCTTAAACTAGAATGTCTCTGATGCTGGGTTTAAAGAAATGACAATTTATGCTAACATTGAAAAGTCAACTTTGATGAAAGTGGCTACCAGGCCTGAATTGTTTTCATGCTCAGAAGTAATAGGTTGGATTCTGCCCAGGGCAGATGTGAAAAGAATGATCTTAGAAAATACTGCAAAGTAATGCTATGCTGCATACATCCCTACCTATGTGTCTATCGCATACCATCTACCCTCACCACAGGCCTACCTAATGGAAAGTTGGTTAAAAGAGGTAGGTCCAGACTTGGTAGAGACAGTAAAGAGGATGATGATCCTAGGGAATAATTTCAGAACCAGACCTTTAGGAGAATCTGATACCTCAACTCTCCGAGCTCCTTACAAATTTATTTCTTTGATGCTTAACATGATTTTTGGTAGAGAAAATGGAAAACGTTTCAAGATAGGTTGGATACCGGTCATCGTTTTTGTTGCCACACAAGGAACTATCTTCAACTAGGCCAGTATAGTGTCAAACAGTCTGTGAGCATGAATAAGTCCAGCCCTGGTAGGAGTATCCCAGAAGAAATCTGAATTATACACGAGTTATATTCTAATTGATTGCATATTGTGCACCTAGGCTTTCCCTACTTTAAAGTGCAATTGGGAGAAGGACAAAACCCTAGTATAGATAGATTATAAATTGTTTTTGGATCATGAGTATTATAGTTACTATAGGGAGATTTGTGAGCATTTCATTATGCCCCTATATACTCTGATTTTCCTAACATAATGTAATTGCATGTCTGAGGAAGCATTGAAGGTCATACAAGAATTTGGGAGTTATTATCTTACAGAGGATGGATTGTATGTGAGGATGTATGGTGGTTCCAAAGCTCCTTCTCTACTCCCAAAATATGCTACAGATTATGTCCTTCACAAGGAGGCCGCCAGACCATTGTAAATTGATGGAGTAGGAATTTTTTTTTAAAACATAAAAAGGAATTGTACCCTGGAGGACCCTTCTTCATTGGAAGCTATTGTTATAGCAGATTTTACCACACCAGGTGAATCACACTTGTATGTCCTTCCCTTGTCCATCTGTAGACTCCTTAGACCCCTTGGACCATTTTTTGTCCTTTGATGTTTCCTAGAACATCCCTGAAAGCATGTAAAAATTGCTATACACAACCTTTAAACCCTTTATCGCATATATACGTGGGTTTGACCTCTAAAACCGCATACATCAGGATGTGTACAAAAATCCAAATCCTTTTGGAGTTTTCCTTGACATGGATCTGACTCACTTGTCTCTCGGCCTTCCATATGCCTTGAGATCGCTTGGATTCAACCTTTCATTACCCCATTGAAAAGCTATATAAGGAACCCTTTGGATACATTGAAGGCATAAGAGAATTGAGAGAAAATAAACTATAGTCCATTGTTGCCAGAAATTGTGCTTGAGTCTACATCCCTTTGTCCCTTGGATCACTTTAGTGTTCTTCCCATGCTTTCCTTTTGCTTGTGAGCTTGCTATCTAGAGATGGAGGATTGAGGTGTTGGAGGCCCAAGTGGGGGATTTAGTTTCTTCGATTCGTAGGCATGCCGATAGAGGTTGTATTCATTGTAATCTCTAATTTTATACTAATAGAAATATCTTTTCCTGTCCAATAATGCATGTTTGAATGAATATTTTATCCATGGATGATTTGAAATGCTTATACGTTGTTGATTATATATGCTAGAGTAGATCTAACACCAATATATATAGTATGCTTGTCTTGTTTACTTATTGTTGAGGAAGTGATTCATCAATTCAATCTGAAGTTGGAAAGCTCAACGGGGATCTACTTCAACCGTCCAGAATACGGTACGAGTTTTGATCCTTTAGTGTTAGATATTGGATTTCTCTTGCATATTGGAAATGATTGATTTCTGGATTCAAGCTATCTATTGTGGTACCCCAAGCCATAGTAATTTCTCTCCATAATAGAATTGTAAAATCCAATGGGGAGTTACTAATAGTTGTCCTTTGGGGGTTTTCTATCAGCATTCAATGACTTTGAATTGCTCTTTTTTCTCTGTTTTTGTGTCGGGTTTGGGGGAATGTTAGCCTAGTAGTGTCTGATTGGTGTGAAATTTGTCTCAGCTTGTCTATTTTCCTTTATTTTTATGCACTTTTTCTTTCTGTACGTGAGTTTTGAACTCACAATTGTGTATATATGCGGTTTTGACTGCTATATCCGCGTACACACGCGGGTTTGGTGCGAACAGTCATGTATGCCTTTAGTTTGGCCTTATTGAGGAAGATTGAGTGTTGCTGGGTGAATTTTGATGATTGCTGAGTCTCTTTTGATACTACCAGAGTCTATATACACCTCTGTTCCTGACCAGAGATGTTTTTTTTAAGGTAAAATTTCTTTTTTTGAAGAATGTTCTTGTCATTGCATTTTTGATTTTTTGTTTTCGGATTAGTGCATTAGATTTATTTTACCTTAGTACTTTTCTTGAGTGCTGCATGATTGTGCTTGCAAAGTTTGGGCATTGTAGAATCATTCTTTTGCTTTAGTATCTCATTTTTATTTCAAAAAATCCAAAAATATTTGATTATCATTATGCATTGCATCTTGTATTTTGCATAGTACTTGCACTAGATTTGCTTTGAAGTATTAGTCGGGATTTCATATAGGAAAACTTGCATTTATCATTTGAAGAAAATTTTTCATTTCACATACTAGCATACCCTATTTTTCATGGACACAATGCATTTGCATTGATTGTTAGGTGTGTATTTTGCTTCAAGTTGCATCATAACACCATTGGTTGCACGGTCATCTACCTTTTTTGAGTAATAAATCCAATTAAAATCAATGCTTAATTAAAATGAACTACACTATTTTATTTGATAGGGTTCACCAACAAGATTAGGTTTTAGGGTCTTGGAATAGTTCATTATGAGTAAATTCTCCAAGACCACTAAACAACAACATGTATGTGTCTGTCCAGGTGAGAGTGTGAAATTCCTTGGTATAATTGGTGTTTCGTAGGATCCTCCTCTCAAAAGGGAGTTAAGCATGAGGCAGTGTGAGCGGTTATTGATTGGGATGACCCCTAGTCATAACTGAGTAGCACCGAAGATATTTACAGGATTGTATTCATATCTGGGGGCACTTTTGGGAGTTTCGGCCTTTGCTACACAACCCATATGGTCAATCCTGCCTGTGACTATCTGCCTGAGCATTGAATATATTGAGGTGACCTTAGTTGCCTTACCAAGGATATCAAGGGGGTTCTTTGCAAGGGTTATTCTGTGGGTGTCCCGGCCAGGTTGGGGTCGGATAGCACAGTCGCTTTACACGTTGAAGCTGAGGGCCACAATAATTGGTTAAGTACCTCCGCTTGTTGTGTATGGGAGTCTCAAGCCTCTCCTAGGAGAGACATACCTACTTCATTCAGGAGCTCATTTATCCTACCCTCTATTGCTTGTGTTTGGCTTTAGATTTTATTGTTGTATGCTCTGTGCACGTTAGCTTGCCTAGGGTTTGTGTAATTAGAGAGTCTTTTACATTTTTTGAGTCATTGTGGATTCAGGTGCGGCTCCTTGCCATTCTCATCGGTTAGGAGGACTTCCACCTTCTACATATCCTCCTCCTTTGGGAGAGAGAAATAGATGATTTAGGTGGACTACTTCACACATTGATTCACACACGATGGGAGACCATGAAGAAGGTATTCCTGAGCCACCCTCTCCCATTCAAGTGGAATATGGGGAGTTTACTCCTACCTATTATCCTTTTCCTGATATGACTGAGTTAGGTCCTATAATTTCTAAGATAGGTACTTTTCATGATAGACCTACTTACTCTAGTGTTGATCCCCCATTGACACATCATCGGTATGGCATGCCGGAAGAGGAGACTTATTATGAGCCCACGAGCACTAGTTATGGTAGTTATGGTATGTCTGGTATGCCCACACATGATTTGGAATTTCATGTCAAGTCAGAGTTTGAGCCTAACACTATGCCTGGGGGCACTCCTATTCCTTACCATGTAGAGAGGTTTGGGAGCACAAGTCACATTGCACCTTCCATCTCGGTGGTGGAAGCTACATTACATATTCCTGCTAGGCCTAGGGTTAGTGATCCTATTAAGATACTAGATCCAAGACGAGTGACTATAGGGAACACCACATACATAGTTTCACAGATCCCTTCATCCTCGGTTCCTTGTTCTTCGAATGTTGTTCCTCCACCTCATTCACATGGTCCTTCGGGCCGAAATGTTGCTAAGAGTCATGTCCGTACTGTTGTTACTCGACCAGTTGTGTCTCAAGTTCAAGTACCATCTGTTGTTTCAAGAGGTCGTGTTCATACTTCTAGAGGTCATGTTACTACTTCCAGAGCATATATTCCTACTTTCAGAGTGTATATTCCTACTTTCGGAGCGTATATTCCTACTTATGGAGTGTCTCATGGGATGACTTATGGACCTTTTTATGGGATGCAGTATGGATAGGGTTATTCACCTTATGGGTATGGGTATCAACAAACCAGTTACTCTCCTAATTATGGATTTGTAGCCCCACATAGTCAAGGTACACCACATTATGGTGCTTCCATGCCACCCTACATGGGTCAAACGGGAGGAGGGAACTATGGTCAAGGCCATGGTGGTTATGGTAATCAGACCTATGTGAATCAAAACTATCAGGGAGCGGTGCATCGACTTGCTCATCCTAGGCTCCCTTTCCTTGCAATGCTAAATCTTCCTGACTTGTCGATATTGACGAACGATCCTGTATCTCATGACCCGACTTGGCCGGTTGTCCCTACTAAGCTTCTCTTGGACATACCCAAATTCGAGGGAAAACCTGGAGAGGATCCGAGAGAACATGTTACAATGTTTCACCTATGGTTCTCTTCAAATTCCTTACATGAATATTTTATCCATTTAAGGCTATTTCAACGCACCCTTACAGGGCCTACTGTGAAATGGTATATAGAGTTACCTAGGGGGGCATTTGCTTTGTTCGATGACCTAGCGATGACTTTTCTTAACCACTTCTAGCTACTAGTGTGTTATGACGTTGGTATAGAACTCTTGTTGATATTTCGGCAGGATAAAGCCATGCATATCTCGGACCATATCCAAGAGTGGCGTATATGGAAGAGGTTGATTAATTCCTTTATACAACCGAAATTCCTCCTCGAATGGTTCCTTAAGTCGTTATTCCATTATATAGTGAAGGATGTTTCTATATCCGGAGTACAGAATGAGGAACAAGCCATTTTTAGGGCGCATGAACTGGATTTGATTTATGCTCAATCTAGTTTGTTATATGAGATCATTCCCAATGCTCCGCGTTCTAGTTTTGACCCCAAAGTTAAACCCGGACCACATGCCGATGGCATTGTTGGTTGTGCGAGTGCTAAACCTGTGGAATAGGTCATTCTATTGCCAATCAACCAATCTGCTTCGGGACAAGCCATAGATTCATCTCAACCCACCCAAATAGCGAGTGTGCTTTCGGTGCAATCGTCAGACCAGAAGGGTAACCAACAACCCAAAAGGAATTAAAAGAAGGGTAAGAACAATTATAAGGGTGGGAATAGGAATGAAAATGCTAATACTAATGACAAGAATGCCTGAAATGCTATGGGGGACAAGCAATCTAAATGTAAGGTTAATTTTCCTTGAAAGTTGTGTAAGGACGATCACCTCACTTACTTGTGCCCTCGTATCAATGAAGCCTCAAGATTCTTAGCACAGGGCCCAGCTGTGATGACCAACCCTTTACCTCACAATCAAAACATGAACTTAAGGACCCATGATCAGTCTGGTGGTGATCAAGATCTGTCGAAGGGTAGTGGTCATGGTTGCATTAACACAGTGCATGCTACGAAGGTTGTGACCCGTGCGAAGGACTATGGTTCGTCACAACCCAACCCAGGAAAGGAACCTGATCCACCAGGGACTCCTTTGTGTATTGAAAAACCTGTGGATAAACCTAAAGTTGCAGCTCACATTCCTTAGGGAGTCCTTAAGCGTTTGGCGCACAATCCTAATGCCCAAGCTACCCAGAACTATTCTATTGTCGAGGATTTGGGCCACACTCCTTGTGCTATGTCTGCACTAGAAGTACTTCAGAGTTGTCCTTCGCAAAGGAAGGCTTTGCTTTTTTCCCTTGGTGTGAATGATGATAATTATTTCGCTGTGATTAAATTTGAAATCGTAGGACTTCATCCTCACTTGCCTTAATATGTGTCTCTTTTGATTCATATAGAATGTCTTAACATGACTGTCAAGAGCACTATGATTGACGAAAACGCTGCTGCTTTTGTGATGTCTTTATCATGTTCGAAGGGTTTAGGTTCCCTTGAGTTGTCTAAATCTGGTACCATGTTGACCATGTTTGATGGGATATCGTTTAGGCTGCACGGGATCCTTCCTGCCCTTAAGGTCCGTTTGGGAGGAAAGATCGTTGTGATAGAGGTTGAGGTGGTTGATGTACCCCTTGACTATAATCTCTTGCTGGGTAGGAATTGGATGTACAGTATGCAAGCCTTAGCTTCTTCACTATTTCACATTGTATGTTTTCCATTTAATGGGAAGATAGTTACGATTGATCAAATGTCATTCAAGAATCGGTCGGTTACTACATCTTTGGGAGCTTCGATCCTGATTTTTCAACACTCTCAGCCGACAACTGGGAGTGTGGGTGTGGGAATGCATCCATCCCTTATGAGAAGCTTTAGTTGTCCTGCACCTTGTTATAGCTGATTTTACCACTCTAGGTGAATCACACTTGTATGGCCTTCCCCTGTCCCTCTGCAGACTCCTTAGACCCCTTGGACCATTTTTTGTCGTTTGATGTTTCCTTGACCATCCCTAAAAACATGTGAAAATTAATACAGGCGACTTTTAAACCCCTAATCACATATATACGTGGGTTTGACCCCTAAAACCACGTACATCGGGATTTGTGCATAATCCAAATCCTTTGGATTTTTCCTTGACCTAGATCCGACTCACTAGACTCTTGGCCTTCCATATGCCTTGAGATCGCTCAGATTTGACCTTTCATTACCCCTTTGAAAAGTTATATAAGGAACTCTTTGGTACATTGAAGGAATAAGAGAGAATTGAAAGCAAAGAAACTATAGTCCATTGTTGCCAGAACTTGTGCTTGAGTCTGCATCCCTTTGTCCCTTGGAGCACTTCTGTGTTCTTCCCAAGCTTTCCTTTTGCTTTTGAGCTTGCTATTGAGAGATGGAGGATTGAGGTGGTGGAGACCCAAGTGGGGGATTAAGTTTCTCCGATTTGCAAATGTGCCGACAGAGGTTGTATCCATTGTAATCTCTGGTTTTATATTAATAGAAATATCTTTTCCTGTCCAATAATGTATGTTTGAATGAATATTTTATCCATGGATGATTTCAAATGCTTATACATTGTTGATGATATATGCTAGAATAGATCTAACACCGATATATATAGTATGCTTGTCTTGTTTACTTGTTGTTGAGGAAGCGATTTATCAATTCAAGCTGAAGTTGGAAAGCTCCACGAGGATCTACTTCAACTATCTGGAATAAGGTACGAGGTATGATCCTTTAGTGTTAGATATTTAATTTCTATTGCATATTGGAAAGGATTGATTTCTGGAGTCAAGATGTTTGTTGTGGTACCCGAAGCCATAGGAATTTATATCCATAATAGAATTGGTGACTCCGTTGGGGATTTCCTAGTAGTTGTCCTTTGGGGGTTTTCTATCGGCATTCAATGACTTTGACCTGCTCTTTTTCTCTTGTTTCTGTGTCGGGTCTGGGGGCATGTTTGCCTGGTAGTGTCTGATTGGTGTGAAGTTTGTCTCAACTTGTCTGTTTTCCTTTATTTTTATGCACCTTTCTTCCTATACGCGATTTTTTAATTGGTAGTCGCGTATATACGTGGGTTTCATTGTTATTTCCATGTACACATGTGGGTTTACTATGAACAGTCGCGTATGCCCTTAGTTTTTCCTTCTAGAGGAAGATGGATGTTTGATGGGTGAATTTTGATGATTGCTGAGTCTCCTTTGATACTGCTAGAGTCTATATACACCTCTATTTATAAACATAGACGTTTTTTTTAGGGAAAATTTGTTTTTTAAGAATGTTCTTGTCATTGCATTTTCGATTTTTTGTTTTGGGATTAGTGCATTATATTTATTTTACCTTAGTACTTTGCATGAGTGCTTCTTGAGTGTGCTTGCAGAGTCTGGGGCTTGTAGAGCAATTATTTTGATGTTATATCTCATTTTTATTTCAAAAAATCCAAAAATATTTGCTTATCATCATGCATTGCATTTTGCATTTTGCATAGTACTTGCACTAGATTTGCTTTGGAGTATTAGTCGGGATTTCATATAGGAAATCTTGCATTTACCATTTGAAGATAATTGTGCATTTCACGTAGTAGCATACCCTGTTTTTCATGGACACAATGCATTTGAGTTGATTGTTGGGTGTGCATCTTGCTTCTTTTTGTGTCGTAACACCATTAGTTGCACAGCCATATACCTCTTTTGAGTAATAAAGCCAATTAAAATCAACGCTTAATTAAAATGAACTACACTATTTTATTTGATAGGGGTCACCAACAAGATTAGGTTTTAGGGTCTTGGAATAGTTCATTGTGAGTAAATTATCCAAGACCACTAAACAACAACATGTACGTGTCTTTTCAGGTGAGTGTGTGAAATTCCTTGGTATAACCAGTGTTTCTCAGGATCCTCCTCTCAAAAGGGAGTTAAGCATGAGGTAGTGTGAGCAGTTATTGATTGGGATGACCCCTAGTCATAACTGAGTAGCACTGGAGATATTTCCAGGATTGTATTCGTATCTAGGGGCTCTTTCGAGAGTTTCGGGATTTGCTACCCTTCCCATATGGTCAATCCTGCCTGCAACTATCCGCCTGAGCATTGATTATATTGAGGTGACCTTAGTGGCCTTACCTAGGATATCGAGGGGGTACTTTGTAGGGGTTATTCTGTGGGTGTCCTGGCCAGGCTGGGGTCAGACAGTACAATCACTTTACGCATTGAAGCTGAGGGCCACAATAATTGGTTACATACCTATGCTTGTTGTGTATGGGAGTCTCAAGCCTCTCCTAGGTGAGACATACCTGCTTCATTCGGGAGCTCACTTATCCTACCCTTGATTTCTTGTGTTTGGGTTTAGATTTTCTTGGTGATTGCTCAGTGTGTGTTATCTTGCCTAGGGTTTGTGTAGATAGAGAATCTTTGATATTTTTTGAGTCATTGTGGATTCGGGTGCGGCTCCTCGCCGTTCTCATTGTTTAGTAGGAATTCTGCCTTCTACATCTCCTCCTCCTTTGAGAGAGAGAAGTAGATAGTGCAGGTGGATTACTTCACACATTGATTCACACACCATGGGAGACCATATAGAAGGTATTCCTAAACCACCTTCTCCCATTCATGTAGAAGATGGGGAGTTTACTCCTAACTATGATCCTTCACCCGAATTGACTGAGTTAGGTCCTATGATTTCTGAGATAGGAACCTTTCATGATAGACCTACTTACTCTAGGTTTGATTCCCCATTGATGCATCACTGGTATGGAATTCCTGAGCATGATGAGACTCATTTTGAACCCGCGAGCACTAGTTATGGTATGTCTGGTTTTCCCACACATGATTTGGCATTCCATGTCGAATCTGAGTTTGAGCCTAACACTATTCCTAGGGTCACTCTCATTCCTTACCATGTGAGGAGGTTTGGGAGAACAAGTCACATTACACCTTCCATCCCGACGGTGGAAGATACATCACATATTCCTCCTAGGTCTAGGGTTAGTGATCTTATTAGGATACTAGATCCAAGATGAGTGACTATAGAGAATAGCACATACATAATTACACAGGTCCCTTCATCCTATGTCCCTAGTTCTTCGAATTTTCACCCTCCACTCATTCACGTGATCCTTTGGGCTGGAACGTTGCTATGAGTCATGTCCGTACTACGGTTACTAGATCAATTGTGTCTCAGGTTTATGCACCACCTGTTATTTTGGGAGGTCATGTTCATAATTATAGAGGTCATATTCCTACTTCTGGAACGTATATTCCTACTTCCTGAGCATATATTCCTACTAATGGAGTGTCTCATGGGACATCTCCTGCGATGACTTATGGACCCTATTACAGGACGTAGTATGGACAGGGTTCTTCACCTTATGGGGGTGGGTATCAACAACCTACTTACTCTCCAAATTATGGCTTTGTAGGTCCGAATAGTCAAGGTACACCACACTATGGTGCTTCCATGCCACCCTATACGGGTCAAATGGAAGGAAGGCACTATGGACAAGGCCATGGTGGTTATGGTAATCAGACCTTTTTGCACCAGAACTATCAGGGAGCGGTCCATCGACCTAATCATCCTAGGATCTATTTCCTCACAATGCTGAATATTCCTGACTTGTCGAGATTGACGAACGATCCTGTAGCTCATGACCCAGCTTGGCTGGATGTCCCTACTAAGCTTCCCTTGGACATACAGAAATTCAAGGGAAAATTGAAAGAGGATAAGAGTGAACATGTTACTGCCTTTCACCTATGGTGCTCTTCAAATTCCTTACACCAGGACTCAATCCGTTTAAGGTTTTTTCAATGCACCCTTACAGGGCCTACCACAAAATGGTATATAGAGCTACCTAGGGGGGCATTCGCTTTGTTCGATGACCTAGTGATGACTTTTCTTAACCACTTCTAGCTACTAGTGTGTTATGACGTTGGTACTGAACTCTTGTTGACATTTCGGCAGGATAAAGCCACACATATCTCGGACCACATCCAAGAGTGGTGTAGATGGAAGAGGTTAATTAAAGCATTTATACTGCCGAAATTCCTCCTTGAATGGTTCCTTAAGTCGTTATTGTCATATATAGTGAAGGATGTTTCTACATACGGAGTGCAAAATGAGGAACAAGCCATTTTTAGGGTGCAGGAACTGGATTTGATTTATGCTCAGTCTGGTTTGTTATATGAAATTATTCCCAATGCTCTGCGTTCTAGTTTTGATCCCAAAGTTAAACCTGGACCACATGCCGATGGCATTGTTGGTTGTGCGAGTGCTAAACCTGTGGATTCGGTTGAAAAACAAGTTAGTCAGTTGTGAATCAACCAATATGCTTCGGGACAAGCCATGGCTTCGTCTCAACCCACCCAAACGGCCAGTGTGCTTTCAGTGCAATAGTCGGACCAAAAGGGTAACCAGCAGCTCGGACACAATAAAAAGAAGGTTAAGAATAATCGTAAGGGTGGGAATAGGAATGAGAATGCTAATAATAATGACAAGATTTTCCGTAATGCTGGGGGGGACAAGCAAACTAAACGTAAGGTTAAATTTCCTTGCAAGTTGTGTAAGGACGATCACCTCACTTACTTGTGCCCTCGTATCGATGAAGCCTCGAGATTCTTGGCACAAGGCCCATCTGTGTTGAGTAACCCTTTACCTCACAACCAAAATATGAACTCCAAGACCCATGATCAGTCTGGTGGTGATTAAGATCTACCAGAGGGATAGTTGTCATGGTTGCATTAACATGGTATGTGCTGCGAAAGTTGTGACCCATGGGAAATACTATGGTTCGTCACAACCCAGCCCAGGAAAGGAACCTAATCCATCAGGGAATCCTTTGCATATTGAAAAACCTGTGGATAAAACTGAAGCTTCACCTCATGTTCCTAAGGGATTCCTTAAGCATTCGGGGAACAATCCTAATGCTCGAGCTTCCTAGAACTATTCAGTTGTCGAGGATTTGGGCCACACTCCTTGTGCGATGTCTGCACTGGAAGTGCTTCAGATTTGTCCTTCACAAAGGAAGGATTTGCTTTCTGCCCTTGGTGTGAATGATGATAATTATTCCTCCGTAATTAAATTTGAAACCACGGGACTTCAGCCTCGCTTGTCTTACTATGTGTCTCTTTTGATTCACATAGAATTTCTTAACATGACCTTCAAGCACACTGTGATTGACGAAGGCGCTGTTACTTCTATGATGTCGTTATCGTGTTGGAAGGGTTTAGGTTCCCTTGATTTGTCTAAATCAGCAACCATGTTAACTGCATTCGATGGGAGATCGTTTAGGCCGCACAGGATCCTTCCTTCCCTTAAGGTCCATTTGGGAGGGAAGACTGTTGCGATAGAGGTTGAGGTGGTTGATGCGCCCCTGGACTACAATCTTTTGCTGGGTAGGAATTGGATACACAGTATGCAAGCCGTAGCTTCTTCCCTATTTCATGTTGTATGCTTTCCATTTAACGGGAAGATAGTCATGATTGATCAAACATCATTCAAGAATCCATTAGTTACCACATCTTCGGGAGCTTCGATCCTGATCATTGAGCACTCTCAAGAAGAAACTGGGAGTGTGGGTGTAGGCATGTATCCATCCCTCATGGAAAGTTTTAGTTGTCCTGCACCAATCCTTATGATAGGGTCTAGTTCCAGTGAGGCTTCAACATCTATGAGATCAGTGTCTTTTCGCACAAGTCATATGGAAGATCATTGGATTCTTCCTACATCAAGTACTCTGAGTGAGCCCATCGTGATGGACGTACCATTGCCTGCAACTATGGTAGCTTATCAAGCTAATCTTGAGAGTGTTGTAGAGCCTAGTCCTTCCTCTTCGTGGACAGAGGAGGAGGACCCTTATGTGTTTCCTGCATGGGAAATATAGTCTTCTCACACACACGACTGCCTTGATAGTGTTTTCCCTTCAGACGAAGCGATTGTTGAGGCCATGTCAGGAGTTGAGCCACCATGGGAAGAACTCCATCATAGATCTTACTTTCTTCCTGAGCTTGACCACTTGGGGCGTGAGGAATTTAGGGAGGTTCTTAGTGAGAGAAGTGGTAGTCCTATGGTTCCATTAAGATCTCCTGGTCTGATGGCTGATGGGAACATGGTAAATATATCTCCAATGATTCCTATCAATATCTCTCACGATCCTGGCAGGATAGAGAATGTCTATATTGGGGCAGAATGTTCCCATGCTGAGATTCAAGAATACACCAAGCTGTTTAAATAATTTCGTGATATCTTTGCTTGGTCTTATGATGAAATGCCAGGTATCGACCCTCGTATTGTCAAACATGAGATTAAGACTTATCCCAATGCTAAGCCTGTTCGATAATGCTTGTGTGCGATGAATCCTAGGAAAGCAACCATGATTAAGGAAGAGATAGAGAAAATGTTGACAACTGATTTTATCTATCCCGTTCCCTTGACGGAGTGGGTTTCAAACCCCATTCCAGTTGATAAGAAGCAGGGAGCAATCCGCATATGTACTGATTTCTGTGATTTGAATCGTGCCTGTCCTAAGGAAAATTTCCCCACACCATTTATTAATCAGATTTTGGATGAGTGTGCAGGTAGCAAGGTTTTTTCCTTCATGGACGGCTTTTCTAGATATAATCAGATATAAATTAAACCTGAGGACCAACATAAAACTGCATTTATCTGTCCTTGGGGAACTTTTGCATATCAGAAAATGCCTTTTGGCCTTAAGAATGCCAGAGCTACTTTTCAACGGGCCATGACCTTGATCTTCCACGATCTCAAATCGATTATCAAAGTATTTTTGGATGACCTTGCTGGTCATTCTCGTATGATAATGCGTCATTCCTATCATTTGAGATTGGTCTTCGAAAGATGCGCCATTATTTGGTTAGGTTAAAGCCTCACAAGTGCATCTTTTGTGTGAAGTCAGGTCGCTTGTTAGGATTCATCATTTCTAAAGAGGGTATAAGAGTCGACCATTTGAAGGTAGAGGCAATACTTCAGTTGTCTCCCTCAAAAAATATTTGTCATCTTCAATGTTTGCAAGGCATGGCAAACTTCTTACGGAGATTCGTTATCAATTTTTCCAATTTGACTAGAGGATTCATGCATCTTTTGAAGAAGGACACCACCTTTTGTTGGGATGAGTGAGCCCAGGAGTCCTTTGATGCGCTCAAGCGAGCCCTAGCATCGGCCCTGGTGATTAGTCCCCCAGACTATAGCCGTGATTTTCTACTTTATGTGGTCGTGTCCATGGAGACGATTGGTATGGTTTTGCTTCAAGAGGATGAGGAGCTCCAAGAGCATGTCATATACTATCTGGGCCAAAATCTCATTGACGTGAAGATCTGTTATTCTCATGTTGAGAAGCTTGCTTTAGCTACCGTACATGCGGTTCAACGGTTGAGACATTATATTCTCCTTCGCTAGAACTTGGTTATAGCCCATGTCAATCCGATTCAATTCATCCTCACTCGAAGGATGATTGGGGGAAAATATAATAAATGGATTTTCATCCTACAAGAATTCGATCTCGAGTTTGTTTTGGCAAAATCGAGGAAATCGTTAATTTTTGCAGAGCTTATATCGGATTTCCCAAGAGAGGCCGGGAGTTGGTTTGTGAAGATACATTTGTCAATGAACACATCTTCTTAATCTCAACTTTAGACCCATGGTATGGGGATATCATTATATATTTACAAACATTTAAATTCCCTACTCACCTCTCATGAGATGAACGACAACGATTACGTCACATGTCTAAGAATTACCTCATAGTAGATAACACTTTGTACCACCCTGGGGTAGATTCCATTTTATGATGTTGTTTAACTCATGTGGAGGCTGAGGTAGTGCCGAATGATTGCCACGGAGGGGCGTGTGGTGGTCATTTATCTGGGCTTTCTATAGCCCAAAAAATATTAAGAGTGGGTTATTTCTAGCCATCGATATTTAAGGATTGTATAGATGCGGTCAAGAGGTGCCACCCTTGCCAGGTGTTTGCACGTAATATGCACTTGAAACCTTCCCCATTACATCCCATCATCACCATCGGTCCCTTTAATAAGTGGGGGTTATATTTTATGGATTGCAACCCAACTTCAGCTGGGGGGCATCATCATATCATAGTGGCTGTTGATTTCTTCATGGAATGGGCTGAGCCTATGCCTACAGTTAAATTCAACGGTGAGACAGCCACGCACTTCACATTCAACCAGATTATTACTTGGTTCGGGATTCTGAAAGAGCTTGTCACTGACCATCGTTCACACTTTCAAAATTGTATGATGGAAGAGTTGGCATCAAAGTTAGGGTACAAGCAAGAGCATTCCTCCTCTTACTACCCTCAAGCGAATGGACAGGTAGAAGCAGTGAACAAATCACTTAAGTCCATTCTCCAATGAACCATCGTACAAATCAAGAATAATTGGCACATCATGTTATATCCTGCTTTGTGGGTGTATAGAACCACTGTTAAGACTACCATGGGTTTTTCTCCATATCAACTTGTACATGGAGTAGAGTCGGTATTTCCAGTTGAATTCAATATTCCTTCTTTGAAGCTAGCTATAGAGCTCTTACCGAACACTTCCCCATTGTAGGAGCATTTGTTCCACCTTGAGCAATTTGATGAGCAGCATCGAGATGCCTTGGTGGCTCTAGAAGTAAATAAACGTCACGTAAAGGTCAAGTACGATAAGTCTATCCATCCAAGGAGGTTTAATGAGGGAGACTTGGTCCTTTTGTGGGATCAATCACCCTTGGGGGAAGGAAATTTTAACCCCATGTGGCATGGTCCTTACGTCGTTAAACATGTGTTAGAGAAGGGCGCTTATGACTTAGTGGATTACGAGGGAACAACCTTGGTAGAGCCTAGAAATGGGCTCTATCTCAAAAAATACTATGCATAATTTTCAGCCAAGGCTGGTTATTGTATATTATTTTACAGTTTGGATAGTTAGGTCTTTTTTATAGTGATCAAGTTTGTGATTATTTTTTGTTTCTTTTGGCGGATGTCAATGGAATCTTCCACCTACATAGGATTCGCGGATGGTGCGAGCCATCACACTCAACACTCAGCCTCTGCCACTTGGGTGATTTATACTCCTATGGGTCAGGTATTGTCTTCAGGAGGCGTATGTTTATGGCCATCTTCAAACAATGTTGTTGAATATAGTGCCATTATTGAGCTTCTACGGGATGCTATTTCACATGGTGTTCTCTCTCTTGAGGTACGTCTTGATTCAGAGTTAGTAGTGTCACAGCTTAATGGTTTGTACCATGTTAGAGATCTAACGTTATTAAGAATATTCTTATGTGTGAGATTATTAGAATGACAATTTGACAATATAACATACATACATATTCTAAGAATTAATAATCAAGTTGCTGACTCATATGCTAACTATGTGTTAGATTGGAATTTCTTTCATACACAATAAATTCATCACAAACACAAATTTTAGACATGTAAATAAATAAACCGATCATCATAAAACTTTTTATAAACATCCAAAATGTGGTAATACATAGTGTCATGATACAAAAATGGGGCTCTTGAGCCACCAAAATATAATACACGGTAATACAAAATTTATCACTCCTAGGTATCTAAGCCTGTGGAGGAGGAGGGGGGTTGTGATCATGGAATGTCACTACGGATCTAGCTAGCCGTCGAAATAATCACACCCATGCTCATGGTACACCCACCACCTAGCACTGCATGGCCTCAGGAAAGTCCTCGACTTGCGCCATGGGAACTCTATGTGTTAGCCTAACAAAGTTGGTATGAATGCTCTAGAGCGTTTGCTTCGCATCCACACCCGTGATATCATCTCCTCTTCCCCTTCATCTATGACAAGGGAAGACTTTAGGCCACTATGGTTCCACATCTGCATACATATGGTAGATGTCACTATGTATTGTCAGCCAAAAACATGTCTTTTGATTCCATATAATCAGAAAACACAAAAAAATTAAATAACTCAAAAATTTAAAAGAGAGGGTCGAGATTTGTTACCTATGTCACCGTATGCCGATCCTGGTGGTAGCCGCATGTCTGGGTCCCCCTGAAAATATATCCCCGCATAGGGGTAGTCATCAATGGAAACTATCTATCGTCACCACCATGAAAAGAACTCAGTAGGATAGGGGTTGGACACACTACCTCCACCCAGTCTGCGCATCGCATCTGCCCAATGCCGTTGGGACGGATCTTGAACCCCGTGTAGAGGAACGTCAACTCTGGGGCTCAATCTTGGAACACGCTTGAAGAAAAATGTGCTCAGTATGCTGCTGAAACTGAAGTTTCGTACTCTGCCCATCTTACACTCACTGAGCTGGTGTTTCATGTTGCCCAGTAGTGTAGTGCTCCAGTCATATACTGTGGGTCTCATGCACTCCACTGCATAGAACATCAGAGGCCATGAGGCCTGGTGGAGTGAAGCCAAGCCTGCTATCCTGCCCAGTGACAGTAGGATGACATTTAGGCCCAACACCTGTATGGAGTTAGTAGGGATCTGACTCCCCACCTTCTCCGTGTCTAGATAGTAGTACACCGCAATGTACTCATCTATAGTCAAGCCACCTCTGGGCCCGCGAGAATGTAAGTTCACTACTTCCCCTCGTTGGGAAAGTACATTAAATAAAGTATATGTCCTCCACCTCTAT
Source organism: Pseudotsuga menziesii (assembly GCA_001517045.1). Lineage (NCBI taxonomy): Eukaryota > Viridiplantae > Streptophyta > Pinopsida > Pinales > Pinaceae > Pseudotsuga > Pseudotsuga menziesii. Next base: position 311,402 of record LPNX010013363.1, on the reverse strand, counting down.
GGTGAGGGACATCCCATCTATCTGGAATGACTCTGAGTCTACATCCCAGTAATCCACCAGCATCTTCAATAGTCCTAGTTTATCCCTTAAGCCACCAAGACAACAAAATTTGTAGAGCCCACATGCACGTAGTGCTTGTTGAGCCATTAGATCACCCCTTATTGCCTCTTCAACATCACCATGTTCACATTATCTCCATTATAGGACCATCCTGCACAAAAAATTGGAAGTTTTCCCATTAGAATACTTAGAAAACCTCATGCGCGGCCGCATACATGACTGTTTTCCAAATAGATACATATGTACGCCACTGTGAGGCCATTTTCTGTGTATATCCATCCCTATACGTGGAAAAACCCTCGATTTCTGCATGGGCTACAGTGCCTATTTTGGATTGGCCTAGAAATCCCAAATCACCATGGAATTTGATAAAGACTGCATCAAAATGGAAGAGTAGAGCATGGGTAAGTACCTGGAACAAACGGTAGTGGATTCCGCTGGCTGGATCTCCTGGAATTCGCTGTTGAAAATCTGAGCTCAAATGGGTAAAAATTTCAAACGTTTTATAATGTTTTGAATTTTTTACTATTTATAGAAATTTTTCAAATTTTTGAAAATTTTTACCCCCTTTCCTATAGTTTGGACCATTTCTAATCATTTTAGACCATTTTTGACGTAATTTATGATGTAGGAGACCTTTTTGAGTGTCGTTTCAGCCATTGGATTGACCTGTTCATATCAATCTCAGGTATCATGTCTAAACTAGAATATAGGTTAGGTTTCATCATGATTTGCATTTTACATGACCTTATGACTGTTTCATTATAGCCTTAGGTACGAACCCACTCTATTATGTCACGGAACCTTCTTGCTATTTTAGAACTGGCGTGATATGAGTGGTAGAGCTTGAACTTACGTGGGTACCCTAGTTAGAGCCTTATTTGCATTTGGTACCCATGATAACGTTTTGTCCCTTAGGGTGTGGGAGTCCGTTGTATAGTATTGCCATGACATTTCACAAGAGCCTCATAGTCCTCTTGATATTTTGCTGGCCTATTTTCCTCAGGACTCCCTTATGTCAAGTTGTAATTACATTATCATGATCTTTTCCTGCCTTATTGAGCTTTATGTTGGCTTCCCTGACATTGAGTTTCAGCCATATAGCCCGAGCTTGTCTCATGTCTAGCCATGCAGAGCCAGTTTATATATCCTTTGTAGCTTGATTCCCTTTTTACCGGGAGGAGATTTTCCCTCAAGTGTTGATATCCTACACATGTATCCTTGCATTGGGCATAGGTATGTTCCACTGCTTGGAACTGGTTTGTTTGCGCCTATGACACTCGTCTCCTCCTAGTCTGTAACTATAAAGCAGTTTTATTTATTTTCAAGATTTTTAAATATTTGAAAAAGTCCAAAAAAATAAAAAAACCAAAAAGTCGGACAACGAAAGATGTTATATTTAGCAGCTGTCGAGTCGTATCACCTTCAAACAGAGCACTGTATGTCACATTCATTGGTTAGGTTTATAGTTTGACTTTAGGAGTTGTACTCATTTATCTAAGTTTATCTCCACCGACTGGTTAATCTTCCAGTCCCCATGGAGCCTCTGTCGATGCAAGTCCTGTGTCACCGAGATGTCCTAGTTTTGTATATCGCGTCTATGCTACCTTTATGTAAGTCACCATACATCATTTTGATCTTGTTTGAAGGAAGTTGAAACCTGATTCGGCCATTCCTCAGTTATCTTGACTTTGCATGTTGGCCATTCCCAGTACAGTTACTGTTTCGTTCACCTTATGATCAAGTCCTTCCACATTATATAGCTTTGTTGAGTACCTCGTGTTGGATGATGGGGGATGCCTTAATTTCCTCCTTCCAACGGATTTCATCCCATCGAATTTAGATCATTTATTCTGGGATTGGAATCTAGAGTCATTTTTGAGTGCCTTGAGACTTGTAGTCATCAGTGGCAGGTTCTCTCACCATCGACAGTCTTTGGGAATACATCAATGTCCCCTGATCAATGGATCGTCTCAAGTGTTCGACCTCAACACATTTATTCACACTTGTTAGTTTGCACTCTAGTACCTTGATTCCCATTTTCACTATCAGTGGGTGATCTCACGTCTATTAATGGTATACATCAATGACCGGTAATCAGACGATGGACTACTATGTTTGACCTCGACACCTCTATTCACATAGTAGGACATGTACTCATAGCGGTTTGTGTAGAATACCTTCCAGATTGGTGGCATATCTTATATGCTACCTCCTTGATCATGCCAGTGTTCATGAGATTCCAGTTCTCGTGACTTGATTCCAGTATATGTCAAACATTTCCAGCCATTATAGAGATCTTGATCCATTATATATCTTCAGCCATTATGGAGATCATGGTCCTTTGTATATATTCATCATGGAGACTCTGATCTATGTATATTATATGTGGCGATGACCACTTATGTGATATCTTGTATCATGCCTATTCATGGCCATTGTACTCTTATGTATCTAGGACTGCTGTATGTATTTTCAATTATGTGCAGAGTTGTATCATTGTACTATGTTGATTGGGTGGTTGGTCTTCCATTTGGGATCCTTCAGCACTCCACTTCTGGGATGGACTTATAATGTATTTCGGCCATCCTATGACCCCTCTGACCTCACACATTAGGGGGCATCTGTTATAGCTGATTTTACCACTCCAAGTGAATCATACTTGTATGCCCTTCCCATGTCCCTTTGCAGACTCCTTAGACCCCTTGGACTATTTTTTTCCTTTGATGTTTCCTTGACCATCCCTAAAAACATGTGAAAATTAATACACATGACTTTTAAACCCCTAATCCCATATATACATGGGTTTGACCCCTAAAACCATGTACATCAGGATGTGTGCATAATCCAAATCCTTTCAAAGTTTTCCTTGACATGGATCTGACTCACTTGACTCCTGGCCTTCCATATGCCTTGAGATCGCTTGGATTCGACCTTTCATTACCCCTTTGAAAATATATATACAGAACTCTTTGGTACATTGAAGGCATAAGAGAGAATTGAGAGCAAAGAAACTATAGTCCATTGTTGCTTGAACTTGTGCTTGAGTTTGCATCCCTTTGTCCCTTGGAGCACTTCTGTGTTCTTCCCAAGATTTCCTTTTGCTTGTGAGCTAGTTATAGAGAGATGGAGGATTGAGGTGGTGGAGGCCCAAGTGGGGGATTCAGTTTCTCTGATTCGCAGACATGCTGACAGAGGTTGTATCCATTGTAATCTCTAATTTTATATTAATAGAAATATCTTTTCCTATCCAATAATGTATGTTTGAATGAATATTTTATCCATGCATGATTTCAAATGCTTATACATTTTTGATTATATATGCTAGAATAGACCTAACACCAATATATATAGTATGCTTGTATTGTTTACTTGTTGTTGAGGAAGTGATTTATCAATTCAAGATGAAGTTGGAAAGCTCAACGCGGATCTACTTCAACCGTCCAGAATAAGGTATGAGGTTTGATCCTTTAGTGTTAGATATTTAATTTCTATTGCATATTGGAAAGGATTGATTTCTGGGTCAAGCTGCCTGTTGTGGTACCCCAAGACATAGGAATTTCTCTCCATAACACACCTGTCCTTATGATAGGGTCTAGTTCCGGTGAGGCTTCAACATCTGTGATATTGGTGTCTTTTCACATGAGTCATATGGAAGATCCTTGGATTCTTCCCACACCGAATACTTCAAGTGAGCCCATCATGATGGATGTGCTATTGCCTACAACTATGGTAGCTTATCAAGCTAATCTTGGATGTGTTGTAGATCCTAGTCCTTCCTCTTCGCAGATGGAGGAGGAGGACCCATATGTGCTACCTGCATGGACAGTTCAGTATTCTCACATGCATGACTACCTTGATAATGTTTTTCCTTCAGATGAAGCAATTATTGAGGCCATGTTAGGGGTTGAGCCACCTTGGGAAGAGTTGCATCATAGATCTTATTTTCTTCCCGAGCTTGACTGCTTGGAGTGTGAGGACTTTAGAGATGTTCTTAGTGAGAGAATTGGTAGTCCCATGGTTCCATTAAGCTCTCCTAGTCTGATGGCTGATGGGAACATGCAAATATAACTCCTACCTTTCCTATCAATATCTCTCGCAATCTTGGCAGGATTGAGAATGTCTATATTGGGGCAGAATGTTCCCATGTTGAGATTCAAGAATACACTGAGTTGTTTAAAGAATTTTGTGATATCTTTGCTTGGTATTATGATGAAATGCCAGGTATCGACCCTCGCATTGTTGAACATGAGATTAAAAATTATCCCAATGCTAAGCCTATTCGACAATGCTTACATGTAGTGAATCCTAGGAAAGCACCCACAATTAAGGCAGAGATAGAGAAACTGTTGAAAGTCGGTTTTATATATCATGTTCCCTTGATGGAGTGGTTTTCAAATCCTGTTCCAGTATATAAGAAGCAGGGAGAAATCCGTATATGCACTGATTTCTGTGACTTGAATCATGCCTATCTTAAAGATAATTTCCCCACACCATTTATAGATCAAATCTTGGATGAGTGCGCGGGTAGCAAGGTATTTTCTTTTATGGACGGCTTTTCCAGATACAATCAGATACATATTAAACCTCAGGACCAACATAAGACTGCATTTATTTGTCCTTAGGGAACCTTTTGCATATTGGAAAATGCCTTTTGGCCTTAAGAATGTCGGAGCCACTTTTCAGTGGGCTATGATCTTGATCTTCCGTGATCTCAAATCGATTATCGAAGTATTTTTGGATGACCTTGCTGCTCATTCTCGTATGAGAATGCGTCATTCCTATCATTTGAGATTAGTATTCGAAAGGTGCCACCATTATTTGTTCAGGTTAAATCCTCAAAAGTGCATCTTTTGTGTCAATTCTGGTCACTTATTAGGGTTCATTGTTTCCAAGGAGGGTATAAGATTCAACCCTTTGAAGGTTGAGGCAATACTTCAGTTGTCTCCCCCAAGGAACATTAGACATCTTCAATGTTTACAGGGCATGGAAAACTTCTTACGGAGATTCGTTGTCAACTTTGCCAATTTGACTAGAGGCTTTATGCGTCTATTGAAAAAGGACACCACCTTTTGTTGGGATGAGTGAGCCTAGGAGTCCTTTGATGTGCTTAAGCGAGCCCTATTATCGGCCCCAATGATTAGTCCCCCAGACTATAGCCGTGATTTTCTACTTTATGTGGTCGCATCCATGGAGACGATTGGTATGGTTTTTGTTCAAGAGGATGAGGAGCTACAAGAGCATGTCATATACTATATGAGCCAGAATCTTATTGACACAGAGGTCCATTATTCCCATGTTGAGAAGCTTTCCTTAGCTACTGTACATGTGGTTCAATGGTTGAGACATTATATTCTCCTTTGCCAGACTTTGGTTGTAGCCCATGTCAATATGTTTCAATTCATCCTCACTAAAAGGATGATTTGGGGAAAGTATAATAAATGGATTGTCATCTTGCAAGAATTCGACCTCGAGTTTGTTTCGGCAAAATCAAAGAAATCGTTAATTTTTGCGGAGCTTATATTGGATTTCCCAAGCAAAGCCGAGGAGATGGTTTGTGAAGATACGTTTATCGATGAGAACATTTTTTTAATCTCAACTTTGGACCCATGGTATGGGGATATTATTATATATTTACAAACATTGAAGGTCCCCACTCACCTCTCACAGGATGAACGATGACGATTACGTCACGTATCTAAGAATTACCTCATAGTGGATAATACCTTGTACCGTTGTGGGGTAGATTCCATTTTACGTCATTTTCTAACTCATGAGGAGGTTGAGCTTGTGATGAATGATTTCCATGGAGGGGCGTGTGGTGGTCATTTATACAGGCTTTTTACAGCCCAAAAAATCTTGAGAGTGGGTTATTTCTGGCCGTCAATCTTTAAAGATTGTGTAGATGCGGTCAAGAAGTGCCACCCTTGCCAGGTGTTTGCATGGAATATACGCTTGTGACCTACCCTGTTACATCCAATCATCACCGCCAGTCCCTTCACTAAGTGGGGGCTTCATTTTATGGATTGTAACCCAACTTCAGCCAGGGGACATCATCATATCATAGTGGCTATTGAATACTTCATGAAATGGGCTGAGGCCATGCCAACAGTTAAATATGATGGTGAGACAGCCGTGCACTTCGTATTCAACTAGATTATTACTCGGTTCGGTATTCCAAAGGATCTTGTCACTGAACATGGCTCGCACTTTCAGAATCATATGATGGAAGAGCTAGCATCGAAGTTAGGATATAAGCAAGAGCATTCCTCCTCTTATTACCCTCAAGTGAATGGACAGGTAGAAGCAGTGAACAAATCACTCAAATCCATTCTCCAATGAACCATCGCACAAAGCAAGACTAATTGGCACATTATGTTATATCCTTCTTTGTGGGCTTATAGAATTGCTGTTAAGACTGCCACGGGTTTTTCTCCATATCAGCTTGTACATGGAGTGGAGTGGGTATTGCTGGTTGAGTGCGATATTCCTTCTTTGAAGCTATCCATAGAGCTCTTACCAGACACTTCCCTATTGGAGGAGCATTTTGTCCACCTAGAGCAACTTGATGAGCAGCGCCGAGATGCCTTGGTGGCTCTAGAAGTGAATAAGCATTGCGTTAAGGTCCAGTATGATAAGTCTATCCATCCAAGGAGGTTTAGTGAGGGAAACTTGGTCCTTTTTTGGGATCAACCAAAAGAACCCTTGGGGTAGGAAAGTTTAACCCCATGTGGCATGGTCCTTACGTCTTTAAACATGTGTTATAGAAGGGCGCTTATGAGTTAGTGGATTATGAGGGAATGGCCTTGGTGAATCCTAGAAATGGGCTTTATCTCAAAAAGTACTTTGCATGAATTTCAGCCAAGGCTAGTTATTATATATTATTATACAGTTTTGCATAGGTAGGTCTTTTTATTATGGTGATCAGGTTTGTGATTAGTTTCTATTTCTTTTGGCAGATGTCAATGGAATCTTCCACCTTCATAGGATTTGCGGATGGTGCGAGCTGTCACACTCAACACTCAACTTCTGCTGCTTGGATGATTTATACTCCTATGGTTCAGGTATTGTCTTCAGGAGGCGTATGTTTACGACCCTCTTCAAACAATGTTGCTGAGTATAGTTTCATTATTGAGCTTCTATGGGATGCCATTTCACATGGTGTTCTCTCTCTTAAGGTACGACTTGATTCGGAGTTAGTAGTGTCATATCTTAATGGTTTGTACCATGTTAGAGATCCGACATTATTAAGAATATTCTTACATGTGATATTATTAGAATGACAATTTGACAATATAACATACATACATGTTCCAAGAATTAATAATCAAGTTGCTGACTCGTATGCTAACTACGTGTTAGATTGGAATTTGTTTCATACACAATAAGCTCATCACAAACATAAATTTTTACACATGTAAATAAATAAATCGATCATCATAAAAGTTTTTATAAACATCCAAAATGTGGTAATACATAGTGTCATAATACAAAACTGGGGCTCTCGAGCCACCAAAATATAATACACGGTAGTACAAAATATATCACTCCCAGGTATCTGAGCTTGTGGAGGAGGAAGGGGGTTGTGATCATGGAATGTCACCACGGCTCTAGCTAGCCATCAAAATAGCTGCACCCATGCTCATGGTACACCCACCACCTGGAGTTGCATGGCCTTAGGCAAGTCCTCAACTTGCGCCATGGTTACTCTGTGTGTCAGTCTCACGAATTTGGTATGAAAGCTTTGGAGTGTCCGCTCCACATCCACACCCGTGATGTTGTCTCCTCTTCCCCTTTGTCTATGATGAGGGAAGCCTTCAGGCCACTGTGGTCCCACATCTACATGCATATGGTAGATGTCATATGTATTATCACCCAAAAACATGTCTTTTGATTCCACATAATCAAAAAACACAAAAAGAAATTAAATAACTCAAAAATTTTAAAAAGAGTGTCGAGATTCGTTACCAATGTCACCGTATGCCGATCCTGGTGGTAGCGGCATGTCTGGGTCTCCCTGGAAATCTATCCCCGCATAAGGGTAGTCATCGATGGAAACTATTTGTTGTCACCACCATGGAAATAAATTAGCTGGATAGGGGTTGGACACCCTACCTCCACCCAGTCTACGCATTTCATCCACCCAACACCATTGGGTCAGATCTCGAACCCCGTGTAGAGGAACGTCAACTCTAGGGCTCAATCCTGGAACACGCTCGAAGAAGAATGTGCTCAGTATGTTGTTGAAACTGAAGTTTTGCACCCTTCCCATCTTGGAATCACTGAGCTGTTGTTTCATGTTGCTCAACAATGTCATACTCCAGTCATAAACTGTGGGCCTCATGCACTCTACAGCATAGAACATCAATGGTTGTGAGGCTAGCCTCGCTATCCTACCCAGTGTCAGTAGAATGGCCTTTAGGCCTAGCACCTATATGGAGTTAGTTGGGATCTAACTCCCAACCTTCTTCGTGTCCGGGTAGCAGTACACCGCAATGTACTCATCTATAGTCAGGCCACCTCCGAGCCCACGAGAGCTTAGGTTCACCACTTTCCCCCATTGGGAAAGCCCGGTAATAAAGTATATGTCCTCCACTTCTATAGTGAGGGACATCCTGTCTATCTGGAACGAATCTGAGTCTGGATCCCAGTAGTCTACTAGCATCTACAGCAGTCTTGGTTTGTCCCGTATACCACCAAGACACCAAAACTTGTAGAACCTGCATGTAGCGTCCCCGACCCTCACACCAGGCAAGAGGATACGACTAACACCACAACAACTAGGCATACAACCCCATCAACATGAACAAATGGATACATGCTAAAATTAAAATGGCTTAACATGATACATAACAGGAATGCTAATATGCATAATCCATCAATCATACAGCATACACAGCTACACAACAATCAGCGGAAGCAACACACATACATTCCAGCATCCACATGTTCATCATAATTCATAAAACAATAGATAATTTTGCAGAGATGAAACAATCAGGATTACTTATCTTTGATGATGAATCCACTCCGTAACCAGCTACCTCACTGCAACGTTCCACCCAACCATAGGCCAGCATACTCATCAATCTCTCAGCAACACTGCCACCCCCGAGCTGGGCATGATTCCTCAAGGAATAAGGGTCAATGTAGGATTTCACATAGCCAAGGTTTACAAAGCAGCAAACCAACACAATTGGGATTTACCAGGTCATCTAAGATCTAGGAAAGGTGAATGCTAAGCTGGTGGCCACAACACCAACCTTCTCAAGCATACCTAGCCTCTAAATCCCACTCTCAACAGTCCGAAGACCAACCACTGCATACCACAGCAATACAATCCCTTCACAGCCCTGTGAAGAAGGTAAAGGCGACTGATTGACAATCCCAACAAAAGATGAAACACAGTTCAAGCCCATAAGGCAACTCAGAGTTGTTCTTAGCCCTAGCGTGGCAAAAACAACTCAGCAACAACACCTAAATGATGTCTACAGCCTCAGCAACCAAGAAGCAACCTAGCCAGGGTACATTAGCAGCCCAAATTCATAATGAATAATGGTAACGCTACACAGTCCACAAACAGGGACACCACAGCCAACAAAAACGTGGGAAAGATGACAGCCCCAAAATAAAATCAATGAGCACAGCTCACAACATGGGAGAACAACCCCAAATAGTTTGTGCATGAGAGCACTTGCACCAAACCGCAAAACATAGAGGAAAACATATGCACGGGCCGCAATCAGTAAGGAAACATATACATCCCACCGAAACCGGTATGGAACACAGACAACACATATCCCTGAGTGTGAATGGCTCTTGCACTAAAAAATCCTGAGTGATAGCCCCGAATTCACCCGCTCCCTGCGTGAGGAGATCCAACACAGAAATTCCTGTGCGTGAGAAGAAAGGACGCGGCCATCCCCTATTATGCGTGCAGATGATATGACCATCAAATAGGCGGACAAACATGGACTAAGCACGCGGATGAACAGACTTTCCCCCAGCGTGAGGAAGAACAGACACGGACCTGCGTACGGAGGATGAACAGACACTGCGAGAATCCTCGCAGTGGAGGGAGTGGAGAGTGAATCGACCATGTGTGAGGAAAAAAATGATGGCTTCTGCCGCTGGGCAAGTGTACTGTTTGAGCTGACAGTAGCCTGCCAAACTGACGCCTCCCCATGCCCACGTTTCCTCAAGCAATAACTGCCCCAACTAACAAAATCAAGACATTAAAATAGTTGGGTGAGACAAGGGAAGATGGAAAATCAAAACAAGGTGGTAACACATGGGTTTTTCCCTCATGGCTCAAGGTTTGACATCGCCCACCCCTTATCCTTTGGAATCATGCCCTTTTCATTCAATGTTGTACTGACGTAGCTGTTTGCGGTTCATTTTATTTGATGTGCATGTTTACATGATGCCAAACTAGGATGTGCCAAATAGCATGATATACCATCGGCAACTACCCCTATTGTCGAAACATAACCAACCAAATCGATGGTGGGGCTTTTGACTTTAGCTCCTCACCATGATTAATTACATTATATATACATCATGCAAACGGGGTCAAAACTGGGGTGTTACATTCCCCTCCCCCTTGGAATAACACCGTCCTCGGTGTTCCAATACCTAAGAAATACAATATAATACATATACAATTGCACATCAAAATTTCAAAATTTTGCAGATGTGTCCCATGTTTAGTTATTCACTTTGAATGTTCAGGACCAAGCCCCTCGGCTTCCATGGAATTCTCCTGCTGGTTCTCAGCTTTCAGCTCATCCTAAAGTCTAGGAACTTTGCGGCTATTTCCCTCATCATGTTCACTCATTGGGCAGTCCTGGCGTAAATGATGTCCTCCGCATCCCCAGCATTTCACTGGATGCTTCATCTTTACCAGCTCAATTTCCTTTGAGTCTTCATGCCTGGACCGTTTCTTATCAGGTCGCTTGGACGAATGTCCCATCGCTGATCCACCTTCCTTTCCTTTTTCGATCGCTCCCAGAAGGCTTTTCACCTCCCTTTGCAAACCAATAGAGTCTTGCAAAATCTGGTGGTTCATTTCACTCTGCCTTTTCTGTATCCTGAGCATCTCCCCAAGATTTTCTTGGGTCTTGGCAATCACTTGAAGGAGACTTCCAGCCAAGTCCAACAACTTTTGATCTACTGCCATGATCAATGTGCACCACTAGGTTTCACTTTTCTCACCTATGAAATGCACCATTGAAATTCTTTCAGACCAAGCATAATATATTCATTTGAAATCAGTCAGTTAATTACCCAATTGGCATGACAGTCCAAGTCCCATCAAGGAAACTTTCATATTTTTCATGCCTTCCCCAACAGGAACATGAGCTCATTCATGTCCATTCTTGGGCAGGGAATTAACCACTCCAGCATTCACAATTTACCTTCAGCAAAAACACACATTCCATTTTTAGTCATACATGCATTCAACAATCTTTTATTTTCACAATGCATAAATATATATGTATATATAATCAAAAGGCAAGGGAGAGCAGCAAGAGTTTTTCCCCTCTTTGTTTTGTTCCATCCTGGAACCCACACCACTGCGGTGGCTTTTCATGCTCTCACCCTCTTTCACTTCACCATGAATGCTGGACCAATCTCTCTTGGTCATGACACTTAGTGTCTCTGGTCCGTTCTAGACCTCTAAACCATGGAGTCTCTCCACATGGTTAGTCTCAACTGCTAGGAACCTCACGGTCTCACTGACACCTTTTTCATTGCCGCTCATTCTAAGCTTTCTAGGACGGTCACATGTCCACATGCACCCCTAGGATGCTCTCATAGTCCTCGCTTCCAGCGATACCTATTTTCAAACATTGAATAGATTCACATGTTTAGTTTATTCTCATCGGTTTTATCTCTAGATCAAGAGCTTAAAACATCATAACCAAATCATATACACATGTATATTCATAAGCAAAATAATCCAATACTTATCTGTATTGTGCATTTCCTCGTTCGTCCACAGGATCCTGCTTCGCTTTGCAAGCCTTGGGATCGCCTATGGACTTAGATGTTAGGTCAGCACGCAGGCTACCCCACAACATCAAATAATTAATGTCCAGCCAGTACACCCTCATGTCAACTGGGCTTGGAACTTTACCGTGACCAATTCCAGGTCTAGGATCTACTATGGATCCTCAGGCATATCACAGCCCAACATACACTTATATCAACAATAACCCTTACTCCGCAACCCCTCACAACAACCATTTACCTTTTACCTTTAGGGTGCAACACCCAACTGCATCTATTTATCCTGTCAACACAAACAATACAAGCAATACAAGCAAACTCATCAGTGTTATTGCTCTAAAACTGTAATCACATTTCTCATCATTCACTATCAAGTATTGAGACACCAAAAGTGTGCCCACTCCCTAGGGTGTAATCAATATTGAAAACCCTTTCATGACTCAACATTGGAAAAGTGTGCACCCTTTCTCGGTGTGTGCCATGTAGGACTTATTCATACTAAAGCAATCGGTCATAATGGATATTAATTCAAAACATGTTCTGCATATGGAATTTAATAATTAAACATTAATATTCTTAGCAAGGGTCACAGAACACTTATCCATTTGCCGACGCAGTATGCCTTCATTAAGGAGGAATGGGGGCTCCTTCCCTGAGTTAATAGTCCCTCAGTTTTCCATCCCAACTCCTTTTTTCATTTCATATCCACACATGTTTTACTGACATAATTTATACCATCTCACTCATGTTACTACCAAGCATGCAGTGCAAATGAGACATTTTCAAAATGTCCAATGGCGTTTCACCCGAAACCCATTTCCAAGATAAGGAAAAACCTTCCCATGAAGTTTGGCTTCTGCAGGACATCACACATGATCTTCCTGCAGTGTATACCCTTGGAACATTCACCAAATAGCCAAACAGTCAATTACTATTTGATAGTACAATCCAAATTGATTGTTCCATAACCAAGCAATGACATTAGTAATCAAATTCAATAGGAATTTGCAATTCTGTCTACTACATAAATCGATTGGCTCAATTGTGGGTCTCTTGTAAGTAGCACTACTATGCCCATTATAATTTTATGCTTCTAGCATAACATGAATACCCACTTACCATGCGTCCTCCTGACAAAACCTTATGCAAACCAATAGTGATTAGTAGTCATCAACAATTTCTTAAATACGAAATTCACAATTCAAATTTAACAACCCATTATGCACACCAACTATTTTCACAACCATGAGAGTCTTCTCATAAGGTTTGGCTCTTTCACAGGGTAGATTTTGGCATTGGTCAGGGTCTTACCTCTCACTACCATGCTCGAAATAATCTACCTGAAACCTGAGCTTCAATCATCCAACACAATCTTATGCAAGCCAATAGTGACTAGTAGTTGTCAGCAATTTCTTAAATCTGAAATTCACAATTCGAATTTAACAACCTATTATGCATACCATATGGTAGATTCTGGAATTGGTCAGGGTCTTACCTCTCACTGCCATGCTCGAAATAATATACCTGAAACATGAGCTTCAATCAACCAAACACTTGGTAAGTTTGGATGCATATAACCTTTTCATTGCTACAACCATCACCGAAGCATTTTCAGAATTTATAAAATTCAAATACTTTCAGCTATTAGTCACATCAATATTACCAAAAATCATTTACTTCATGCAATCATTATCATACTAACATTGCAAGGTATAGTCATATCATTCATGCAATTAAATGAAATGTTTAGATACTCCTTACTTCACAAGCGTATCATTCATACCACCTTGCTCTTCCATAGAGCATTTCAGGTAGCCAACTGATCATGACTATCTTGCATTCATAACAACCTTTGAAATGGTTCCTGAATTGTCATCAATTCATCATTTCAGTCATTAGTCATTCATAGTATCACATGCACTCATCTCAATGCATTCATGCAATGCATCACAACATTTTCACCTGTACTTATGCAATCAGTCACTCACACCCTTCATATGCATACATCCAATGCATAACTACAAGATTCATAAAATCTTTCTAATGCATATCCATTCATGCTACCTTGCATTCAATATACCATGCATGGCCTAACCATGATTAATACATATAGGATGCTTTACTGTAATCAAGATCATCAGCATATATAGGCATGACACCTTTCTATATTCAAATATCCACATGGTATGAGGTCTCTTACCTTTACCACTCCATGGAATTTGTCATAAGCAACTCTTACCTGCATGGGTCCTACTTACACCCTTGACATGACCAATTCGGTTGGTCCTTGCAGGAGATTGCAGAATTTGCTCACCAACTTTTTATTATGGACTGGTTGCCTTATCCGTTTCTTCATAGGTTTTCTGGTCACATTCATCAGCATCAGCAACATATTCAGCTAGGTCCATGTCGTTGTTGGTTTTTTTTTTCTCCCACTAATGCCAACATCAAGGCAATGATTATCATTAGTGGTTCATACAAAACATATCCTCATACATTTCAAGCATAAAACTTAGGAAATGTAGTTATAATCAGCAAGTTAGGGTTTTAAGGAAACTTCACTTTTCAAGTCTTTCATCCTTGCATGGAACTCCTCTTCCACACAATAGCTGGTTAGTCTTCATAGTCCTTGCTACCTCTGGGCATGCAATTGTCTAGATTTGTCCATTTGATAGTAGCAGCCGTCATTAGTGCTTTGATGCTTCATGCTTAGATTCTAGTGACTTACCCTTGTTCCCTACTGGATAAGCTTTCCAATGCCTATCCACATGCTTCATTCCGACCTCGGATGTGAAAACCACACCACTTCTAAAAATGAAGACTTTCACCAAATCTTTGCATTTTTACACACCACTACCGACTTTCAGCCACCTGTAAATCCACTAAAAATAGTTGAAAATCCCACTGGAAAACAGTCGAAATCTGCTGGAAAATCCCATTTGAAAAACTCAAATTTTTCCTCCGCAGAATCGGCTCCCATTCCAACTAATCTTCCGACGTATCAGCTGTCAAAACAACTACTTCTTCCACCGTTTCGGATCCCCAAATAGATAACATCTTCCGCCGTTTCGGATCCCCAAACCACTAGCTTTTCCACTGTTCATTGAAAATCGGATACTCTAACCTATTGGACGGCTAGTTCTTTAAGCTTCCCACACTCCGGTAGTCCGATATTCATCTTTCATCCGACTTCATCGGCGGTCCAATCAACTAAATTTTTTCGACGTATCGGATCCGATCTTTCTTTGGCTTCCGGCGTATTGGTGGACCGATCCTCTAAAGTTTTTCTACGTTTTCTATACTTAGAAAAATTTTCAATTTTTCTTCTTCCTTCGTTGCCACATCGAATGCTCGATCAACTAACCTCTTCCGACGTTTCAGCGATCTTTGGAATATCTCTGCCGAAACTGCGGCTTCGACTTCAACTATTTCCTTCGAAACTTCTTTTCTTTTCTTCCACTGCATCGGCAACTTCATCTTCTATTTTCTTCCGATGCCTGCTGCCGCATCGGCTACCCAAACAGCTAAACTTTCTCGACGGTTTCCACACTTAGTCAATTTTTCAAAATTTTCCTCTTTCTTCTTTCTTCCACTGACAACATCAGAATTATTTTTGGCTAACTGAGCCAACGTATCAGCTGCTCAAACCGTTAACATCTTCTGATGACTTCCAACACAATATTTCCTCCTTCTCAGCTTACTTCACCCAATGGCATCGGCTCTACTTCTTTTCGTTGGCGAGTTAGTTCGAACAATATCCACAACGGTGGAACACAATCTTCGACTTTCCCCCGATCGGCGACACAACCCGATCAGTATCGGCAGTGTTTTCCCATCGGCAGGCTAGTGATTTTGTTTTCCACAATGGCAGCACGCATAATTCTATCCTCTTCCGATGGCCGCTATTTACTTTGAAAAATTTTAAACCTGCTTTCACGGCATCGGAAGTCCTTCCACATCGGAAGTCTAGTGCTCTAGACGTCCGCAACGGCGGGCGCACTGACAACTTTCTCCTTCCGATGGCCGACGATTTTTTTTTATACTTAGAAGATTTTTTTGAAATTTCTTCATGGCGTCGGGGTCGGAGGCCTTTCCCGTCGGACGCCTAGTCATTTCTCCATCCGCAATGGTGGATGCTCGAACAACTATTTTCTTCCAATGGACGTTTGAACACTTAGATAATTTTTGTTCTTTCCTTTCAACGGTCCTCCGTCGGGTGAGCTTCCCTCTAACTCTTCTGCTACGTCGGAAGTCCAAACGACTAACCCTTCCACTACGTCGGAAGTCAATTCCGCTAAGTCTTCCGACTGTCCAACACATAGACAAATTTTCTCAAAATTCCTTTCCGCTGCTACGCCCCATCGGATAGCCTTCTGCCTACATCTTCCAACGTATCGGAGGAGCTTCTCACTAGCTCTTTCGACTGTTCAACACTTAGGAATTTTTTTTTGAATTTTCCCAATCATCCTTTTCTGATCTCTGTTGGGTAGAAAGCAATTCTGCTTCTGTCACTGCACCTTGGTGGTCCATTCAGGCCCATGCTGCAACATGAGCTCTGATACCATGTTGTAGCATCCCCGGCCCTCACATCGGGCAAGAGGACGTGAATAACACCACAACAACTGGGCATACAGCCCCATGAACATGAACAAACGGATACATGCTGAAATTAAAACAGCTTAACATGATACATAACAAGAATGCTAAGATGCATAATCCATCAATCATACAGCATACACAGCTACACAACAATCAGCGGAAGCAACACACATACATTCCAGCATCCACATGTCCATCATAATTCATAAAACAATAGATAAATTTGCAAAGATGAACCAATCAGGATTACTTATCTTTGATGACAAATCCACTCCGCAACTAGCTACGTCGCTGCAACGTTCCACCCAATCATAGGCCAGCATGCTCATCAATCTCTCAGCAACACTGCCACCCCCGAGATGGGCATGATTCCTCAAGGAATAAGGGTCAATGCAGGCTTTCACATAGCCAAGGTTTACAAAGAAGCAAACCAACACAGTTGGGATTTACCAGGTCATCCAAGAGCTAGGAAAGGCGAATGCTAAGCTGGTGGCCACAACACCAACCTTCTCAAGCATACCCAGCCTCTAAATCCCACTCTCAATAGTCCGAAGACCAACCACTACATACCACGGCAACACAATCCCTTCATAGCCCTGTGAAGAAGGTAAAGGCAACCAGTTGACAATCCCAACAAAATATGAAACACAGTTCAAGCCCACAAGGAAACTCAGAGTTGTTCTTGGCCCTAGCATGGCCAAAACAACTCAGCAACAACACCCAAATGACATCTACAGCCTCAGCAACCAAGAAGCAACCCATCCAGGGTACATCAGCATCCCAAATTCACAATGAATGATGGCAACGCTACACAGTCCACAAACAGGGACACCACAGCCAACAAAAACATGGGAAATATGACAGCCCCAAAACAAAATCAGTGAGCATGGCTCACAACATGGGAGAACAACCCCAAACAGTCTGTGCATGAGAGCACTTGCACCAAACCGCAAAACACAGAGGAAAACATATGCACACTCCACAATCAGTAAGGAAACATATACATACCACCAAAACCGGTATGGAACACACACAGCACACAGCCTTGAGCGTGAATGGCTCCTGCACTCAAAAATTCTGAGTGATAGCCCTGAATTCACCCGCTCCCTGCGTGAGGAGATCCAACACAGAAATTCCTGTGCGTGAGAAGAAAGGACGCGGCCATCCCCTGTTATGCGCATAGATGATCAGACCATTGGGAAGGCGGACATACATGTCCTAAGCACACAGATGAACAGACTTTCCCCCAGCGTGAGGAAGAACAGACATGGCCCTGCGTGTGGAGGATGAACAGGCATTGTGAGAATCCTTGTAGTGGAGGGAGTGGAGAGTGAACCGACCATGTGTGAGGAAAAAAATGATGGCTTCTGCCGCTGGGCATGTGTACCATTTGAGCTGATAGCATCCTGCCAAACTGACACCTCCCCATGCCCACGTTTCCTCAAGCAATAACTGCCCCAACTAACAAAATCAAGAGATTAAAACGGTTGGGTGAGACAAGGGAAGATGGCAAATCAAAACAAGGTGGTAACACATGGGTTTTTCCCTCATGGCTCAAGGTTTGACATCCCCCACCCCTTATCCTTTAGAATCATGCCCTTTTCATTCAATGTTGCACTGCCATAGCTGGTTGCGGTTTATTTTATTTGATGTGCGTGTTTACATGATGCCAGACTAGGATGTGCCAAATAGCACGGTATACCATCGGCAACTACCCCTATTGCCGAAACATACCCAACCAAATCGATGGTGGGGATTTTTCCTCTAGCTCCTCACCACGATTAATTACATTATATATACATCATGCAAACGGGGTCAAAACCGGGGTGTTGCACCACATGACCGCAAAGCTTGTTGAGCCATTAGATCTGCCCTTACTACCCCTTCTACATCACCGTGCTCACGTTCTCTCCATTCTAGAACCATCCTGCACATAAAATTTGAGTTTGATCCATTAGAATACTTAAAAATCATTGAGAGTGGTTGCATACGTGACTATTTTCTAAACAGCCACATATGTACGTGACTTTGAGGGCATTTTCCACGTATATCCAACCCTATATGCAGAAAAACCCTCAATTTTCATGTGGGCTGAGGTGCACATTTAAGATGGGCCTAGAATCCTAAATACACCATGGAAATTGATAAAATTTGCATCAAAATGAAGGAGTAGAGCATGGGTAAGTACTTGGAAAAAACGGTAGTGGATTTCGCTGGCTGGATCTCCTGGAATTCGCTGTTGACGTTTTGAGCTCAATTGCGTAAAAATTTCAAATGTTACATAATATTTTGAATTTTTTACTATTTATAGAAGTTTTTCAAATTTTTGAAAAAATTTACCCCCTTTTCTATAGTTTAGACCATTTCTAATCCTTTGGAACCATTTCCGAACTAATTTATGATGTAGAAGACCATTTTGAGCACCGTTTTGACTGTTGCTTTGACCTGTTCATGCCCGTTAAAGGTATGCTGTTTAAATTGGCATATAGGTTAGGATCACCTCCGATTGCATTTTGCATGACCTTATGACCGTTTCATTATAGCCTTAGGTACGAACCCATTCTATTATGTGACGGAACATTCTTGCTATTTTAGAAGTGGCATTATGTGAATGGTAGAGCTTGACCTTACATGGGTACCCTAGTTAGGGCCTTATTTTCATTTGGTGCCCATGCCAACATTTTGTCCCTTAGGGTGTGGGAGTCCCATGCCAACATTTTTCTTGATCTTTTGCTGGCCTATTTCCCTCAGGACTCCCTTATGTCAAGTTGTAATTGCATTATCATGAGCTTTTCCTACCTTATTGAGCCTTACACCGGCTTCCTTGACATTGAGTTTCAACTATATTGCCCGAGCTTGTCTCATGTCTAGCCATGCAGAGCTGTTTTATATATCCTTTGCAGCTTGATTCCCTATTTTTACCAGGAGGGGACTTTCCCTTGAGTGTCTCTATCCTACACATGTATCTTTGCATTGAGCATAGGTATGTTCCACTACTTGGAACTAGTTCGTTTTCCCATTATAACACTCGTCTCCTCCTAGTCTGAAACTATAAAGCGGTTTTATTCTTTTTCAAGCTTTTTAAATATTTGAAAAAGTCCAAAAAAAAATAAATTTGAAAAACCAAAAAGCCAGACAAGGAAAGATGTTATCTTTGGCAGCTGTCGAGTTGTGTTGCCTTTGAATAGAGAACTGTATATCACACCCGCTGGTTGGGTTTATATTTTGACTTTAGGAGCCGTACTCATTTATTTGAGTTTATCTCCACCGACTGGTTAACTTCTAGTCCCGATGGAGTCTCAATTGATGCCTCCTATGTTGCATAGATGTCCCTGTGTTGCACCTGCAACAAGTTCCCAAAATTCAAAAAATTTTGGGGCCCTCCTTTTCTTCAAGTTAGTGAGTTCTTTCCTTGGTTTCACCTTTTGATTTTAGCTTATGAAGGTTGAAGTGCTTTCTCGAGTCTTGAATGCTGTAAGTTGAATGGTTTCTCATCGTTTAAATGCTTGAGGATTTCCATCTTGATCGAGCCCTTTGTTGTTTTGCAAAACATTTTGAAACCTTCGTTCAAAGTTTCTTGTATCGGAAGATTTTCATTTGACTGCCCGACCGTTGCGGGCATCCTCCGGCTTCTAGTTTCTCTTACCCATCCCGCCGTTGCGGGTGGCTTCCAGGTCGTCATTTTCGGTTGTCGGGCCGACGTTTTGGGTGCCTTCGAACTTTTGATTGTCTCTATCCCGAGCCCGCCATTGCGGGTGTTCTCCAGATCCTCCAAATCTTTTGCCACGCCGCTGTAGCGGGTTCCTATCGACTCTTGTTTGGCTTGGTCGTGCTGCCGTTGCGGGTGGTCTTCAAGTCCGCATGTTTTCGTTTCGCGACCGCCGTTGCGGGGGAGGCCAGACTCTTGGTCGTCCGACCAAGGTTTCCGCCGACACCCGATATGGGATTCTCGTTCGCGGGTTATTTGTAACTGATCGGGCGAGTTGGGACTGGAGGTGGTCCGCCGTTGCAGATGGTATGAAGCTTGTGCCGCCCGACATAACTTTTGGAGCCGCCCCGATTGATGTGACTCCTCGCACGTGTGGCGTTGTTCATATATGCATAGAGACAAGCGGGGTTTTTTGTATTGTTTTCGATCGCTGTCGCGGGGAGTCGAGTTGTCGCGTTTCGAAAGGATCGAAGGGT
This sequence comes from Pseudotsuga menziesii, assembly GCA_001517045.1. Lineage (NCBI taxonomy): Eukaryota > Viridiplantae > Streptophyta > Pinopsida > Pinales > Pinaceae > Pseudotsuga > Pseudotsuga menziesii. The sequence goes on along the minus strand of LPNX010013363.1, from coordinate 290,546 downwards.
TAGCTGTCACTGTACCGGTTTTCCAGGTGGCGAGGGCGGATCTCCAACTGTCATTAGCTTGATCACTGCGTTGATTGCCAAGTAGGTGCATCTCGTCCTTCATTTGCGTTTAACGTTTGTTGGTTTTCCGCCGAGTTTTGGGGCCCCGCGTTTTTCTTCCTTGTCCAGCTAGGATTTTGGTTTGCTTAGATCGTTTATTCTCTTGACCTAGGGTGAGGGGGGGACGTTTTCTTTAACCTTTTAAGCCTTTTCTGTCTGCCCGTAGTAGTTTCTTGCATGCTAGGGTTGGGGGTTTTGAGGCGCAGACGGCCGTTACACCGTCTGCGCCAGGCTTCGGTATGCGGTCGCAATGAGTAGAGACTGCGTTGTTAGTGAATGTTTAGAGGTCGGGTTTGCACTGGCTGCAGTTGCCATGATTTTTTTTCCTGGTTTTCCTTTTTTTTTAAAGTCCGGGGTTGTGCGCCGTCTCGGTGGGAAATTATTGGTAGAACCTGGGACTGGCTCGACCGGGATAAACAGGGTTGAGAAGATTGATTTTGAAAGTGTCGCCTTCTCTCTGCAGCCCGTGTTGATTGAGCCACCTTTCGCGATCTAGTTTTTACTGTTGGCCACCTAAAACCCCAGTTAGGGTCGAAAGAAAGTGTCGCTGGTAACGCGGCTTTCATTGAGGATAGCGTGGGTCGGTTTCGATGAGGATACCTTATCCTGAGATGTGGTCGCTTCCCGCCGAGGTGGGTGAGAGTGTTGGCAACATAATGTTTTCTTCGATGCTGGTCGCTTGCGTTTCTGTCGCAATGGGCATGTTGGGCTGTAGGGCTGAAGTGTCGACTGATTAAGCCCGAGGCTGTTATTTTTTCTCTGTGCGTGTGATAGGCAGTGGAATGTTAATTGCATATTGCATCTACATATAGCGTGCACATATTGCTTCGATATATCACTTTCCTAAGAAATGACAAGCCTCATAAGAGCATAGGTTGCATGCCAAAACTAATATGACTGATAAATTTGATGCATGTGGAATATATCATAAGGGAATTCATCCATAAGACCTGGTGGAGACGTGCTACAGTAAACATTACCATGCTAACAACACATTGCACCGCACTTCATGCTAGTAAATTGTTCAGTATAGAAGCTTAAGGTTTGATTTCATGCACTGATATAATTATGATACACCTGGGAAAGAATAAACTGCTTCTTAATATTTTCAAATTTGAATTGCTTAATATCATGATGTTTTACATTGCAGGAAGATTTCAAGATGTCCAGGAGATAGAAAAACAAGGCCCCTGTGGTAGAAGAGCAAACAGCAATAGAGGCCGACCTACCAACTGAGTACATATATGAGGATACACAGTGTGTCACAGCGGTGGACCCTGAGTATAAGTGGGGAGACATACACAGGATGATCTCCCGTAGGGAAGTCCCCGATATGGGCCTGGAGGAGGAACACATCTACGCAAACATAGAAAAATCTGCAATCATGAAGGTTGCCACCAGGCCCGAAATGTTTCCATGTGCTGAGTTGATGAGGTGGATCCTTCCACACACAAACCATGGTTCAATGCTGATATGCAATGTTGAAGGTCAGGGCTATGCTTCCTTTAGCCCTGGATATGTAGCCTTAGCCTACCACTTGCCTGAACCTCAAATTTTCTTGTCCAATGAGTGGTTGGACAATCTCAGGATGGATTTGATAGAAACCATGAGAAATATGCTATTACCAGGGAAGCTCTATAGACATAGAGCTACTGAAGATTATGACACAGCCACCGCTAGACCCCCATACAGATTCATAGCTCTAATGTTGAATAGGATCTTCGGGAGGGCCAATGGTAGATTATTCAAATTCGAATGGATACCCCTGATGTTCTATGTGGCCACTGAAGGGACCATATTCAACTGGTCCGGCCAGGTATCTAGTAGTCTGTCTTCCTGTATAGCTGCAGCAAAAGGAGGTGTACAACAGAAAAAATCCGAGTTTTATATGAGCTCGATCTTGATTGACTGTATAATGTGCCACCAGCCCTTCCCCAGGCTCAAATGTGTTTGGGACAGGGACAGAATGCCCGTATATGTAGCCTTTAAGCTACTAGGGGCTCATCAATACCATAGTTACTACCGAGAAATCTGCGAACATTTTATCATGCCTCTGCACACTCTTGTCTTCCAAAAACAATGTGACTGCATGTCTGAAGAAGCCATGCAGGTAATAGATGAATACGGTGATTTTTTCTTGACAGAAAACAGAATGTATCTGAGAATGTTTGGTGGGTCAAAGACACCTTATCTGTTGCCCAAATATGCAACATATTATATCATCCATAAGGAGGCTGTGAGACAAGTATTTATTGACGGAGTTGGTCATTTCTTATTTTCAGAGAAGAAGGCTGTCTACCCACCCTTACCATTTAAGTTAGGCAGCCATAGTTTCGCCAATGTAAAACAAGTTCCTGAATTTATAGAGGAACTAGAAAAGTTCCATTTTGGGGAGATGACCTTCAGGAGAAATGACACTCATGAAAGAATGGCCAAGCATTGCAGAAAACACAAGGTGTTTTATGAGTACACCCATCATTTCGACAATGATGAATCCGTGTTCAGAAGAGCCCCGAACATGACAGCACTCAATAAAAGGTTCAAACCGAAGCACTCCACCAAAGGTGGGAAAGGATCCGAACAAGTGAGGGCTGAGCAGGCTAAGGCTGAGGAAACAGCCCGAAGAATAAGAGCAGAGGCCCAAAGGCTAGAAGAGGAGGCTGTGGAATGGCTCCAGAAAGGATAAGAGGAAAAGAGGAAAGCTTCCCAGGATGCAGCTGAAAGAGCAAAAGAAGCAGCTGAGGAAGCCCAGAGAAGGCTGAATGAAGAGCTTCGCAAACAGGAAGCTGAGAAGACAGAATTGATACAACAATCAGCTTCTGAAATACCACCAGAACAAAGTCAGGGTGATGAAAACCCTGAGACACAGGCCTTGCCAATGTCCACTACTATCACTCCTACAACTCCCATGCTTCAGTTAATGCCCTTTGCACACAAAAAGGGGGAAGAAGTTCCTGATTTCAGCACGGTATACTATGATAGGGCTACCAAAAGGATTATGAGGAGAACTGAGCAAAAGATAGAGGCTGAAGGAATGACCAGCACAATGATAAATAATAAATCTATGATGGTCGGGACAGATTAAGATCCAAAGTTTGTCATAAGGGCTGGCAGGGCAGCAATAGACGCTACGGAGGACAATGTAGATCGAATGATGAAAGAGATAGACTCAACCAAGAAAACCTCCGCTCAGCTGAAGGACACCCTCAGGAAGGAAAGAGAAGATGGAAATAGGTTGAAAAGAAAAGATAAGCATGTGCTTAAGGAAATGGAAGCCACAAAGAGCGAAATCCATGCCATTCAACAAGAAGCCCTGGGAAAAGCCCAGCAGGAGATTCAAGCTTTAAAGGATGGAAAGGAGCAGCTGAGGGTAAAGATGGAAGACCTGATGGAGCAACAAAAGATCATATATGAATCCAATACCTTGAGCATTAAGGAGCTGGAAAATCAGCTGGAAGAAGCAAAGGCACAGCAGGTCAATATGCAGCCAGTTAAAGATCACATCTTAGCTCAGAAAGCTAAGGTACTACACCTGCAGAATGCTCTAGAGGAGGGAAGATGTCAGGTCCTCCAGATCGATGGCAGATTGGACGAAATTTTAGACACAGCTTCTTATTTTGTGGACAGGTCGCAAGACATACTTGAAGTACTGACTTCAAGGATAACCCGGATGGAGGATGACAAAGAAGTCCCAGCTGAGCTAGTAGTCAAAGATAAACAAGCTTTGAAGCGGGACCATGACCTGATAGAATTTGCCATCAACACTGCAGAAGATTTTCAGAAGAATGTCAAGAAAACAGAGGGAGCATGCTCCGAATTCTTTAGAAGAGCCCTGGTCGCCTACAATCGTTGTCAGGCAGAAGCTGGGCAGAGATTACAAGAGTTCCCAACTCATGATGCATTCGCAGAAATGTTGTAGAAAAGGCAACAAGATGAGGAAGCCAAAGTGCAATGCATCAGTGCTATTGATGAACAATTCCTCAGAAATGAAATAGGCCACTCGGCCATTAGCGTACAGCTCTTGGAGGAACAAGTACAGTTGAACCTGGCCAGAATTGATGCCATTCAGAAGCAAGCTGACAAATTCGAGCTGAACATTCAGTTTCTGGAACCTAACTCGTTTGAGAGTCTCACTGCTGAAGCAGCAGCATGGAGAAAGTTCTTGGAAGACCAAGCGGCACCCTCCTCATGAGAAGGACCGGTCAAACTTTGTATAATTTAATATTTTGTAAATATTGTGGGAGATTGATATGTTGGGGAGCCCAAAGGTCACTTTGGGCAACCCAACCAATTTTTCTTTTTGTATAAAACTAGGGGAGGTAGACAAAGAAAGGGCTTTTTCCCAATTACACTGGATGACCTATTGTAAGAAGAACTATTTCCTTTTGCAATAAAGATTTTAGTTTGCCTGTTGGAGAAAGAGCGGTGGAATTTTCCGAATGGTGTGCATGGATGGCAGGAAGATGAACTATTTTGTTTTTCAGCTTATGTCCATGAATTGTGAGATCGTTCTAACTCTGTGACTTATGTCTTGTTGAATGATTTCTGGTTAATTTTGTGGAGAATTCACTTTTAGTAATGCTGGTGCTTCACATAACAGTTAGCTATCTGATTGTTGGAATAATTTCTCTTTCATGTGCTGTAAATACAAGTATCAGCTACCTGTAATTGTGTTTATCATACATGGAGTTAATGCATTACTCATTAATAATCTTTTCTGGCTTCCCGGGGATAGATAGATAGGTGTTTAGACTGTTAGTTGTTTGATTTCCTGATTGCACATGTTGTTTAGGTGTTGTGAACATAAGACGAGAGGTAAGAACCTGCGCAGCACATTGTGTCGTTCCTTGCATCTTTATCACCCTGCATGGTTAAGATAGGCATATGCATTGCATATATTAAGTCAAAATACAAATTCCGGTGGACCGGGCCGCAACCGGTAAAACCTTTTTGTTACTTTGACCTACGGTAGCCGGACCGTAAACCAGACAGATTCCCTATACCAAATAGTCAACGGGCTAGTTGGGAACGTTGATTGGGGAGAATCCTTTACTGTTGCCGCCTGCAAATTTTCAGGCCTCAACAGTTTTGGCGCTAGAAGGAGGGCCGCCAGTGAAGGCTGGCTGTGGAACTAATTTTCCCGAGACTATCCAACCAGCGGATGTTTGAATCTTTCAACATAGCTCAGGGTTTAAAGTTTTTGGCTCTACCCTTGAAGCCTCATTTTCTTAGTACCGTTCCTCATGGCTGGTAATCAACCTAACCCTTTATCAGCGTGGAGAGCTAGGTCACCTCTGAACTTGAATCCTCCTTTGCATAACTTGCCTCAAGCCTTTGACAATATTTTACCCAAGTTTGATCCTGTGGACAACATTGCTGTAGATGATCACCTTCAAGGTTTTTACCTCGCCCTAGAAGGGCTAAGGGCTGGAGAGCATGAAGACGTGGTGTGTAGGCTTTTTCCTCATACTCTAAAAGGATCAACAGCATCCTGGTACTTTGGACTCCCTGTAAATTCCATTCCTGATTGGGATACTTTTGAAAGGATTTTCAGGAATAAATACACAACCCAAAAGACACATGCCTCGTTGATGAAAGGGCTTGGTTTGTTGAGAAAAGAGAAGAATGAGAAGGTATGAAGTTTCACGCAGAGATTTTCACTATACTTAAAAAAAAATTCTGTTGTAGACAAACCTTCAAACAAAGTTTTAATCGAGTATTATACTTCAGCCCTAGGTCCTCAATTGGCCATGTTTGCCAAGATGAAAGTCAAGCCTACATTGGTGGAAACCTATCAAGAGGCTGAGAAAGTAGAAGCTGAAAGTGAGAGTATAGAAGACTATCCTGACTCAGTTGAAGAGAAAACCACCGTGAGAAAAGGCTCACCGCTGTTTAAGTTTAAAGAAGATCACCATGAGATGATGAAAGTTCTCCAGAAGCTGTCCAACCGAGTTGTAGAATTAGAAAAGGAGAGGGAATTTCATAAAACAAATGAGCCATCCTATCCAAAGAAAGAAGATAACAACCAATGGTAGGTCCCACCACCCAATGTGGCATCAATAAATATAACAGAAATAGGAAGAGATAGTTTCTGTAGCTTTCATCAACAACCCCATTCGGAAAAGAAGTGCCCTCAATGGTTACATTCAATGACAATAGTGATGAATAAATTGTTGGATCCAGAATTGACTAGGCACATTGGTGAGGAAGAAAAGAAGAACCAGACCATAGTAAAGATAGAAGATGATACTATGTTCTCATGGAATGGAGTCTCACTGTTTAACACTGAAGGAAATGCTCTAAAATCTCAGCACGCATGTAAAACCATGGAAGATAAGAGCTTGACCAACAATGACAACGCAATACTTGCAAAAGTTCAAGAAGTGCAGGGGAAAAGTGAAAGGCAGTCTGATATAAAGGATAAAAATGACATACCTCAAGACACCACTTACGGGCAGGAAGTAGATCCACTCATTAAACATGCCAAATCATTGAATGATGATGAGGAGAAAAGTTCTAGCAATCTGAAAGAGGATCTGCCCACAAAGAACCAACCTGTGGAAGAAAAGATTGAGTTGATTAAGACTAAGAAGACCAGCGCCCCACCTTTCCTTGTGACTCTTGAAATTCTAAATCATAATGTCCATAATTGTTTGGTAGATTCTGGATCATCCATGAATGTTATGCCTCTGATAGTTTGCAAAAAACTCAATGGACAGATAAAGCCTACTCTTTGGGATGTCACACAACTTGACAAAACTAGTGTCAAGGTAGTAGGAGAGATGAAGAACGTGATGATTCAGCTATCTGCAAACAACAGGATATGCCATTACATTGACATCATAGTAGCAGACATTCCTGATGGTTATGGGATGATTCTAAACAGAGATTAGACAGCGAGACTAAATGGGTACTTTGCTTCAGATTGGTCTCATTTGTGGTTACACCAGAAGGGCAGCCCAAACTTGATTAAGATTCTAAGAGAGCCTTTTATGAAAAACAATGTTACTGAGTTGGGGGAAGAAAACGAATCTGCTGATTCTGTTTTGGGAAACTACCTTACTAAGCTCAAGCTAGAACACCATTCCTCAAAAAGGGTCAACCCTGTGATGGACACTCAGTCTGAGCTCCTTCAACTCCCTCAGGCTGAGAGAAATGATTGTAGAATTATAGATATGGGTTCGATCTCAATAACTGCACAGCTGGACCATGGTTAGACAATTCAGGTCTGAGATCCCGCTCATTCCTAGTTCTTTAAATGTGAAAATTTTGGGGATGGGCAAAAAAATTTTGAAATTTTGTTTTGCTGTTTTTCTTTTGTACATAAATAAATTGCTTTGTTTTCCTAATGCTAGATGCTTTCTTGGTTTTAATACTTTAATGCTTTCTTTATTGTTATGCTGTTATTTGCTTATGGTTTTGCTAGTTTTCTTTTGTTTTGGAATAAGAGGCAAACTTTTGGATGCACTGGAAACATCAGGGTTCTGTCTTAACTAAAATCATGAGCAAAAGGGCTATGTTTTAAAGTGTAGAATATCTTCTAGCAGATGCATCCCCAACAGGAAGTGCATTCACTCGAAGTCTTGCTTAATCCCTGTAAATAACTCAGAAGCAAAAAGGTCTGAAGTACTATTTAGAGGCTCCATCCATCTCACAGTTTAAACACCCAAGGGGGTGAAAGCACTAGACCCACGGAGAGGAAGCAGAGTGAGACAGTTTATCGTATATAAATGATCCCATGCCATGAATTAAGAAAAGGGGCTAAAGCTCTTAAGAGTCACTTCCACTGAAAGAAACAAGACATATTAGAGCCAAATTCCAAAAGGCATAATCTCAAAGCATAAAGCACCAAGTGGCCACAAGATCCTCTCCGTCCGTGAATTGAAACATGAAATATATCATTCACACAAAAGGACACTATGGGATAGAGGATCCTGAATTAAAATTCAGTAAGAAAGGCCCGCAGAAGGACTCATATCAAAGGAACTAAAGTTCAGAAAACATAAAGTACAAAGTGGCATGGGGATGAGGAACAAAAGGATAACACTGTGCACTTTCTGTCACAATCCTGTGGTGTCAAAGCTGTAAACCCCAAAGGACAGGTAAAATGAACCTCATTTATTTGGCCTCCGAAGAGTTATTCAGACCTGAAACACTGCTGGTGTTACCTTTTCACGAAAAGATAGACTTCAACTAAAATAATTTAATGCATGAGCTCACTGGTTTAGGGATGCAGACAACTAGAAGAGTTCAGTCTTATTCATACAGTCTTAGGCTTAGAAAGAAAAGTTAATTCAAAAATCTGGGGTTCACCAGGTAGTCGCCAATTGTTGCACCTGCAACAAGTTCCCAAAATTCAAAAAATTTTGGGACCCTCCTTTTCTTCAAGTTAGTGAGTTCTTTTCTTGGTTTCACCTTTTGATTTTAGCTTATGAAGGTTGAAGTGCTTTCTCGAGTCTTGAATGCTGTAAGTTGAATGGTTTCTCATCGTTTAAATGCTTGAGGATTTCCATCTTGATCAAGCCCTTTGTTGTTTTGCAAAACCTTTTGAAACCTTCGTTCAAAGTTTCTTGTATCGGAATATTTTCATTTGACTGCCCGACCGTTGCGGGCGTCCTCCGGCTTCTAGTTTCTCTTACCCGTCCCGCCATTGCGGGTGGCTTCCAGGTCGTCATTTTCATTTGTCGAGCTGACGTTTCGGGTGCCTTTGAACTTTTGATTGTCTCTATCCCGATCCCGCCATTGTGGGTGTTCTCCAGATCCTCCAAATCTTTTGCCACGCCGCTGTAGCGGGTTCCTATCGACTCTTGTTTGGCTTGGTCGTGCCGCCGTTGCGGGTGGTCTTCAAGTCCGCATGTTTTCGTTTCGCGACTGCCGTTGCAGGGGAGGCCAGCCTCTTGGTCGTCCGACCAAGGTTTCCGCCGACACCCGATATGGGATTCTCGTTCGCGGGTTATTTGTAACTGATTGGGCGAGTTGGGACTGGAGGTGGTCCGCCGTTGCGGATGGTATGAAGCTTGTGCCGCCCGACATAAATTTTGGAGCCGCCCCGATTGATGTGACTCCTCGCACGTGTGGCGTTGTTCATATATGCATAGCGACAAGCGGGGTTTTTTGTATTGTTTTCGATCGCTGTCGTGGGGAGTCGAGTTGTCGCGTTTCGAAAGGATCGAAGGGTTAGCTGTCACTGTACCGGTTTTCCAGGTGGCGAGGGTGGATCTCCAACTGTCATTAGCTTGATCACTGCGTTGATTTCCAAGTAGGTGCATCTCGTCCTTCATTTGCGTTTAACGTTTGTTGGTTTTCCACTGAGTTTTGGGGCCCCGCGTTTTTCTTCCTCGTCCAGCTAGGATTTTGGTTTGCTTAGATCGTTTATTCTCTTGACCTAGGGTGAGGGGGGGGGGACGTTTTCTTTAACCTTTTAAGCCTTTTCTGTCTGCTCGTAGTAGTTGCTTGCGCGCTAGGGTTGGGAGTTTTGAGGCATAGACAGTCGTTACGCCGTCTGCGCCAGGCTTCGGTATGCGGTCGCGATGAGTAGAGACTACGTTGTTGGTGAATTTTTAGAGGTCGGGTTTGCACTGGCCGCAGTTGCCATGATTTTTTTTCCTGGTTTTCCTTTTTTTTTTACAGTCCGGCGTTGTGCGCCGTCTCGATGGGAAATTATTGGTAGAACCTGGGACTAGCTCGACCGGGATAAATAGGGTTGAGAAGATTGTTTTTGACAGTGTCGCCTTCTCTCTGCGGCCCGTGTTGATTGAGCCACCTTTCGCGATCTAGTTTTTTCTGTTGGCCGCCTAAAACTCCAGTTAGGGTCGAAAGAAAGTGTCGCTGGTAACGCGGCTTTCATTGAGGATAGCGTGGGTCGGTTTCGATGAGGATACCTTATCCTGAGATGTGGTCGCTTCCTGTCGAGGTGGGTGAGAGTGTTGGCAACATAATGTTTTCTTCGATGCTGGTCGCTTGCGTTTCTGTCGCAATGGGCATGTTGGGCCGTAGGGCTGAAGTGTCGACTGATTAAGCCTGAGGCTGTTATTTTTTCTCTGTGCGTGTGATAGGCAGTGGAATGTTAATTGCATATTGCATCTACATATAGCGTGAACATATTGCTTCGATATATCACTTTCCTAAGAAATGACAAGCCTCATAAGAGCATAGGTTGCATGCCAACACTAATATGACTGATAAATTTGATGCATGTGGAATATATCATAAGGCAATTTATCCATAAGACCTGGTGAAGATGTGCTACAATAAACATTACCATGCTAACAACACATTGCACCGCACTTCATGCTATTAAATTGTTCAGTATAGAAGCTTAAGGTTTCATTTCATGCACTGATATAATTATGATACACCTGGGAAAGAATAAACTGCTTCTTAATATTTTCAAATTTGAATTGCTTAATATCATGATGTTTTACATTGCAGGAAGATTTCAAGATGTCCAGGAGACAGAAAAAGAAGGCCCCTGTGGTAGAAGAGCAAACAGCAATAGAGGCCGACCTACCAACTGAGTACATATATGAGGATACACAGTGTGTCACAGGGGTGGACCCTCAGTATAAGTGGGGAGACATACACAGGATGATCTCCCGTAGGGAAGTCCCCGATATGGGCCTGGAGGAGGAACACATCTACGCAAACATAGAAAAATCTGCAATCATGAAGGTTGCCACCAGGCCCGAAATGTTTCCATGTGCTGAGTTGATGAGGTGGATCCTTCCACATGCAAACCATGGTTCAATGCTGATATGCAATGTTGAAGGTTAGGGCTATGCTTCCTTTAGCCTTGGATATGTGGCCTTAGCCTACCACTTGCCTGAACCTCAAATTTTCTTGTCCAATGAGTGGTTGGACAATCTCAGGATGGATTTGATAGAAACCATGAGAAAGATGCTATTACTAGGGAAGCTCTATAGACATAGAGCTACTGAAGATTATGACACAGCCACCCTTAGACCCCCGTACAGATTCATAGCTCTAATGTTGAATAGGATCTTCGGGAGGGCCAATGGTAGATTATTCAAATTCGAATGGATACCCCTGATGTTCTATGTGGCCACTGAAGGGACCATATTCAACTGGTCTGGCCTGGTATCTAGTAGTCTGTCTTCCTGTATAGCTGCAGCAAAAGGAGGTGTACAACAGAAAAAATCTGAGTTTTATATGAGCTCGATCTTGATTGACTGTATAATGTGCCACCAGCCCTTCCCCGGGCTCAAATGTGTTTGGGACAGGGACAGAATGCCCGTATATGTAGCCTTTAAGCTACTAGGGGCTCATCAATACCATAGTTACTACCGAGAAATATGCAAACATTTTATCATGCCTCTGCACACTCTTGTCTTCCAAAAAGAATGTGACTGCATGTCTGAAGAATCCATGCAGGTAATAGATGAATACGGTGATTTTTTCTTGACAGAAAACGAAATGTATATGAGAATGTTTGGTGGGTCAAAGACACCTTATCTGTAGCCCAAATATGCAATAGATTATATCATCCATAAGGAGGCTGTGAGACAAGTATTTATTGACGTAGTTGGTCATTTCTTATTTTCAAATAAGAAGGCTGTCTACCCACCCTTACCATTTAAGTTAGGCAGCCATAGTTTCGCCAATGTAAAACAAGCTCCTGAATTTATAGAGGAACTAGAAAAGTTCCATTTTGGGGAGATGACCTTCAGGAGAAATGACACTCATGAAAGAATGGCCGAGCATTGCAGAAAACACAAGGTGTTTTATGAGTACACCCATCATTTCGACAATGATGAATCCGTGTTCAGAAGAGTCCCGAACATGACAGCACTCAATAAAAGGTTCAAACCGAAGCACTCCACCAAAGGTGGGAAAGGATCCGAACAAGTGAGGGCTGAGCAGGCTAAGGCTAAGGAAACAGCCTGAAGAATAAGAGCAGAGGCCCAAAGGCTAGAAGAGGAGGCTGCGGAATGGCTCCAGAAAGGAGAAGAGGAAAAGAGGAAAGCTGCCCAGGATGCAGCTGAAAGAGAAAAAGAAGCAGCCGAGGAAGCCCAGAGAAGGCTGAATGAAGAGCTTCGCAATTAGGAAGCTGAGAAGACAGAATTGATACAACAATCAGCTTCTGAAATACCACCAGAACAAAGTCATGGTGACGAAAACCCTGAGACACAGGCCTTGCCAATGTCCACTACTATCACTCCTACAACTCCCATGCTTCAGTTAATGCCCTTTGCACACAAAAAGGGGGAAGAAGTTCCTGATTTCAGCACGGTATACTATGATAGCGCTACCAAAAATATTATGAGGAGAACTGAGCAAAAGATAGAGGCTGAAGGAATGACCAGCACAATGATAAATAATAAAGCTGTGATGGTCAGGATAGATAAAGATCCAAAGTTTGTCATAAGGGCTGGCAGGGCAGCAATAGACGCTACGGAGGAAAATGTAGATCGAATGATGAAAGAGATAGAGTCAACCAAGAAAACCTCCGCTCAGCTGAAGGACACCCTCAGGAAGGAAAGAGAAGATGGAAATAGGTTGAAAAGAAAATATGAGCATGTGCTTAAGGAAATGGAAGCCACAAAGAGCGAAATCCATGCCATTCAACAAGAAGCCATGGGAAAAGCCCAGCAGGATATTCAAGCTTTAAAGGATGAAAAGGAGCAGCTGAGGGTAAAGATGGAAGACCTGATGGAGCAACAAAAGATCATATATGAATCCAATACCTTGAGCATTAAGGAGCTGGAAGAAGCAAAGGAACAGCAGGTCAATCTGCAGCCAGTTAAAGATCACATCTTAGCTCAGAAAGCTAAGGTACTGCATTTGCAGAATGCTCTAGAGGAGGGAAGATGTCAGGTCCTCCAGATCGATGGCAGATTGGACGAAATTTTAGACACAGCTTCTTATTTTGTGGACAGGTCGCAAGACATACTTGAAGTACTGACTTCAAGGATAACCCGGATGGAGGATGACAAAGAAGTCCCAGCTGAGCTAGTAGTCAAAGATAAACAAGCTTTGAAGCGGGACCATGACCTGATAGAATTTGCCATCAACACTGCAGAATATTTTCAGAAGAATGTCAAGAAAACAAAGGGAGCATGCTCTGAATTCTTTAGAAGAGCCCTGGTCGCCTACAATCGTTGTCAGGCAGAAGCTGGGCAGAGATTACAAGAGTTCCCAACTCATGATGCATTCGCAGAAATGTTGCAGAAAAGGAAACAAGATGAGGAATCCAAAGTGCAATGCATCAGTGCTATTGATGAACAAATCCTCAGAAATGAAATAGGCCACTCGGCCATTAGCGTACAGCTCTTGGAGGAACAAGTACGGTTGAACCCGGCCAGAATTGATGCCATTCGGAAGCAAGCTGACAAATTCGAGCTGAACATTCAGTTTCTGGAACCTAACTCGTTTGAGAGTCTCGCTGCTGAAGCAGCAGCATGGAGAAAGTTCTTGGAAGACCAAGCGGCACCCTCCTCATGAGAAGGACCGGTCAAACTTTGTAGAATTTAATATTTTGTAAAGATTGTGGGAGATTGATACGTTGGGGAGCCCAAAGGTCACTTTGGGCAACCCAACCAATTTTGATTTTTGTATAAAACTAGGGGAGGTAGACAAAGAAAGGGCTTTTTCCCAGTTACACTGGATGACCTATTGTAAGAAGAACTATTTCCTTTTTCAATAAATATTTTAGTTTGCCTGTTGGAGAAAGAGCGGTGGAATTTTCCAAATGGTGTGCATGGATGGCAGGAAGATGAACTATTTTGTTTTTCAGCTTATGTCCATGAATTGTGAGATCGTTCTAACTCTGTGACTTATGTCTTGTTGAATGATTTCTGGTTAATTTTGTGGAGAATTCACTTTTAGTAATGCTGGTGCTTCACATAACAGTTAGCTATCTGATTGTTGGAATAATTTCTCTTTCATGTGCTGTAAATACAAGTATCAGCTACCTGTAATTGTGTTTATCATACATGGAGTTAATGCATTACTCATTAATAATCTTTTCTGGCTTCTCGGGGATAGATAGTTAGGTGTTTAGACTGTTAGTTGTTTGATTTCCTGATTGCACATGTGGTTTAGGTGTTGTGAACATAAGACGAGAGGTAAGAACCTGCGCAACACATTGTGTCGTTCCTTGCATCTTTATCACCTTGCATGGTTAAGATAGGCATATGCATTGCATATATTAAGTCAAAATACAAATTCTGGTGGACCGGGCCGCAACCGGTAAAACCTTTTTGTTACTTTGACCTACGGTAGCCGGACCGTAAACCGGACGGATTTCCTATACCAAACAGTCAACGGGCTAGTTGGGAACGTTGATTGGGGAGAATCCTTTACTATTTCCGCCTGCGAATTTCCAGGCCTCAACACCCTGTTTTGTATATCGAGTTTATGCTGCCTTTATTCAGTCACCATTCGTCGTTATGCTCTTGTTCGAAGGAAGTTGAAACCTGAGTCGGCCATTCCTCAGTTATCTTGACTTTGCATGTTGACCATTCCTAGTATAGTTATTGTTTCATGCACCTTATGATCATGTCCTTCCACATTATATAGCTTTGCTGAGTACCTTGTGTTGGATGATGGGGGATGCCTTAATTTCCTCCTTCCAGTGGATTTCATCCCATTGACTTAGATCATTTATTCTGGGATTGGAGTCTAGAGTCATTTTCTAGTGCCTTGAGACTTGCAGTCATTAGTGGCAGGTTCTCTCACCATCGACAGTATTTGGGAATACATCAATGTCCCTTGATCGATGGATCCTCTCAAGTGTTCGACCTCGACACATTTATTCACACTTGTTAGTTTGCACTCTAGTACCTTGATTCCCATTTTCACTATCGGTGGATGATCTCGCGTCTGTTAATGGTATACATCAATGACCGGTAATCAGACGATGGACTACTATGTTCAACCTCGACACCTCTATTCACGTAGTAGGACTTGTACTCGTAGCAGTTTGTGTAGAAGACCTTCCAGATTGGTGGCATCTCTTATATGCTACCTCCTTGATTGTGCAAGTGTTCATGAGATTTCAGCTCTTGTGACTTGATTCCAGTGCGTGTTAGACATTTCCAGCTATTATAGAGATCATGATCCTTTGTATATCTTCATCATGGAGATTCTGATATATGTATATTGTACGTGGCAATGACCACTTATGTCATATTTTGTATCATGCCTATTCATGGCCATTATACTCTTATGTATCTGGGACTGCTATATGTATTTGCAGTTATATGCAGAGTTGTATCATTGTACTATGTTGATTGGGTGGCTGGTCTTCCATTTGGGATTCTTCATCATGTCACTTCTGGGATGGACTTATAATGTATTTTGGCCATTGTGTGACCCCTCTGACCTCACACATTAGGGGGCATCTGTTATAGAAGATTTTACCACACCAGGTGAATCACACTTGTATGGCCTTCCCCTGTCCCTCTGTAGATTCCTTAGACCCCTTGGACCATTTTTTGTCCTTTGATGTTTCCTAGACCATCCCTAAAAACATGTGAAAATTTCTATACATGACTTTTAAACTCTTTATCTCGTATATACATGGGTTTGACCTCTAAAACTACATACATCGGGATGTGTACAAAAATCCAAATCCTTTTGGAGTTTTCCTTAACATGGATCCAACTCACTTGTCTCCTGGCCTTCCATATGCCTTGAGAACACTCAGATTCGACCTTTCATTACCCCATTGAAAAGTTATATAAGGAACCCTTTGGATACATTGAAGGCATAAGAGAATTGAGAGAAAAGAAACTATAGTCCATTGTTGACGGAACTTGTGCTTGAGTCTGCATCCCTTTGTCCCTTGGAGCACTTTAGTGTTTTTACCAAGCTTGAATTTTTCTTGTGAGCTTGCTATCGAGAGAAGGAGGATTGAGGTGGTGGAGGCCCAAGCAGGGGATTCAGTTTCTCCGATTCGTAGACATGCCAACATAGGTTGTATTCATTGTAATCTCTTATTTTATATTAATAGAAATATCTTTTCCTGTCCAATAATGTATGTTTGAATGAATATTTTATCCATGGATGATTTCAAATGCTTATACATTGTTGATTATATATGCTAGAGTATATATAACACCAATATATATAGTATGCTTGTCTTGTTTACTTATTGTTGAGGAAGTGATTCATTAATTCAAGCTGAAGTTGGAAAGCTCAATTGGGATCTACTTTAACCGTCTAGAATAAGGTATGAGTTTTGATCCTTTAGTGTTAGATATTTGATTTCTCTTGCATATTGGAAAGGATTGATTTATGGAGTCAAGCTATCTATTGTGGTACCCCAAGCCATAGGAATTTCTCTCCGTAACAGCTATAAGTTTTCAAGGGTAAAGTAGGTAGCATATTTTGTTAAAGAAATAGAATATTTTCTCTTTGGAGAAATGAACTTTCATAGAAATGATTCCCAGAACAAGGTAGTTGATTACTGCAAAGAAGTTGGAATTAATTTTGAGTACACTGACTTTTGGGACAAACATGAGGAGACATTCCGCAATGCCAAAAACATAACAGCCCTTAAGAAAAGGTTCAAGCAAAAGATAACAAATGTGGGTGGAAAAGGCAAGACTGCAGAAAAAGCTAAGAATCTAGAAGAGGAAGAGTCCAAGAAAGGAGAAGAAGATGCTAGCAGATTGGTACAAGAAGCAGAGAATTGGTTGAGGATTGAAGAAGAACAAAAGAAACGATCCACTAAAGAAGCAGCCAAGAAGGAAGAAGAAGAAAAGAAAAGAAAAGAAAAGAGGAAGTTGAGATAAAGAAGAAACAGGCAGAAAGTGAGGGCTTTGGGTTAACAAAAACCCAAAAGGAAACCCAACCCACCGAGCAAGTTGATGTACAAGAAGTACAAGATCCTACAGATCAAGAACAAGGATAGTCTGATCTTGATCCCTTGGAACCTACTGTTCCTTCTGGCAGTATGTTAGGAGAAGTTTCAATTTCTGAATTTGATTTGATTCTTTTCATACCTACTAAAGGGGAGGAAATACCTGATTTTAATACTATATTCTATGAAAAAGAAAAAAAGAGGATTGTTAAGAGGATTGAGAAAAAAGTATATACTAGAGGAAATCCAGGGAAGATGGTGACGGAAAAGACAGTAGTACATGGTACTCATAAGGATCCAAACTTAATAGCAAGGGCTAGGGTAGCTTTAACCTTATGAAATGAAGACCACATGGATAGGATCATGACTGATTTGGAGCAGTCGCGGAAGAATGTAGCTCAGCTGAAGGAAACCTTGAAGAAAGAAAGGGATGAAAGCCAGAAGCTAAAGAAAAAATATGAAGACATGATAGGTGAAGTCAAGGTCTCAAGGATAGAATGCCAAACTCTGCAAGCAGATAAGGATTCTTTAGCAATATATGCAGAAAATACAGAGAAAAATTCTTAAGTTAACTTGGTAGAGTTACAAAAGCTATAGCTGGAGCATCAAATTTTAAAGGATGAGAAAGATAATCTTCAGCTATCGTTTGGAAAATTAAACGAGGAAAAGAACAAGATGGAAAGCAAAGTTACTGAGCTAGGAATGGAGAAAGCTACTATAGAAGAAAAGGAGAAGCAATATCAGACGCAGATAGCAGCTTTAGAAGAACAACAGAATTCATTGACAGCATTGCTAAAGAGTGCTATGGAGCAGAAAGCTGACATCCGACCCTTAAAGGAGCATGTTCTGATGCTTAGGAAAAAGTTCCATCAGATACAACTACAGATAGAAGATGAAAGATGTAAAGTTTTGCAGATAGACACCAGGCTGGAAGAGATTGTAAGTACAACTTCATATTTTATGGATAGGACTCGGGATATATTGGAAATTCTAAAGAGAAGAATGGTTTGGTAGAAAACAATAAAGAATCTCCCGTAGACCTATCCATCAAAGACTAGCAAACATTGAAGTAAGAATATGAGTTAATGGAATTCGCCAGTAATGTCACACAAGAATTTAAAAAGACAGTGAAGAAGACAAAGAATGCTTGTGCCGAATTCTGTAGGAGAGTGCTCTTCACATATAATCAATTTCAAACTTCTATTGACAAGATATTGAAGGTGCTACCTGAACATGAACTGTTTTTAAAGAATTTACAGGACAGATACAAAGAGGATGAACAAGCAATCCAGTAGGTCAAGGATTTGGATGAATGGATATTAAAAAATCAAGTAGCACATGCAGCCATGAGCATACACTTATTGGAGGACCACATGCACTTGATTCCTGCTATAATAGAGGGTGTGAATACCCAAGCTGCCAATTATGAGATGAACATTCGATTCCTTGAGCCTTTTGGGTTTGAAAGCATAGCATCAGATGCTAATGCATGGGAAAAGTTCACAAATGAGCAAGATGGGCCTTCCCAGTGAAATGTTTTGGGAATATTGATTAATAATGTAATATATTATATTAATTTTTGTGCATAAGCTACAGGACAAATTTTTGTAAAGGAAAGGTTGGGGAATCCCAAGAGGCAATGAGGGGCAGGTCAAGAGTTTTTTGCTTTTTGTATAAGTATAGGAGACTTTTAGATAGTAGAGACCTTTTTTCAGACTATTTGGAGGAAGTTTATTGTAACAAGAACTAATTCATCTTATAATAAAGAGTTATATGTTTTCAGCTGGAGAAAGTTCTGTGGAGTTTCAAATGTTTGCCAAGGGCTTGTTGGATGTGAACTATTTCTTTTTCAGCTTGTTTCCATGAACTGTGAGATCATTCTAACCTATTGAATTCTTTCATATTATGAATGTGCTCCTGTTTATTTTTGTGAAATTTGCACATTGACTAATGAATGTTTTAACTAACAATAAGCTATATTGTTTGTTCATCTTTCTATTGATATTCATGTGTTCAGGAATGTTAACAGCTATCTGATATTTTCTTTATGCATGCAATATAATACATTACTCACCATTAATTACAGTTTTTCTCCCTAGGGATAGGTTAGTGAGTCTTAGTTAGTTTCTCTTTGTTTTTTTTATTTAGAAGCGAGAGAGGTAAGATGAGAGGTAAGAACCTGTGCATCATGTTGTGACCCTCCTCGTTATCTGTATCACCTGCATTTAGTTAGGCATTTGCACATCATACTTAAATATTAAAAAACTAAAAAATATACACGGTGGATCGGTCCGTAACCGGTAAAATACTTTAATTGTTACTTGACCTACGGTAGTCGGACCATAAACTGGACGGATATCCCATACCAAACAATAACGAGCTAATTGGTAACATTTATTGGGGATAATCCCTACTATTGTTACCTGCAATTTTCGAAGCCCCAACAAGTTAACAATGCCAATATCAAAAGAGAAAAGTTTGAGTATTGTTGCTAAGTTACGGGAGAAATTTGGAGATGGGAAATGTTGGTTCCCTTGCAAAAATTGAAAGGTAATGAAAAAATAATCTTAAGGTCTACAACTATAAAACATTTTTGGGAATATGGGAACTTAGATGGGGGCATGAATTTCATCCAATGGTAAGAAGCACTAGACAAGTTTCTTTGTTACATGTTTAATTTTATTTATAAGTTTTATTTTATTGCTTTAATATTTGATTTATATATGTACCAAAATATTTTATATATTTTAATTTCTAATAACAAAAATAAAGCATCCTATTATTGAATCAAACAACAAGCAAGATGCGCCAAATTGTAGTAGAGATTTTGTTATACAAGTTGATGGAGATCATCATGGAGTTGAAAATGGAGAATATAAAGTTAATCCTATGGCCGTGGAAAATTATGACATTGACATAATTCATAATGATGGGATAAATAGATTGATCAATGAAACATATCATGCTTCGTCAATGGATGATAAATTTCATGGATATTTTGAAGATGTACCTCTCATTGAGAAGGCATAAAAACCCTTATATGGAGGCCCAAATATAGGTGTTCTCTCTGAAATTTTGTTGTTGGTGAACTTGAAAGTGTTGAATGGGTTATATAACACTTTAATCACATAGATCCTAAGGTATGGAATATAATTCTCCATACATATTGAATACCATTTTTTGTTCTTTTTATTTTTATAAGTGTTGATTATATTTAAAAAGGATGATGCAAAAGGGATGATAAATATTCGTTACTTTAAATTTTTGTTTTAATGTTTTATATTTTTAGGTGATATTCCCCTATGATTACCAAATAATTTACCTCGCACATACTGATAACTATCTCTCATTATGAAATATTTAGGAATGGGGTATGAACTATTAAGGTGTGTCCTAATTACCACATTATATATTCTAGAAAACATGCAACACAGTTTGGATACCCTCAATGTGAAATTAGTAGATATCAAACTGATCAAGTAACAAATAAGGTTCCCCGCAAGTTCTTCGTCATATTCCCATAATTCTATGTTTCCAAAGATTGTTTATGTGAAAAAACATGACATACTTTATGGATTACCATTCATGAAATAGAAGTGAAGATGGTGTTATGTGAATTCCTACAGATTTTATTGCATTTAGGGGCATCAAAGAAAGATTTCCAATGTCTAAAGAAGAACCTCTTAATGTTAGGATTGCATTAGTAGGTGACAGTGTCAATTTATTTGGGGAGATGAGATCTATTTACATTCTGTGGCTTATTTTTGTTATAAACAATAACCTTCCTCCTTGGATGTTAATAAAGAGGGAGCACACAATTTTGGCAATGATTGTTCTAGGTAATTGTTCAAATTAGTTATATTCTTTTTAAATAAATATATTTTCCATTATATTTAATTAGTTTTTTTGTTAGATATAATAATTTATTATCTGTTCAATGTAATAAATGTCTATATTTTCAAATAATTACATAAGTACCAAGTTAAAGATATGGGTGTATTTATTGGGACTCTTATTAATGAACTTATAAAGCTATGGGCTGGCATCACTATGTGCGACATCTCCAAACCAATAAGTCAAAGCTAATTTCAATTCCATGGAAAATTCATGATGCCCCGAGGCTAGCACAATTTTGTAGTAATTAGTATTAAAGTAATTTTTCACTCTAATATTTTTTAATTTGGTCAATGATTAAAGAATTTTTTGAATAATTTCTTTATATTAATACTTTTATGAACATAATTGCACATCTTGTAGGTATTCAAACAAAGTGTAAATTTTCATGTTCGATGTGTGGTCTCAGATTGATATCTCAATGCTACAAAATCTTAGGAAAGGATGTGTGTGATGAGTATAGGAACTTCCTCCATAATAACCATCATTATCAAACTAGCGAGAACTATATTTTTTAATGGGAAGGAAGAAACCATGAAAAAACCTCAAAGAATGACACCTCAACTTTAGAAATTGGAGTATAATAGGAATCATCATCAAGGTAATAAAGTTGATTCCAAATCACATGTAATAATGTTATACATATTGTAATATTTATAAAATTCAATTGCTTCATATGTATAACATAATATTCAATTTTGTTCATTTCCATTCCGTAAAGGTCATCGATGCATTAATGAGCCTCCTACATGAGGAATAAAATGACACTTCATTCGATTCAATAAGTTTCCCTACTATGAGGACCTACAAGTTTCCCATTTGTTTGATACAATTCATATCGGAAAGAACAATATAGAATTATGGAGAATCTTAGATAGAAGGACTAATAAAGATAAAATCAATAAAGTTTGTAGCAACATTAAGGAATCTAATAATGTAACGAGAAATTTGATCCATTATTCCAATGATGGACAACTATACAATATTCCATTGTTATTTATAGAGCAGGAAAACAATGTTGTAAAAGACGCCATAAAAAATTAATTTCCCATTGTTTTTTCTTTGAACACTCATAATATATTTACAAAGAAAGTAGAATTTGGTGGGATAAAATCTAAATGATTGGCATACATTTATTAAGGTAAACTTGTATTGTAATAATATTCTAGATTTTTCTAGAATTTGGTTGTTGTATTGTATTGTCTTTATATGTTTCAGTTTGTTCTTCCTCTTTCTCTCCCATATAGTTTTGACAACAACATAAAACAAGTTATATATGATCTCAACAAGTACATGAGGTAAGCTCTCACAATTTATAATAGAAATATTAAATACATGACAACTATCCATAATCTGATTTACATGGCTTATATGCATATATGTATCATTGTATTCAATATTCCTAGATATCGAAGTTGCATCAACTTGTTTAGGTGGTTGTCAACTTTGATTAGTTAAACATGTTTAGTTAAATTAGTGTAAAATACAATTTTTTCACACAAGAAAGGACCTAAAGACTCTCCTCTCCCAAAGTATGATATTCACCTCACATTTCATACAATATTGGTGAATAAAAAATGAGAGTGTAGTGTGAAATACTTCCATTTTCACACTTAGCATTTGTTTATTTTTACTATTAAATTTTCATATGCTAAGCTAGATCATTATTATTTCATTTCAATTTCATAACAAAAGCATATAAACAGGATCACTGAAATATAGACAAGCACAACCATACAAAAGGAACACAAAGATTTATCCTGGGAAAACCCTAAAGGAAAAAACCCAACAAAAGCTTCCTCAATATAGATGCCCCAAAAAGGTAAAAAGGTAAAACCAACAAGGAGATCAAAAACCTGATCCTCCTCCTTCTCTAGCTACTTCTCTCCTCCACAAGTGCGCTACACAAGTGAGTGTGTGTGTCACAAATGAGGAGAGCTACACCTCTATTTATATTCATCCGTTCACTTCAATTAACTCACCTAACATGTAGGCTCGAGTTAATCATGTAGGCTCGAGTTACACATGTACGCTCAAGTAACCACACTGGAGTGCTAATGACCCACCTTTACAATTAGAGGGGACTACCTCATGACTCTTATTAGTTATTCCAATTAGAAGCATCGGGGTACAAATTAATACAAGTGGTTCTCCCGATAGGAGCCTCGAGGACCACATATAGAATATTCTTTGAAGTTACAATATTTCAACACTCCCCCTTAATGAGAAGGGAATTCTACAACAACATCAACAACAACAATAATAGGAGAGAGAAAGATAGGACATCATCAACATCATCAGGGTAACACATCTATAAATCATTGGAATCTTTTCAACATCATATAGTCTTCGTCTTCAATATTCAACGACATCAACTCTTTGATCAACATCAGAATCTTTTGACCTTTTGATCAGCAACATCTTCAACACCTTGACCTTTCGATCAGCAACGCCTTCAGCAACATCTTCAGCACGTTGACCTTTCAATCAGCAACATCTTCAGCACTTAGACCTTTCAATCAGCAGCAACATCTTCAGCACTTTGACCTTTCGATCAGAAACATCTTCAGCGTTTTGAACTTTCGATCAGCAACAATATCTTCAGCATTTTTATCTTTCGATCAGCAACAACATCTTCAACATTTCGATCAACAACATCTTTAGCACTTTGATCTTTTGATCAACAACAATTTCTTTAGCATTTTGTTATTTTGATCAGCAACATCATCATATCCTGATCAGTAACATCGTGATCAGCACCATCATCATACTTCAATTCTCGAACAGCATCATCATCATCATATTCTGATCTTTTGATCAGTACGTTGTCATCATCACATACTGATCAGTACGTCATCATCATCATACTCTGATCTTTCGATCAGTGCATCATCATCGTCATACTCTGATCTTTCGATCAGTACATCATCATCATGCTCTGATATTTTGATCAGTACATCATCATCATCATGCTCTGATATTTCGATCAGTACATTGTAATCATCATCATACTCTGATCTTTCGATCAGTACATCATCATCATCATACAAACATCAACATCATCAAAACATCAACATGATCCTTCCTTTCGGGGTTACGGGATTTAGGTCTTTACGGATTTACCAATGATCCTTCCTTTCGGAATTACGAGATTTAGGTCTTTACGGAGTTACTAATGATCCTTCCTTTCAGAATTATGGGGTTTAGGTCTTTACAGAGTTACTAACGATCCTTCCTTTCGGAATTATGGGATCAACACATTTGTGGAACTCAGACAATCCTTCCTATTGGAATTATGGGATCAACACATCTATGGAACTCAGACAATCCTTCCTATTGGAATTACGGGATCAATTCAATGATCCTTCCTTTCGGAATTATGGGATTTAGTTCTTTACGAAGTTACTAACGATCCTTCCTTTTGGAATTACGGGATCAACACAGATGTGGAACTCAGACAATCCTTCCTATTGGAATTACGGGATCAACATATCTGTGGAACTCAGACAATCCTTCCTATTGGAATTATGGGATCAATTCAATGATCCTTCCTTTCATAATTATGGGATTTAGGTCTTTACGGAGTTACTAACGATCCTTCCTTTCAGAATTATGGGATCAACACAGATGTGGAACTCAGACAATCCTTCCTCTAGGAATTAGGGGATCAACACATGTTTTCAAGTACCGAAGTCACTGGATCAGTTCTGAACTGAATTTCAAGGATGATGCAATCCCACCACATTCACGGGGGCCGAGACCTCCGGATACATTTTGAACCGAAGTTCAGGGATGATGCAATCCTACCACATTCACAAATACCAAAGTCACTGGATCTATTTTGGACAGATGTCCCAGGATGATACAATCCCTCTTCATTCTCAAGGACCAAGGTCACCAGATCACTTTTGGACAGATGTCCTGGGATGATACAATCCCTCTTCATTCTCGAGGACCAAGGCCACTGGATCACTTTAGGGAAAGTGCCCAGGGATGATACAATCCCACTACCACATCACTACTACCTTTTTCGAGGAAGGTCTTTCCGAATAACACCAAGCTTGTCTAAAAAGTGTTCAAACTTTACTCGAGACAAAGGCTTCATCAACACATCATCATCTAAACCATCATCATCTACATCTTCAGTATGTGAATACTGAACTATCATTAGGTCACCATCATCTGCATCTATAGTATGTAAATACTGAAACATCATCTATATCTTCAGTATGGGAATATTGAAATCATCATCATTTCTATATTCAGTATAGAAATATTGAATCACCATCATCTGTATCTATAGTATGTAAATACTAAAACATCATCATCTGCATCTTTATCTTGAATGTAGAAATACCGTATTTCCATGTGTTATGACGGAACATAGGGTTCTCTATTATCACAACTCTCGTTATCACATAGAATCAATGTAGTATCCATCTTCAGTTCAAAGAGACCTGATATCAGCTTTCGAAGCCATATGGCTTCACAACTTAGCAGAGCAATCTGCTATGTATTCTGCTTCAGCCATGCTACGAGAAACACTGTATTGTTTCTTGCTAAACCATGAAATCATAGAAGACCCCAAACAAAAGAATCTACCTAATGTTCTTTTCCTGTTTGAGATACTTCCAGCCCAATCTGCATCTGTGTAGCCATACAATCTATACTCATGCCTACCATCATAATATAAACCAAAGTCTATAGTCCCTTTCAGATATCTCATCACATGTTTTGCAATTACTAGGTGAACCCGTCATGGTTGAACAAGATATTGACTTAAGGTGTTCACAGCAAAACAAATGTCTGGTCTGGTATTTGTTAAGTACATCAATGACCCAATGATCTATCTGTAATGAGTCATATCCACTAACTCTGATGAGTCATCAGCTAACAACTTCAGGTTGGAGTCCATGGGTGTGGCCATGACTTTGCATTACAACATATTGAATCTCTTCAATATCTCTATCGCATACTTTCCCTGGTTGAGAAAGATTTCTTCTGAACTTTTCCATACTTCCATACCTAGGAAATAATGCATTAACCCAAGGTATTTCATCTCAAATTCTTCTGCTAGTTTCTTCTTTCTTTCCATGACCTGTTTCTCATTTCCTATCAAGGATAATTCATCCACATATAATAACAGGATGAAAAGTTCATCTTCTATAACCTTGAGATAAAGGTTAGGATCAGCTTTACCCTTGGTAAATCCCATGCTCAACAAGAAACTATCTATTCTTCCATACCAAGCTCTGGGAGCTTGCTTCAGGCCATATAGGGCCTTCTTCAACTTGCATACGTGATTCCATCTGGCTTCAACTTCAAATCCTCGTGACTATTCGATGTGAAACTCTTTCTCAATCATACCATTAAGGAAGGCTTGTCTTTACTTCACCATGGAAGAAACTCCCATGATAGTTCTGAAGGAAGCGTACCTTGCTTCCTAGAGTAAGTGTCTCTTCAAAATCAATTCCCTCTTTCTAAAAGAAACTTCTGGCCACAAATCTTTCTTTATACTTATCGATACTTCTGTCAGCTGTATATCCATTTGGAGGATATAATACTCTTTCCTTTTGGTTTGGGAACTATATCCCATACATCATTCTAGTATTCTTTCATCATAACATCTTTCATGAGTTCATCTTGTCAGATCATCAACATATCCTAGTCTTCTACATTCAACTTTGAAGGTTGGAACCCACTTTACTCTTGGTAAAGTCTCGATCCATCAAGAAGCTATCCATCATGTCATACCGTGTCGAACTTAGATATCTTCTATAGTCACTCCCCCTAAAGTGGAGTATTATCTTCCTTCTTTATTCTGTACAGGTGGATATATACTAGTCAATAGAGTATGTCATTTCATAGTCTATTCTTTCTGAGGCAAATCATGAACATTTCTTTGTACATTTGTTCTTGTAGATCCATATGGAGGATACTATGTACTTCCCTTTATGTCTCGAAATCATATCGTATACATCATTCCCCATGATCAACTGTTATTATTTGATCATAGTTTCTTTCATAGAATTCTTTTCTTCATATTGAGTTATCTCTCATACCCATGGTGGTATTTATCCTTTGAGGTGGATCTACCACTCTCTGAAGCTCTTTCTTCCATCATGGTGTCTTTGACACTGGGAGCTTCAGATTCATGTTTATTGAATTGTCATCACTTGTTCTTCAGAACAAGTCTCATCCTTCTTTTCCTGTAGGAGGTTATACAGGACCGTTCCTACAATTCAAATGCACCAGTTGCATGGTTAGAACTATTTCATAAAACATATGCATAACGACAAATTCTTATGCATCATGCAACTATTTAGCCAATACAACATTCATCCATATCTCACGGAAACTTTCTAGATGCCTTCCATCTCTATCATGACATCATTGAGATTGTGCACTAATCCAATATGTCAGCAAAGAGGTTTCATTATAGATAAGTAGCAATGGAGAGATGTATAGCAGCATGAGCTACTTACCGATCACATGCATATTAGTAGTCATTAATGCAAACAATCTATCATGCATAACATATCAACTGAATATAATCAAATGCATAACAAAACAATATCATTAAATGACAATTGAATACTTATCTTTTATTTGTTTCATGGGTAGACTCCATCTTGATCATTCTTCTTTATCATATTCTTCATTCATGAAATCATCATTTCTTATCCAAATGATAAGATGAATAAGGGGTTCTTCAAGAATTGAGTTTTTCATATTCCTCATTGCTTGAGGGATCTTCTTTGAATGGTGAGAGATTGATCTTCAATTTCTCCCATCTTATTCTTCTCTTCTTATTAGTTGAGCTGAAAGTAATCACTTACTTCTAGCATACATTCTTCGCATGAATGAATCCCATGATCATGGGAGGCCATTTGTTATAGTGGATTTCACCACTCTAGGTGAATCACACATTGTATGGCCTTCCCCTATCCCGCTGCAGACTCATTAGCCCCTATGGACCACTTTTTGTCTTTTGATGTTTCCTTGATCATCCCTAAAAACATATGAAAAATGATATACGTGGATTTTAACCCGATAACCGTGTACATACGCGGGTTTGACCCCTATAACCGTGTACATTGGGATGTGTGCATAATCCAAATACTTTTGGAGTTTTCCTTGATATGGATCTGACTCATATGACTCCTGGCCTTCCATATGCCTTGAGATCACACGGATTCAACCTTTCATTATCCCTTTGAAAGCTATATAAGGAACCCCTTGGTACATTGAAAGCATAAGAGAGAATTGTGAGCAAAGAAACTATAGTCCATTGTTGCCGGAACTTATGCTTGAGTCTGCATCCCTTTGTCCCTTGGAGCACTTTTGTGTTCTTCCCAAGATTTCCTTTTTCTTGTGAGCTTGCTATCGAGAGATGGAGGATTGAAGTGGTGGAGGCCCAAGTGGGGGATTCAATTTCTCCGGTTCGCAAACGTGCTGTCAGAGGTTGTATCTATCTTGTAATATCTGATTTATATTAATAGAAATATCTTTTCCTATCCAATGATGTGTATTTGAATGAATATTCTATCCATGGGATTATGTCAAATGCTTTTACATTATTGATTATATATGCTAAAATATATCTAACACCATGATATAGTATGCTTGTATTGTTTACTTGTTGTTGAGGAAGTGATATAACAATTCAAGCTGGAGAATTGGAAAGCTCAATGGGGATTTACTTCAACCATCCGGAATACGGTACAAGGTCTGATCCTTTAGTGTTAGACATTTAATTTCTATTGCATATAGGAAAGGATTGATTTTTGGAGTCAAGCTGTCTGTTGTGGTACCCCAAGCCATAGGAATTTCTCTCTGTAACAGAATTGGCGACTCTACTAGGGAGTTCCTAGTAGTTGTCCTTTGGGGGTTGATTTCTCGGCATTCAATGTATTTGAATTGCTCTTTCTCTCTTGTTTCTGTGTCTGGTCTAGGGGCATGTATGCCTGGTAGAGTCTGATTGGTGTGAAGTTTGTCTCAGCCTATATGTTTGCCTTGGTTTTATGCACCTTTTCTTCCTATACATGGGTTTTTGACTGACAGTCGCGTATACACACGGATTCCTCTGCGATTTCCGCGTATACATGCGGGTTTACTACGAACAGTCACGTATACCCTTGGTTTTTCCTTTTTGTGGAAGATAATTGGTTGCTGGGTGAATTCTGCTATTTGCTGAGTCTCCTTTGGCACTGCCTGAGTCTATTTAGACCTCTGTTTCTGACCAGAAACGTTTTTTTTAGCCTAAATTTTTTTATAGGAAAGTTCTTGTCATGGCATTTTCAATTTTTTGTTTGAGATTAGTGCATTAGAGTTCTTTTACCTTAGTGCTTTTCTTGAATGCTGTTTATGTGTGCTTGCAGAGTCTGGGGGTCATAGAATCATTCTTTTGCTTTTTGTATCTCTTTTATTTCCAAAAAATCCAAAAACATTTGCTTATCATCATGCATTGCATTTTGCACTTTGCATTGTACTTGCACTAGATCTATATTTGCTTTGGAGTACTAGTTAGGACTTCATATAGGAAAATTTGCATTCATCATTTGAAGAAAAATTGTGCATTTCACGTAGTAGCATACCCTATTTTCACGTGGTCCTTCGAGTCGGCACATGGCTACAAGTTAGGTCCGTATTGCAGTTACTAGACTGATTGTGTCTCAAGTTTACATACCACCCGTTGCTTCAGGAGGTTATGTTCATGCTTCTAGAGGTCATATTACTACTTCCACGGCATATATCCCTACTTCCGGTATGTATATTCCTACTTCCGGAACCTATCTTCCTACCTACGGAATGTCTAATGGGGCATCGCATGCGATGACCTATGGACCCTATTATGGGACGCAGTATGGACAGGTTTCTTCACCTTATGGAGGCGAGTATTCACAACCTACTTACTCTCCTAATTACGGCTTTGTAGCTCCTACTAGTCAAGGTCCACCTCATTATGGTGCTTCCACACCACCCTACACGGGTCATACGGGAGGAGGGCACTATGGCCAAGGTCATGGTGGCAACCAAACCTATATGAACCAAGGAGCGGTCCATCGACCTCATCATCCTAGGCTCCCTTTCCTCGTGATGCTTAATCTTCCTGACTTATCGAGACTTACGAATGATCCTGTGGCTCATGACCCGGCTTGGCCGGCTATCCCTACCAAGCTTCCTTCGGACATACCTAAGTTTGAAGGAAAACCAGGAGAGGATCCGAGTGAAAACGTTACTACGTTTCACCTATGGTGCTCTTCGAATTCATTACATCAGGACTCAGTCCGTTTGAGACTATTTCAATGCACCCTCACAGGGCCTGCTGTGAAATGGTATATAGAGTTACCTAGGGGCGCTTTTACTTTGTTCGATGATCTTGCAATGACTTTTCTTAATCACTTCCAGCTACCAGTGCGCTATGATGTTGGTACTGAACTCTTGTCGACATTTCGGTAAGATAAAGCCACCCATATTTCTGATCATATTCAGGAGTGGCATAGACGGAAGCAATTAATTAAAGCCTTTATACCGCCAGAGTTCCTTCTCGAGTGGTTCCTCAAGTCGTTATTGCCATATATAGTGAAGGATGTTTCCACATCCAGAGTGTAGAATGAGGAACAAGCGATCTTTAGGGCACAGGAACTGGACTTGATCTATGCTCAATTCAGTTTGTTGTATGAGATTATTCCCAATGCTAGTCATTCTAGTTTTGATCCCAAGGTCAAACCTGGACCACATGCCGATGGCATTGTGGGTTGTGAAAGTGCAAAACCTGCGGATTCAGTTGCAAAATAGGTTAGTCAATTGTCGCTCAACCAATATGCTTTGGGACAAGCTACGGCTTCATCTCAACCCGCCCAAACTGCGAATGTACTTTCTATGCAATCGTCGGACCAGAAGGGTAACCAACAGCCCGGACGGAATAGAAAAAAGGGTAAGAATGATAATCAAAAGGGTGGGAATAAGAATGAGAATGCTAGCAATAATGACAAGAACGATAGAAATGCTGGGGGGGACAAGCAAGCTAAACGTAAGGTTAAGTTCCCTTGCAAGTTATGTAAGGACGATCACCTCACTTACTTGTGCCCTCGGATTGATGAAGCTTCAATATTCTTAGCACAAGGCCCAACTGTGCTAACGAACCCTTTACCGAATAACCAGAATATGAACGTGAAGTCCCATGACCAGTCCAGTGAGAATGATCCACCTGAGACTAGTGCTCGTGGGTGCATTAACATGGTCCGTGCTGCGAAAGTTGTGACTTGTGTGAAAGATTATGGTTCGTCACAACCCAGCCCAGGCAAAGAGCCTGATCCACCAGGGTCCCCTTTGCGTATTGAGAAACCTATGGATAAACCTGAGGCTACACCTCGCATTCCTAAGGGAGTCCTTAAGCATTCGGGGCATAATCCAAATGCCCGAGCTGCCCAGAATTATTCAGTTGTCGAGGATTTGGGCCACACTCCTTGTGCGATGTCTGCATTGGAAGTGCTTCAGAGTTGTCCTTTGCAAAGGAAGGCGTTGCTTTCTTCCCTTGGTGTGAACGGAGATGATTCTTCCTCGGTGATCAAATTTGAAACCGCAGGACTGCAGTCTCGCTTGCCCTACTATGTGTCTCTTTTGGTGCACATAGAATGTCTTAATATGATCATCAAGCGTACAGTGATTGACAAGGGAACTGTGGATTCTGTGATGTCTTTGTCCTGTTGGAAGGGTCTGGGTTCTCCTGAGCTGTCTAAATCAGCTACTATGTTAACTGCGTTTGATGGGAGATCTTTTAGGCCGCACAGCATCCTTCCTTCCCTTAAGGTCTGTTTGGGGGGGAAGACCGTTGCGATAGAGGTTGACGTGGTTGATGCGCCCCTTGACTACAATCTCTTGCTGGGTAGGAATTGGATGTATAGTATGAAAGCTGTTGCTTCTTCCTTGTTCCGTGTTGTATGCTTTCCACATAATAGGAATATTGTAACGATTTATCAAATGGCATTCAAGAATACGTCTGTTACAGTATCTTCGGGAGCTTCAATCCTGATCGTTGACCACTCCCAGCCGGCAACTAGGAGTGTGGGTGTAGGCATGTATCCATCCCTCATGGGAAGCTTTAGTTGTCCTGCATTGATCCTCATGAGAGGATCTTGTTCTGATAAATCTTTGACATCTACGACCTCGGTGTCTTTTCGTACGACCCATATGGAAGATCCTTGGATTCTTCCTACACCAAGTACTTCGAGTGTGCCCATCGAGACGAGTGTGTCGTTTCCTGCCGCTATGATAGCTTATCAAGCCAATCTCAATAGTGTTGCAGAGCCTTGTTCTTCCTCTTCATGGATGGAGGAGGAAGACCCCTATGTGCTGCTGGCATGGGCAGTACAGTCTTCTCATGCCCACGACTACCTTGATATGGTTTTCCCTTCAGATGAAGCGATTATCGAGGCTATGTCGGGAGTTGAGCCACCATGGGAGGAACTTCACCATAGATCGTACTTCCTTCCATCGCTTGACCGTTTGGAGCATGAGGATTATAGGGAGATTCTTAGTCAGAAATTTGGTAGTCCTATGGTTCCATTAAGCTCTCTTGGTCTAATGGCTTATGGAAACATGGCGAACATATTGGCAATGATTCCTATCAGCATTTCTCGCAATCCTGGCACAATAGAGAATGTCTATATTGGGGCGGAATGTTCCCATGCTGAGATTTTGGAATATACCGAGCTATTCAAGGAATTCTGTGATGTTTTTGCTTGGTCTTACGATGAGATTCTAGGTATTGACCCTCGAATTGTCGAACATGAGATTAATACTTACCCCAATGCTAAGCCTATTTGACAACGCTTACGCGCCGTGAATCCTAGGAAAGCACCCGCCATTAAGGCAGAGATAGAGAAGTTGTTGAAAGCCGGTTTCATCTATCCCATTCCCTTGATGGAGTGGGTTTCAAACCCTTTTTAGGTGGATAAGAAGCAGGAAGTGATCCACATATGCACTAATTTCTGTGATTTGAATCATTCCTGTCCTAAGGATAACTTCCCCACACCATTTATAGATCAGATTTTGGATGAGTGTGCGGGTAGCGAGGTGTTCTCCTTCATGGATGGATTTTCCCGGTATAATCAGATCCAGAATAAACCTGAGGACCAACACAAGACTGCATTTATTTGTCCTTGGGAAACATTTGCATATCGGAAAATTCCTTTCGGCCTTAAAAATGCCGGAGCTACATTTCAGCAGGCAATGACCTTGATCTTCCATGATCTCAAGTCTATTATTGAAGTATTTTTGGATGACCTCGCTCCTCATTCTCGCATGAGAATGCGTCATCCCTATCACTTGAGATTGGTATTCGAAATATGTCGGCACTATTCAGTTAGATTAAATCCTCATAAGTGCATATTTTGCGTGAAGTCAGGTCGTTTGTTAGGATTCATCGTTTCGAAAGAGGGTATAAGAGTTGACCCTTTGAAGGTTGAGGAAATACTTCAGTTGTCTCCCCTGAAGAATATTTGTCATCTTCAGTGTTTGCAAGGCATGGAAAAATTCTTACGAAGATTTGTTGTCAACTTTGCCAATTTGACTAGAGGCTTCATGCATCTCTTGAAGAATGATACTCCCTTTGAATGGGATGAGCGAGCCCAGGAGTCCTTCGATGCATTAAGTGAGCCCTAGCATTGGCCCCGGTGATTAGTCCTCCCGATTATAGCCATGATTTTCTATTATATGTGGCCACATCTTTAGAGACGATTGGTATGGTTTTGGTTCAAGAGGATGAGGAGCTCCAAGAGCATGTCATATATTACCTGAGCCAAAGCCTTATTGATGCAGAGATTCGTTACTCTCATGACGAGAAGCTTGCCTTGGATACCGTACATGCGGTTCAGCACTTGATACATTATATTCTCCTTTGCTAGACCTTGGTTGTGGCCCATGTCAATCCATTTCAGTTTGTCCTCACACGAAGGATGATTGGGGGAAAATATAATAAATGGATTGTCATTCTGCAAGAGTTTTATCTCGAGTTTGTTTCGGCAAAATTGAAGAAATCTTTAATCTTTGCAGAGCTTATATCGTATTTCCTGAGTGAGGCCGAGGAGTTGGTTTGTGAAGATACATTTGTCGATGAACACATCTTCTTAATCTCAACGTTAGACCCATGGTATGGGGATATCATAGTATATCTACAAACACAGAGGACCCCTACTCACCTCTCGCGAGATGAACGACGATGATTACATCATGTCTCTAAGAACTACCTTATAGTGGACAATACTTTGTACTGCCATGGGGTAGATTCCATTTTATGACATTGTTTAAATCATGGCGAGGCTGAGGTTGTGCTGAATGATTGCCACGGAGGGGTGTGTGGTGGTCATTTATCTGGGATTTCTACAGCTCAAAATATTTTGAGAGCAGGTTATTTCTGGCCGTCGATCTTTAAAGATTGTGTTGATGCGGTTAAGAGGTGCCACCCTTTCCAGGTGTTTGCACGTAATATGTGCTCAAAATATGCCCCATTACATCCCATTATCATTGTCAATCCCTTCACTAAGTGGGGGCTCGATTTTATGGATTGCAACCCAGCTTCGGCTGGGGGGCACCATCATATTATAGTGGCTGTTGATTACTTCATGAAATGGGCTGAGGCTATGCCTACAGTAAAATCCAACAGTGAGACAGCCGCTCACTTTGTATTCACCCAAATCATTACTCGGTTCGGGATTCCGAAGGAGCTTGTCACTGACCATGGCTCGCACTTTTAGAACCGTATGATGGAAGAGTTGGCATCCAAGTTAGGGTATAAGCAAGAGCACTCCTATTCTTACTACCCTCAGGTGAATGGACAGGTAGAGGTAGTGAATAAATCACTCAAATCCATTCTCCAATGAACCATCGCACAAAGCAAGACGAATTGGAACATTATGTTATATCCTGCTTTGTGGGCATATCAAACCACGGTTAAGACTGCCACTGGTTTTTCTCCACATTAGCTTGTACACGGAGTGGAGTCGATATTGCCGGTTGAATGTGAGATTCCTTCGTTGAAGCTAGCTGTGGAACTCTTACCAGACACTTCACCTTTGGAGGAGCGTTTGGTTCACCTTGAGAAACTTGATGAGCAACATCGGGATGCTTTGGTGGCTCTAGAGGTTAATAAACGTCGCGTTAAGGTCCAGTACGATAAGTCTATTCGTCCAAGAGTGTTTACTGAAGGAGACTTGGTCCTCTTGTGGGATCAACTAAAAGAACCCTTGGGGGCAGGGAAGATTAATCCTATGTGGTGTGGTCCTTACATGGTTAAACGTGTCTTAGAGAAGGGTGCCTATGAGCTAGTGGATTATGAGGGCACAGCTTTGGCGGAGCCTAGAAATGGGCTCTATCTCAAAAAATACTATGCATGATCTTTAGCCAAGGATTCTTGTTGTATATTACTGTACAGCTTGTGCATAGTTAGGTCTTTTTTATCGTGATTAGGTTTGTGATTAGTTTTCGTTTCTTTTGGCAGATGTCAATGGAATTTTCCACCTACATAGGATTCACGGATAGTGCAAGCCGTCACACTCAACACTCAGCCTCAGCTACTTGGGTGATTTATACTCCTATGGGTCAGGTATTGTCTTCAGGAGGTGTATGTCTACGGCCATCTTCCAACAATGTTGCTGAATATAGCGCCATTATTGAGCTTCTACGAGATGCCATTCTACATGGCGTTCTATCTCTTGAGGTACATCTTGATTCGGAGTTAGTAGTGTCACAGCTCAATGGTTTGTACCATGTTAGAGATTTGACATTATTTAGGAGGTTCTTGCGTGTGAGATTTTTAGAATGACAATTTGACAGTATAACATATATACACATTCCAAGAAATAATAATCAAGTTGCTGACTCATATGCTAACTACGTGTTATATTGGCATTTGTCTCATTCATAATAAATTAATCATAAACACACATTTACACATGTAAATAAATAAATCGATCACCATAAAACTTTTTTATACATAAAAAATGTGGTAATACATAGTGTCATAATACAAAATTGGGGCTTTTAAAGCCACCATCATATAATACATAGTAGTACAAAACATATACACTCCCAGGTGTCTAATCCTCTGGAGGAGGAAGAGGGTTGTGATCATGGAACGTCACCATGGCTCTAGCTAGCCATCGAAATAAACACACCCATGCACGTGGTACACCCACCACCTGCTGCTGCATGGCCTCAGGCAAGTCCTCGACTTGCGCCATGGGAACTCGATGAGTCAGTCTCACAAAGTTGGTATGAATTCCTTGGAGCGTTCGCTCCGCATCCACACCCGTGATATAATCTCCTCTTCCCCTATGTCTATGATGAGGGAAGCCCTCTGGTCTCCGTGGTCCCACATCTGCACATGAATGGTAGATTTCACTATGTATTGTCATGCAAAAACATGTCTTTTTGATTCCACATAATCAAGAAAATACAAAAAAATTAAATAACTCAATTTTTTTTTAAAAAGAGTGAGGGTCGAGATTCATTACCTATGTCTCCATATGCCGATCCTAGTGGCAATGGCATGTCCAGATCCCCCCGGAAGTCTATCCCTGCATAGGGGTAGTCATCTATGGAAACTATCTGTCGTCGCCACCATGGAAAGAACTCAGCTGGATATGGGTTGGCCACCCTACCACCCCCTAGTATGCACATAGCATCTGCCCAACATCATTGGGCTGGATCTCGAACCCCGTGGAGAGGAATTTCCACTCTAAGGCTCAATCCTGGAACATGCTCGAAGAAAAACGTGCTCAGAATACTGTTGAACCCGAAGTTCTGTACCCTGCCTACCTTACACTCACTGAGCTGGTGTTTCATGTTGCTCAGTAGTGTGGTACTCTAGTCATAAATGGTCGGTCTCATACACTCCACCATATAGAACATCAATGGACGCGAGGCCTGATGGAGTGATGCTAAGCCTGCTATCTTGCCCAGCGTCAGTAATATGGCCTTTAGGCCCAGCACCTGTATAGCATTGATGGGGATTTGACTCCCCACCTTCTCAGTATCTAGGTAGCATTACACGGCTATGTACTCATCGATAGTAAGGCCACCACCTGGCCCACCTTGGGAACGAAGGTTCACCACCTCCCCTCGTCTGGAAAGACCTGTGATAAAGTATATGTCCTCCACCTCTATGGTGAGGGACATCCCATCTATACAGAAAGACTCCGAGTCTGGATCCCAATAGTCTACCAGCATCTATAGCAGTCCTGGTTTGGCCCTCAAACCACCAAGACACCAGAACTTATAGAGTCCGCATGCACGTAATGCTTGTT
The DNA here is from genome assembly GCA_001517045.1 of Pseudotsuga menziesii. Lineage (NCBI taxonomy): Eukaryota > Viridiplantae > Streptophyta > Pinopsida > Pinales > Pinaceae > Pseudotsuga > Pseudotsuga menziesii. The sequence continues at coordinate 253,418 of LPNX010013363.1, read as the reverse complement.
GAGCCATTAAGTTGGCCCTTACTACTTCCTCTACTTCACCATGCTCGCACTGTCTCCACTCTAGCACCATCCTACAAGAAAAAATGCAAAATTGCCCATTAGTTTACTAGAAAACCTTATGCGCAGCCCCATACGCGACTGTTTTGCAAACAGCCGTGTATGTACGTGGGTTTTAGCCCCTTTTTCGCGTATAGCCAGCTCTATACGCGGAAAAATCTTTGATATCCATGTGGGCTGTAGTGCTCATGTAGAGATGGCCTAAAAAATCCATTTTACCATGAAAACTTACAAAAATTATATCAAAATGCAAGCTGAGAGCATGAGTAAATACCTGGAAGAAATGGTTGTGAATTCCGCCGGCTGGATCTCCTGGAATTTGCAGTTGAAAATCAAAGCTCAAATGGGTAAAAGTTTCAAATGATTTATATTTTTTACTATTTATAGAAAAATTTTCAAATATTTGAAAATTTTTACCCCCTTTCCTATAGTTTCGACATTTTCTAACCATTTTGGACCGTTTTTTGACATAATTTGTGATGTAGAAGTCCTTTTTCAGTGCCGTTTCAACCATTGGATTGACCCTTTCATGCCGATCTCAGGTATCATGTCTAAACTGGCATATAGGTTAGGTTCACCACCGTTTACACTTTGCATGACCTTATGACCATATCATCATGACCTTAGGTACGAACCCACTTTATTATGTCACGGAACCTTCTTGCTGCTTTAGAAGTGGCATGATATGAGTGGTAGAGCTTCACCGTACATGGGTACCCTAGTTAGCACCTTATTTTCATTTGGTGCCCATGCCGACATTTTCTCCTTTAGGGTGTGGGAGTCCATTGTATAGTACCGCCATGACATTTCGTAAGAGCCTCATACTCCTCTTGATCTTATGCTGGCGTATTTCCCTCAGGACTCACTTATGTCAAGTTATGAATGCATTATCATGAGCTTTTCCTGTCTTATTGAGCTTTATGCTGGCTCCCCTGACATTGCGTTTCATCCATATAGCCCAAGCTTGTCTCATGTCTAGCCATGCAGAGCCATTTTTTATATCCTTCGCAGCTTGATTTCCTTATTTTCCTGGAGGGATCTTCCCCCAAGTGTCGATATCCTACACATGTATCCTTGCATTGAGCATAGGTATGTTCCACTACTTGGAACTAGTTTGTTTTCCCTTATGACACTCGTCTCCTCCTATTTTATAACTATAAAGCTAGTTTATTCTTTTTTCAAGATTTTCAAATAACTGAAAAAGTCCAAAAAAATCAAAAAACCAAAAAGCCGAACAAGGAAAGATGTTATCTTTGGCAGCTGTCGAGTCGTGTCGCCTTCGAACAGAGCACTGCATATCACATCCATTGGTTGGGTTATATTTTGACTTTAGGAGCTGTACTCATTTATCTGAGTTTATCTCCACTGACTGGTTAAGCTTCCAGTCCCTATGGAGCCTCTGTTGATGCCTCATGTGTCACAGAGATGTCCCAGTTTGTATGTCGAGTCTATGCTGCCTTCATTCAATCACCATACACCATTATGCTCTTGTTCGAAGGAAGTTGAAACCTGTGTTAGCCATTCCTCAGTTATCTTGACTTTGCATGTCAGCCATTCCCGGTGCAGTTACTGGTTCGTGCACCTTATGATCGAGTCCTTCCACATTATACAGCTTTCCTGAGTACCTTGTGTTGGATGATGGGGGATTCCTTAATGCCCTCTTTCCAGCGGATTTCATCCCATCGACTTCAGATCATTTATTCTGGGATTGGAATCTGGAGTCCTTTTGAGTGCCTTGATACTTGCAGTCATCAGTGGCAGGTTCTCTCGCCATTGAAAGTTCCTTGGGAATACATCAATGTCCCCTGATCGATGGATTCTCTCAAGTGTTCGACCTCAACACATCTATTCACACTTGTTAGTTTGCACTCTAGTACCTTGATTCCCATTTTCATTATTGGTGGGTGATCTCGCGTCTGTTAACGGTATACATTAATGACCAGTAATCAGATGATGGACTACTATGTTCGACCTCAACACCTCTATTCGCATAGTAGGACATGTACTCGTAGCGGTTTGTGTAGAAGACCTTCCAGATTGGTGGCATCACTTATATGCTACCTCCTTGATCGTGCCAGTGTTCATGAGATTTCAACTCTTGTGACTTGATTCCAGTATATGTCAGACATTTCCAGCCACTATGGAGATTTTGATCTATTATATATCTTCAGCCATTTTGGAGATCATGGTCCTTTGTATATCTTCATCATGGAGATTCTAATCTATGTATATTGTATGTGGTGATGACCACATATGTGATATCATGTATTATGCCTATTCATGGCCATTATACTCTTATGTATCTGGGACTGCTATATGTACTTACAGTTATATGCAGAGTTGTATTATGGTACTATGCTGATTGGGTGGCTGGTATTTCATTTGGGATCCTTCATCACTCCACTTCTGGGATGGACTTATAATGTATTTCAGCCATCGTATAACCCCTCTGATCTCATACATTAGGGGGCATCTGTTATAGCGGATTTCACCACTCTAGGTGAACCACACATTGTATGGCCTTCCCCTATCCCGCTACACACTCATTAGCCCCTATGGACCAATTTTTTTCTTTTGATGTTTCCTTGATCATCCCTAAAAACATATGAAAAATGATATACATGGCTTTTAACTCGATAACCGCATACATACGTGGGTTTGACCCCTATAACCGCGTACATCGGGATGTGTGCATAATCCAAATACTTTTGGAGTTTTCCTTGACATGGATCCGACTCATATGACTCCTAGCCTTCCATATGCCTTGAGATTGCACAGATTCAACCTTTCATTATCCCTTTGAAAGCTATATAAGGAACCCCTTGGTACATTGAAAGCATAAGAGAGAATTGTGAGCAAAGAAACTATAGTCCATTGTTGCCGGAACTTATGCTTGAGTCTCCATCCCTTTGTCCCTTGGAGAACTTTTGTGTTCTTCCCAAGCTTTCCTTTTTCTTGTGAGCTTTCTATCAAGAGATGGAGGATTGAAGTGGTGGAGGCCCAAGTGGGGGATTCAGTTTCTCCGGTTCGCAGACGTGCCGTCAGAGGTTGTATCTATCTTGTAATCTCTGATTTATATTAATAGAAATATCTTTTCCTGTCCAATGATGTGTATTTGAATGAATATTGTATCCATGGGATTATGTCAAATGATTTTACATTATTGATTATATATGCTAGAATAGATCTAACACCATGATATAGTATGCTTGTATTGTTTACTTGTTGTTGAGGAAGTGATATAACAATTCAAGCTGAAGAATTGGAAAGCTCAACGGGGATCTACTTCAACCGTCCGGAATACGGTACGAGGTATGATCCTTTAGTGTTAGACATTTAATTTCTATTGCATATAGGAAAGGATTGATTTCTGGAGTCAAGCTGTCTATTGTGGTACCCCAAGCCATAGGAATTTCTCTCCGTAACACCATTCAAGGTAGCTATCACCACTTCTGCATTCTCTGCTTCTTCTTCTACCACTTCAAGATGTTATGCATTCTGGATCTTCACATTCTTCAACTATTTTCTCAAATCCATCTTCTGAATTATGTTCTTATCTTCAAATAGCTTGATCAAGGAATCAAACATCTTCGGTGTCTTTATGGAAGACACTTGTGGCACAAGTTGATCCGTGATTGAATCAACAATGATCTTCTTGGCCTTGATCAAGTTCTTCTTGTGTAAGGCTTTGAGGCTCATCTCCTTCTAGAACTGGAACCTCTCTACTCATGTAGATGTCCAATTCATTTTCTTCAGAGAGATCAAATACTTCCAGGCTTGGAAGTTTTTCAAGCTTATCATCAAGCTAATGTGATCGATTTGAGGTGTATGTCCTGCTTCTGGAGCTGGATGATCTAGGGTTTGTCAGAGAAACCCTAATTTTCAAAACTGGGAATCTTTTAGATATGATTGGATATAAATATATTCAAATGTAGCTGTCCAATGTACTCCTTTTCTGAAGACAGTGGAGGGAAGCTCCCGGAACAGGAAGCCCTAGTTTTCCAATTTCTTCTACAGAAATTCCTATTACTGTTTCTGTGATATCTCCGAAATTACTGCTCCTCTATGTCTGAAATTTCTCAATGAGCTAACCTCACATGTTATTGATCCAACACAACATGTTTCATCATAATTTATTTCACCAATTGGAATTTATGATCATTTTCCCAAGGTTACCTGTTACAGGACTGTTTAGAATAGTGAAGTTGTACGGAATTCCATGTGCCACTGGTTCATATTCAGGTTCTAAAATTCGGACCATAGAAATTAAAGTTAGTTATAGTTTTGGAACATCTTCATGAATTCCATTTGGACCTCTGTAGCCCACGCTGCAGCAATTATCCCCAGGTGTCCTGTTTAGGGATGAATTCTGGAAGAGGCTGGAACCCTAACTTGGAGGGGTCTTATCTCCCATAATATAGTGAATATGAGGCTGAATTTTGGAAACAGTGTAAATCAGGATTTTATCTTCGTCCTCTGCAATTTTCAATGCTTGATCCTTCACCAATCTCAGGATATAGTGAATGTACCAAAACTTAGCAGTTTTAGTATTTAGGGTTTTTCCAGATCGGGGTCAAACTAGGGTTTGAATTTCCCATAGTTTCATCCAACCAAATTTATTGATCTAGGTCTCTAAACTTCAATTTTGATGAGAAGAACAATCCTATGCTGGGCTCACTCAAAAATTCTTTTCTGTATAAAGCCCTAATTTTCCGCACCAAAACTAAAAATGCTCGGAATCGAATTCCGCTTCGACAGAAAGATGCGCCCTTCAATGGAGAGTCAATATAGCCTTCTTTTGCTGATCGATCATGGATAGAGACCCAAAAAATAAGAATCCCTAGATTCTTTAGCTACACAATGTATTCTTTCAGAGTGGCTCTGATACCATGTTAAATTTTCATATGCTAAGCTAGATCATTAGTATTTCATTTTGATTTCATAACAAAATCATATAAACAGGATCACTAAAAGATAGACAAGCACAACCATACAAAAGGAACACAAATATTTATCCTGAGAAAACCATAAAGGAAAAAAACCCAGCAAAATCTTCCTCAATATAGATGCCCCAAAAAGGTAAAAAGGTAAAACCAACAAGGAGATCAAAAACCTGATCCTCCTCCTTCTCCAGCTACTTATCTCCTCCACAAGTGCGCTACACAAGTGAGTGTGTGTGTCACAAATGAGGAGAGATACACCTCTGTTTATATTCATCCATTCACTTCAATTAACTCACCTGACATGTAGGCTCTAGTTAATCATGTAGGCTCGAGTTACACATGTAGGCTCAAGTAACCACACTGGGGTGCTAATGACCCACCTTTACAATTAGAGGGGACTACCTCATGACTCTTATTAGTTCTTCTTATTAGAAGCATCGGGGTACAAATTAATACAAGTGGTTCTCCCGATAGGACCCTCGGGGACCACATATAGAATATTCTTCTAAGTTACAATATTTCAACATTTACAAGCATCATTAGTATCTTTAGAGCTCAAGTTACAATATCCATTTCATTTTTTTGAGCTCTTTGGTTAATTGCAAACAACAAAATTTTCTTACATAACATGTGATTTCCCACTTGCGTACACTAAGGTGCCTAAAGACTCTTTCAATCCTAGTATTCTCTTCACCTCGCATTCCATATGATCTTGGTGAATTAGAAAGAAAATGAATTGTGAAATACCTCCCTTACACACCTTAATTCAATCAAAAACCATAAAATCAACCATTTTAAATGATAATCAACTAAAATATAAAGAAGAGTTCACAAAACAACATTTTAGTTTGGTAGGATTGATTGGGCTAAGAATCCAAACAATGACCACCATTCTAGTTTCATTAGGCATATTTTTTGAAATATAGCATTGTTGTCTTTTAGGGTGCTATCAAAATCTTGCTATAAGAAAGTGTTATAATAAATATTGGATCAGAGTGTGCCATGACCAAGGAGGTGAAAACCGAGGTATAGCTTTTTTACTTTCCCCCATAAGTCACTCAGCTCATTGTAGGGAGATGACACTATATTGTGCAGGTAGAACCACTAATCCATACTTGACACATTGTACCTTAGTGGCCAAACTTAGGGAATCACCAAGGATAATTTGCAAGTGCAAGTGATTCCTGAAGTTAATTATTCCCTTTGGGAGGTGTTTCCAACTCTCTTTGATTGGAACATTGGCCCATCACTAGTAGAATTGGCTCTTTGTTACCTTCACTAGGTGGTTGTTGTGTGGATCCCATTATCACCAACAATTGTACTTTTGGAAGGGACAATTACATTTGAGAGGAAGGAAGTTACGTATTTTTATAGAAATTATAGTTGTTTTTTATTTATAAATACAAGTTCACTAAACTTGTACATTAAAAACAACCTACATTTCAAAAGATTTTCACTAATCTATATTTGCACATATCACTCACTTATTGCACCATTTTTCATCTATTGTGGTTGGAATATTTTTAAATTTGTTCATTTTTTTTTTTTCTCCCCACATCAATCTCACCTTGTCAATAGAATTCCACCATAGAGGAATAACCCCCCCCAAAGGAACTCCCATAGACTGTGTGAGCTATCCCCCCTCTCGAGGGGATTTTTTCCATTCTCTCCTTGTGGTACACGAGGGAGATCACCTGGTCAGGGATTCTCCTAAGACACTTTGATTGAATCCTTTAGGTGAGGACATACATTTCTTGACTTATTCTCTCCCCTCATAGATATTTTGGACCCTTTTTCCTCCTCCTCCTCCCCCTCTTACATAAGAGGATCACCTTTATTTACTTCCCCTATAGATAATAACCCACCTTCTTTCCCCATTTTGGGAAGAGGACACACTACATATTCATATTCTCATATAAGACAAATATCACTGCCACATGTTCGAAGTTCCCCCCCTCAAGGAAACAACACATAGAATACAATAGAGACCCCTCCAACCATATCATGCCATTCCATCTATGGTGTTCCTAAAACAACATAGTGGAATATTCGATGAGACTCTATCTCTTCCAAAGAACTCTCACATGTACAACTGCAAAGTGGTACATGAATATGAACCAAGATTCTCATACCACATTTGAGACAATAGCCTCAACATTTCTCATCTACTTCTAGTTACCAATACAGTGTGACCTAGGCCTAAAAATTCTCATAAATTTTCAACAAAACATTGTGACACACATCGCGAACCATATCCATAAGTGTCGACATCGCCGCACTTTGTGAAAAAGAGAGATTTAACCTTGGTTAATTAAATATCTCCAACCAACTATTGAAAAGGGTGTGGCTAGCTCTATTCCCAAAAATGAGGAAGAAGTGATTCCCAAAGGCCAACACTTTGACCCCATATATTCCCAATCAGGGTATTTGTACACTGTACTAATAGATGCCCCTCAACATTGATCATTAGATCCTCCCATTGCAGGGATGTCACATTCCACTGATGGGATTATTAGGTCAATTTTATCCCATGGAAAATTCCCCTTCCAACCAAATATTGCACCACCCCCCATGATGGAGCAACACACACCTATCCCCGTTGTGTTAGATACCCCTACTACTGTACCAAATACCTCATTTGGACATACCCAATACAAACCTTACAACCCTACTTACCCAACTACAATCCAAGTACAAATGGTTTCCCAACTACAAATGGCACCATCTACGCTTACGTCCACATCATATGCAGTGCAACAAGCCCATATCCCACCATTGGGGTATAACCCTTACTATCCATACCCATGTCTTCCTAGAATGACCACCATGCCCTATACGTGTAACACCCGGGTTTTGACCCCTTTTGCATTAAAAATGTATATGATGTATATATTGTAATTAATCATGGTGTGGAGCTCAAGTAAAAATAACCACCGTCGATTTAGCGTTTTACGTTTCAGCAATTAAAATCGATGTCGATGGTATATTGTGCTAGCCAGACACATTATAATTTTGGACATCATGTAAATATGTAATTTAATTAAAATACCCACAACCAGCTATGTCAATGCAACATTAAAGAGATGAGGGCATGATTTCTTAAGGATAAGGGTGGGGGGAATATTCAAACATTTGAGCTAATGGGGAAAATCCAAATGTCAAGGGGAAAACCCATCAAGCTGTCAACCACCTTTCTTGTCTTATTTACCCAATAATTTATTTCTACCATAAATTGGTTGAGGTAGTTATTGCATGGGGATGGGAAGAGTATGGCAGTCCAAATTCAAATTTGAGGAGCCATCGGTTTTTGGGAAACATGATTTTGAATTATGGGGAAATTTAACACACAAAAATGCATGCCCATTCTGTTGTTCACCCACTTCCTCCATTTTGTCACACGGTGGAAGCTTGGAGAGATCTCTCTTTCACATTTTTGTCTACCTGTACATTTTCCTTCACGTGGGTAGTAGTTTTCTTCATTTTTCCCCGTGGTTGGGAAGTTCTTCTGGTAATGCTCAGTGCTGGGATATTTTATTCACAAATTGTTGCAATTTTCCTCATTATGCATGCCCATGAAATCCGTTTTGGTGTTGTGGAGGGAATGGCCAACAAAGAATTATGATTTTGGGGTTTGTAGTAGTCAATTTGGCTCATGTAATGCCAAGAATTGTTGCTGAATTCAAATTTCTCATTCAGGGTTTTTTCCCCCCATTTTACCAATCCATTTTTGCTTGCAAAACATTTTTCCTCAACCCATAATTTTGTATCTTGTTGTGTGTTCATCGTTTTCCTTGGTCTGAACTAGTTTGGAGTGGAATTGGGTTTGAATTAGCTTGATAAACCTAGTGTAGGAAGGAACCTCTCAGACAGATCTAGAGGGGTTTGATTTCTTCTTTGCATGCCCTGAAGAACACTAGAAGGAAAGGCATAGCCCAAGGGAATGTGTTTCAAATAAGGGGATGCTCCCTTGTGTTGGGTGTGTAGATGTTTTAGAAGCCAAGCCAGATCTGGTGCAGGTTTCCATAGCTCTGTGGTTGAGTTCACTAGCTTAGTAGTTCAACCTTTCCACCTCCTTAGCATCCTAATAAACCCAAATGCAAGTTTTTCTTGGCTGAATATTGATATATCTTTGGCTATGTGTGAGCCTGCTAGTGTTCCCTTATTCCTTATGGGAATCATGCCCAACTCGGGGGTGGAAGTGGTGCTGAGATATTGACGAGAACACTGGCATATCGTTGGGTGGAATGTTGCAGAAACATAGCTGGTTGCAGCACACACTTATTTCAAGATAATTATTTCTTGTGTGTAATCTCTGCAATTGTATTTTGTTTAATGAATTATGTTGAACATGTTGAATTCTTAACTAAATGTGTTTTCTTCCGCTGTATTTGCAATTTCTATGCATCTGTACATCTTGTTAGTTCAATGAATTTTTTTTTATGTTCATGGGGCTTAGATCCCTACTTTAATGATAGTAGTAGCTCATGGGCCGCATCCTCTTAGAGGGGAGGGGACGTGACAATACGAGGGTCAATTTTTTTCAACCTTATCTACAACAAAAAACTCAAAAGTTTGAGCAGGTGAACATCATCGACCACTTGAATCCTCAAAATCAAGGGAAGAAGAAGGGAAATAACAAACAACCCGAACAACAGGGCTAGGGGGGAATCAAGTTCCCCAACAAAGCCTCAACTAGGGTAACCAACCAGTATAAGGGGGGAAATACCCCAAGCAAGGAAAAAAAACAGACTTGAGGACCAATTACCCTTGCTCAGTTTATGGTGAGTATGACCATTACACTCACCATTTCCTGCTTATCCCCAAATTTCAACAATTGGTGGTAGAAAATAAGAAGACATCAGCAAATCACCCTTAGGTGCATCCTGAACCACAACCCCAACAAGTTTTTTACAAGAACCCTTTTCCAACCAAGGAGTGGTTACCTAGTATCCATATCACCGCTCCCTGGGTAATGATTCCTTTCAAAATGTATTTATGAACACGACATCTATCAACCTCCAGAATCATGCTAAAGGTTATACTAGTGCCCATCCCTCACCCATCCTAGAAGAGACTTATATCCCTTCGAGAGGCCCCCCCTTTTCATATTTCGTTCTTGAGAAAAGAACAAATTTTGAGGATACCAAAAGTACCACTTTGGCGTACCCCTCATAACCCTCACATGAAGGCTAGAAACAATTACAGTATTATGGATGACTTGTCATAATCGCTAGTCACCTTGTCCATATTAGAAGTGCTTCAGTATTGTCCCACACAATGCAAGGCTCTATTAAATTCTCTTGGCACCATCAACCCTTCATACTTGCACCTCATGACTTTCGACCTTGACAAAGGAGAACTGTGACTATCCTCATCTATCACTTTCCAAGTCATAGTCACCGTGAAGAACATTACCATTCATTGATGTATTATTGATGAAGGAACATCCACATGTGTCATTTCCTCAAATGTTTGAAAATAATTTGGCTCACCTAATTTAGTTCCATCCTCTATCACTTTCCACACATATGATGGATTACCATACCAACCACAAGGTTTGTACCAACATGTACCCATTGATCTAGAGGAAAAAATGGTGATGATCGACTTTTAATTTGTTGACGCCCAGCTAGACTACAATATCCTATTGGGTCGCAAATACATGTATGCCATGAAGGAGGTGGTGTCCTTAGTATTCAGCATCATGATGCTTCCTTTTAATGGAAAGTTGGTCACCCTCAGCCAACTTAACTACTATGATCCACATGCTACTACCAATCCTTAAAATGTCCTACCCACAGTAGGAGAAGTTAACGAACCACCATATGTTGACATTGTCTCAGGTGTGTATACAGTTTCTGACCTTTTAGGGGCATATTTAAGTGTACCACCTAAAATCCCCACCTTTATATATGATCTCATGTGCACCTTTTTCACCTTTTAGAACGAGTATCCCAACCCAACAACACCATCATCAACTCCACCCACCAGTCATGGAGTAGATCAAGTATTGAACCCCTCTGTACCTACCATGTTCCAAATACCATTTTTGTACCTCCCCGCTAGAGTGCAAGGAAAACCTTATGGCTCAGCTAACTCTCCCAACGCTCACATTGGGAATATTTGTATGGTACCTCATGCCACCATACCCTATGATGGCCTCAAAACCCATCACACACTACAAAACAGTGCCAATAAAATGATTTACTCCCATAGTACCACACATCGAACCGAAACCACATGTGACCATACCATCATTGGTCGTCATAAATTGGGGGCATCATTCAACCCAAACTAAAATCCCATGCGATTGGGAGCATTAATCTACCCAAGTCAAAAACCATGCCAACAACACCCAACATCACAAATCTTCATTGGGAGTCTGTAAAAGTAAAGAAGGGGGCATACTTTAACACATGTTAAAATTCCCCATCATGTACGACACACCCACAATGAGAGTCACTCCTCCATGTGCTTTATGTGGTTAGCAAGGCCATGAGACAAACTTGTTCCCTTCCTTTCCAAAGCTTAAGATAAACACACCGATCATTGTCACACACACATCCTAATCTGCGACTGGGGGCACATCAACCTCCTCAACCCCTAATACAAAATTATTAAGCACCAACAAAGTGTGTTCGATCTATTCTTTATTTTGGAACTACACACACCATTTCCCCTATATCCCATTATTTCAGAATGTATTGACGACTATTCGTCTCACCCATATGGTGGAAGAAAATCCATCCCCCATTACCCCCAACAATGTAACAAGCACCTGCCCTCATGTTGATGCCTAGAAATTCGTAGGCAACAATAGCAAGGGATTCTCCCCAGTCAACGTTCCCAACTAGCCAGTGACTTTTTGGTGTAGGGAATCCGTCCGGTTTGCGGTCCGGCTACCATAGGTCAAGTAACAAAAATAGAAGGTTTTACCGGTTGCGTCCCGGTCCACCATATATATTGTTGTATTTTTTGATTTTAAGTATGATATGAAAGTTCCTACCTAACATGCAGATTGATTGAGAATGCAAGGAGTGTTCACAACGTGATGCACAGGTTCTTACCTCTCATCTTAAACTCTCTCACATCTAAATCACACACAACTAGAAAATAAATACTAACTAAGCCAACTCTAGAGAGCTAGACATTAATTCATGAGTAATGTAATAGTGTTCACATGTTACAGCAAATCACAGATAGTTGTTCCTAAAACCAAACACATAAGCATGAATAAAGATATACACGACAAGATAGCTCATCAATAGTTAAAACCTCCATTACTCATAGTGGAAAATATCACAGAATATACTAGAGAACATTCAGGCAAGAACATAGGTTCAGAAAGTTAGAATGCTCTCACAGTCAAAAACAAAATAGTTCCCCTTCAACATTGTTCATTTTATCTCATTTGAACATTCCACACAACACCTTCTCTAACAGGAGAAATTTGCAATTTCTTATTGTAAAACGAAGTAGTTCCTCTTACAAACAATAGCTCACAAGTTTTTCCAGGGAAAAAGCCCTTGTAAACTCTAAGTTTCCTATATTTAAACCAAATTATCCAACCCCTTGGTTTGCCCCAGCCGTGTGACCTTTGGGCTCCTCAAAACTGTCTAATATCACCATTTTGTCTTTTTTGTGAGTACTCATGATTCACTTCATGCGTTACATTTTCATATTTCAACTTATGAGTACTTAACAAAACGGGATCCGCTCGGTAACTGACGGACCTTTCCAAGCTTGGGATTTTGTCACCATCGATTATGCCTTGTCTTTCATTTTTCCTCCTTGAGATCCCATTGATTTCAGTACAAACTCTGCCTAACACTGTCCAACCAATTTTGTGCAGCTTTGTCTCCCAGCTATGCCTTCTCGCAGTAGTAATCTGTAAAAATCTCTTGAGTCTGTCTGCAATTGAACGACATTTATCATTAATTAGGAATGCATCTTTTCAATAGAATCAAACTACATCAACAAACTGACTAGTCATCAAAAGAGGCCCTGTACTGCGCTCTCGTCATGAAAGCCTTAATAAGCACCAAAACCACTGTCTCGCCCACACAGGGGTTTAAAAAAATTACAAAATGACGGGAAGAGAAAAACTTATCGGTGGCTTAAAACACTAAAACCTCAGCCAGGTAGTCTTACTCACAACCGCATCAGTGGGTCTCAAACAGGAAACGGGCTCCATGAGACCGTTAAGTTTATCGGAGTCGGAAGAGATAAAACCCAAACTCTAGGCAAAAAAGTTCCTAGTCGGCGAGAAGAAAGACATCAACGTCAGAAAATTAGTCCATTATACAACTGCAAGGGCGGAGGAGGAAAAAACTACAGACCCCCCAGTCCAAATACAAGTGACGAAAACCAGACAAAGCATCGGTGGGTGGAGCATTTATATGGCGGATACCTAGTTTGCTTGGGAGACGCAAGGGCGGAAAATAAACAGACTACAGCCTCCGATCCAAACCATAACTTTGCTATGGCGCAAAAACAATGTAAAACGCTAAGTGTTCGGAACAACTTAAGGTCTCGCAGTGGTCCAAAACTTGTCTCACTTCCAAAACAACAGCTTCACAAAGATCAAATACCTCGACTCAACTTCGACCAACCTCCGATAATATAAACAAGTCAAACAATACGACGCGACATCAGAGAAGTCAAGATCCTCCTGCAGAATAATCATCATTCAGTTTCCGCAATGGAGGCTCCCTGAGGAAACATGGCTCCAATACGTTGTTTAAATGGCCTTCGAAATAGTGGCTAGAATGAGAAATAAGCTTCCGAGAACAAAGCAAGAAATCGTAGCTCAAGGGCAAAAACCAAACTCTAAATTTCGCAACCCACAGCAGTTTCAAACACAAGCAATTTTCTGAAAAGCATGAAGAGAGTTGACCTCAAAATAGTCAAAATTATAGCAAAACAAAAAGAGTTCATAGATCCCAACGATTCTAGGAAATGCTAAAAATTAACAAGGGGGTCCAAACTTTGAAAATTTGGGAAAATAGTTGCAGCTGCAACAATTGGCGACTACCTGGTGGACCTAGATCTCTGGACGATTATTTATTGAGTAACAGATTGTGTAACAACAAACGAACCTGTTGAATTCTTCCAGATATCTGGATTTCTCAAATGGAAAATGTATGTACTTTTAATCATTAATGATAGTCCGATTTAGGAGAGTGGAAACCAGGATTTTCAAGTTAAGATAACTCTTTTGAGGCCAGGAAAATGAATTTCATTTGTTACCTCTGTCTTTAGGTAGCTGCCAGCTTGGACACCACAGGATTGTAGCATATGGTAAACATAAATATTCATTTGTTCCTCGTTCCCATGCCATTTTGCACCTTTTGTGCTTTTGAACTTTTGTCCTTTTCATATGAGTCCTCCTGCATGCCTTGCTTTCTGAATTTTGATTCAGGATCCTCTATCCATAGTGTCCTTTTGTGTGAGAGATGTATTCAATTTTCATCTCACGGACGGAGAGGAACTTTTGGCGATTTAGTACTTATATGGTTCAGTATTTGTTTTGATACATAATGCTTTCATAGGAGCTTTCGACTCTTATCTGTCTTTTGGAATTCAATTATTGGCATGGGATCATTTATATATAATATAATGTTTACCTCGCTTCCTTTCCATGGGCCCTTTGCTGTCACTCCCTAGGACATTTTAAATGTGAGATGGACGGAGCCTCAAAATAGTATTCCGGACCTTTTGATTTTGGTTTATTTTACAAGGATGAAGCAGGAATTCAATGTGTTCATAGCCACTCGGGAAAACTACTAAAATAGAAGAAATTCTTTTAGATAAACAATAATACACAGTATTATACCCAAAAACTTTAATCATTCCAAAATTCTAATGTTCTCCATGCAACCAAGAGTTTTCCTCCTTTATTGAAATCAGTCAAAATTTAATCTAACACAAAACAGAACTACATAAATCAAAGTACATGACCAAGTCAAATTACTTATATACAAGATCAAAGAACACAAACAAAACTCAGGAAAAATAAGGTTTGAGAACTAAACCATTTACTAGTAAGTTCTCTTCCCACCCCTATAAATCTTGCAATTTATAAGTTAAGGGGCCAAGCTTTGCCGCAATCTGGAAAGGACCTACCCACAACTATTGAAATTTCGTGTGTTTTCCTTTCTCATCATGGGGGTGGTCCCACTTGAGAACCAAATCTCCCACCTCAAAATCTTTTGTTCCAGTCTTGTGTTTATCAAACCATCTCTTTAGTACCTCTTGTTGTTGTTTAAAGCGCTCTATGGCTTTAGATCGAGACTCTTCTACCTTCAAGAGATTATATATCCTCATTTGCAAGACTTCATTATCTGATCCTCTGGATTCCTGAGCTATTATGGAAGAGGGTAGCATGATATTGGGGGGTAGAATGGCCTCTTTACCATACCAAGGGTATATGGAGACACTCCTATCAAAGACTTGGGGGTGACTCTATCAGCCCAAAGAGCGTTTGGTAACGCTGAGTGCCAACTCCTCTGATTTTCTATCACCGCCTTTTTTAAAATCCTAATCAGATTCTTGTTTGTAGATTCAGCTAAACCATTTCCCTATGGATAGTAATTAGCAGAGTAATGCAACTTAATCCCTTTCTCATGAGCAAAAGTAGTTAATCTAATCGAGGAAAAGTAAGTATCATTATCAAAAACTAAAGAAAGTGGAACTCCAAACCTAGTCATAATATGGTCTTGCAAGAAGTCTATGACCGCATCCTCATTTATTTTTCACAGCGGAATGTCTTCGACCCAGCGAGGTGTTGCAGGGAAGAATTTGGCTTTATTTCCCCAATAATATCCAAACCCCATTGCTCAAAAGGATCTGTTATCATCACAGGTTTCAACGGTCCTGCTGCTTTAGCTTGTCTTCCACTACACCTTTGACAAATGTCGCACTTTCTAAGATGGGCGTGTGCATATTTGAAAAGCGTGGGCCAATAGTATTTGGCTCTGAGAATTTTATGAGCTGTATTATCTCCGAAAAAATGTCCCCCAGCAGGCCCATCATATAAATCTGTCATTACCTTCTTCGCATATTCTTTCTCTAAGCATCTAATAAGAACTCCATCATAATTTTTTCTGAATAATATTCCTTCAATAATTTGATATGAGGCTGATTTAAGATGCAGTGCTCTTCTTTGCTTAGAATTCCAATGTTCTGGTAATGATCCTGTTTGAAGGTAATGCACAAGGTCTCACTAGCAAGAGTCCGGGGCTGTGAAAAGAGGACATACATCCATCAAATGTAACTCAGCTTCATCTTCCCAGGCATGTTCTTCATTGTTTCTACTTTCAGTCATCAGTCTACACAACCCTTTCCCTTTAACTATAGAAGCTGTCTTGAATTCGAGGTCATATTCCTGAAGAGCTGTTACCCAATTTCCCCTTCTTTCTCCTAACTCCTTCTATACGAAAAGAGACCTCATAGTTGGGTGTGGGACGATTACCTTGGTCTGGTTCTTTAGTATGTAGGACCTGAATTGTTTCACCGCTTTGAAAACTGTGTAAGCTTGTTTATCTATAGCCGGGTAATTCAATTCGGCCCCTTGCAGACTAGGGCTCATAAATGATATGGAGAACTCATCTCCCCCATCTTCCTTCTGGGTAAGCACAACTGCTAGTGAATCATCGAATGCGAAAGTGTACAGAATGAAATCTTTATCAAAATCCAGGCTTTTGAGGGAGGGTGTGTGTGCAACAGTGATTTTAATCTTACTGAATGCATTCTTCTCAACATCAGTCCACTTGAATTGTACACTTTGCTTTACCATTTGCTGCAAAGGTTTAATAATTTGAGAGAAATATGGCACAAACCTTCGCACAAAGTTTATTGTCCCCATAAATGATTGCATGCCCTTTTTATTATGGGGCAAGGGAATATGTTCAATGGATTTGATCCTTTCTGGGTCTATGGAGATCCCCTTCTTTGAAACCACGTGACCCAACAACTTACCTTCCATAACAGCGAACATGCACTTCTTGGGGTTTAGTGAGATACCATATTTTCGGCAGAGTTCAAAAATCTGCTTTAGATGAAACGTGTGTCCTTCTCTCTTCTTCGAGAATATCGTGATGTCATCAAGGTATACTACAACACTACGGCCAATCAAACCATGAAAATGTATGTCCATATCCCTCTGGAACGTAGCTCCAGCGTTTATAAGTCCAAAGGGAATTTTTCTGTAAGCAAAAGTTCCCCACCTGGTCCTGAATGTTGTTTTCAATCTGTCTTCTTCGGCTATTATTACTTGATTGTAGCCTGAAAATCTGTATAATAAAGAGAATAGTTCAGAACCTGAAACCATTTGCAGTAGTTGCTCCATGGGTGGAACAGGATAATTGTCTTTATCTGAAGCACAATTTAAGTTTCTAAAATCCACACATAACCTAATTTCTCTAGATTTCTTCCTCACTGGTACTAGATTTGAAACCCATTCTGAGTGTCTAACCTTAAAAATGATTCTAGCATCCAATAATTTCTTAACTTCACTCTAGATTAGAGGTTCCAATTTTGGATGCATTTTCCTTAAAGGCTACTAATAAGGTTTGACTCCAGATTTGATGGGGATAATATGCTGGATAATACTGGTGTCATATGTGTTCAGATCTTCATACATCTAGGAAAAAACATCTTTGTATTGATTGAAAAGAACGATGAACTTATCTCTTTCGGCTGGTGAACAACATTTTCCAAGATTCACATATTTAGGCTTCATCTCAGTCCCCAAATTAATCAATTCGAACTGTAGAGATGAGCTATGAGTCTTCACATTTGCTGGTCTTCTAAATTTTTCATTTAAATCAAACATCCATTCTAAAGTTCTGACTCCCTTAGGGATGAAATTATTGAATTTCAGCTCAGCCTAATGTTCTTCATCATCAATAATCGCCCCTTTAAATGCCTCGTCATTTGTTAAGCATTCTATAATATGCTGATCTTCATCGAACACTCATAGGTTGGTAATCATATCCGGAACTGAGGGCCTGAAAAGTAATTCAACAGAGCACCGATTATTAGAGGGTACAAGCCTCGCAGCTGATGTGGCAAACAAGTCAGCTACTACATTCTTAAGTCTTGGGATCGATACAATATTAAATGCATTAAAACATTTGAGTAAATCACATACTTCATTTTGATAAGCTTTTTAAATGAGGAGAAATACAATGTATTTGATTCCGAATTTGTTTTACAATTATTTCAGAATCTCCAAACACCTTTAGATTATTTTCCTTTAATTCAATTGCTTTCCTTAAACCTTGAACCAATGCTTCATATTCAGCTGTGTTATTTGTACATTCAAACTCTAACCTACATGAAAGAAAATGTTTGTTCTTCTTAGGGTCAATCAGGACACAGCCGGCTCCTGACCCTTCTAACGTTTTAGAACCGTAAAAAAAAGTGTCCAGAAATCGGTAACTACTATGTGGGAATTTACATCTACTTCTACCGCTAAGTCTACTATTTTACAATCGATTTCATCATCCTGTGAAAACCGAAGGAGATCAGGCTAAGCGTCTGATGTGTCACTGGCTTCTTCTGCTTGGTAATTTCCTGGTTCTAACTCAATAAAGTAATTTCCCAAAACAGAATCCACTGGTTCATTTTTTTCTTCGAACTGAGTAACATTGTGTTTCATGTGGGGCTCCCTCAAAATTTTAATTTGATTTGGGCTTCCTTTATGCAGCAGCCACAGATGTGACCAGTCCGAGGAAAACTATCCATTTAGCTTTTCTAACCATTCCCTGCTCAGAACAAGCCCATAAGCTTCTGGTATGTCAGCCACCACAATATCAATAAATTGACACACCTTATCATTTGAAGATAAGCAGATGAGAACATCCTCCATTTCCCCAATTACCTTCACATTTGTTCTATCCAACTGAAAAAACCTCCAAGTGGATGGTTTTGGCTGCCCATTTATCATTTTGTAGACCAACAGTGGCATGACGTTAACTGATGCCCCTGAGTCTACCAGGCAATTATGTACATTGTGGTTAAAAATTTCAAAAGTGAGGAGAAAAGGTGGATTCTTTCTCTTAGGCTTACCTCCTATAATTTCTTCCCCGATTTCTTTCTTCTTTGGGCTGATTGTCGATGGGTAGCCCCTCCTCTAATGCTTCAAGTGCTTTCAATAGATTTTCTTTCTGCTGCGGCACCATGCACATTTCAAATAATGAGATATTCGCCCTTACCTTCTTTATATCTTCCACAATGTCATAATCCATCTTAGGTTTGGTGGGATTTGGTTTACCATTATTTATTTTTTCTTCATTGGGCTTGGTAAACATGTTAGTCTGTCTAGGACCTTGACTGGTGATGGTAAATTCCATAATTTTATTAGCTGAGGAGTTATTTTGAAATTTCTTAACATTCCTTTGAAGTCTTTTAATATTTGGGAGCATGAGACTATTTTCTTTATCCAACCCTTGGCTTCTTGTTGTTACATTTGTTTCCAGGATGTCCTCGTGTCTCAAGACCTTTTCCTCCTCGACGTCAAACAATGAAACACAATCCCATAAAACCATGGTCTCATCCTCTTGTTATTTCCTTGATGTATTGTTGTCTTTCCTTTCTTCATCTTTATCTTTTGTCAATTTAGAATCCAACAGATGATTCATAACCAACGTCATTGAGTTTATCCATTGAGGACAATTCTTTTCAAAGTGGGGTTGTTGGTGGAAAGTGCAAAAATTGTCCATTCCTACCTCTGTTAAATTCATATATGCAGGATTGTGTGGAGGGGGTTGGGATTCATTGTTCTCTTCCCTTTTCTTGTAATAAGGCTTGTAGAAATTTTGGGCTTCCTTTTCCTTTTCCAAGTCTATGATCATGTTAGAAAGTTTCTGCATCATTTTTGCCATTCCTTCAAAATCTGGTGACTAATCTTCCTTAGGCTTGGTAAACAACAAAGCTTTCCTCCCCACATTTTTTTCTATTGACCGTTCGGGATAATCTTCAATACTTTCCCTTTCAGCCTCTACTCTCTCCGCCTCCTCACAGGTCTCCGCTAGCGTAGGCTTGGCCTTCATTTTGGCAAACATGGAAAACTTGGGTCCTAGAGCTGAGGTATAATATTCAATCAGGACTTTATCTAAAGGTTTGTCAGCTTCATAAAAATTCTTAAGATAGGCTGCAAATCTTTGGGTAAAACTGTGAACCTTCTCCTTTCTTTCTTTCTTTAAGGTGCATAGTCCTTTCATGAGAGTTGCATGAGTTTTTTGGGTTGCATACTTACTTCTAAAAATCCTCTCGAAGGTATCCCAATCAGGGAAAGAATTTGTAGGAAAACCAAAGTACCACGATGCTGCTACTCCTTTAAGGGTGTGTGGGAAAAGTATACAAACTACATCCTCATATTCCCCAGCCCTTAATCCTTCTATTGCCAGATAGAAACTTTGCAAGTGGTCATCTACTAGCATCTTCTCATTTGGGTCAAATTTGGGCAGCATCTTTTCAAAAGATTGAGGTAAATCATGCAAAGGAGGTGTTAGGTTTAAAGGTGATCTGGCTTTCCAGGAAGGTGGTGGATTCGGTGGGTTGGGTGGTTGATTTGTGTTTACGCCTGCCATGAGTCTGGGTGGAGAGTGAGGGGGTGAATGAATAGGAGTATGAATAGGAGAACTTTGAGGAGTATCCGGGCCTACTTGATTCAAAGTCTGTACAACTTCCTGTAAGGTTGTTTCTACAAGTTCTTCCAAATCCCAACCAACACTAAGTCTTCCAATATAGGACGATCTTTCCTTTTATATTCTCTTCTGGGAAATTCAGGGATAATCGACAATCCTCCAATCTTCTTCACATATGACCTAGTGTGTCTTCTCAAATATTTAACAACTTTGTTGTCGACAGAATACAAATTTTCTCTACCCCCCTCTTCAGGAATTGGATTGGAAAACAAACTGCCTCCTGAACTGTTACCGGTGGAATGATCTTGGGAAAATAGGTTTCCTCGGCCAGCCATGCACTGGCGGCCCTCCTTCTAGCACCAGAAACTGTTGAGCCCTGGAAATTTGCATGCAACAATAGCAAGGGATTCTCCCCAGTCAACGTTCCCAACTAGCCCGTGACTGTTTGGTGTAGGGAATCCGTCCAGTTTGCGATCTGGCTACCGTAGGTAAAGTAACAAAAATAGAAGGTTTTACCGGTTGCTGCCCGATCCACCATATATATTTTTGTATTTTTTTATTTTAAGTATGATATGCAAGTTCCTACCTAACATGCAGATTGATTGAGAATGAAAGGAGTGTTCACAACGTGATGCGCAGGTTCTTACCTCTCGTCTTAAACTCTCTCACATCTAAATCACACACAACTAGAAAATAAATACTAACTAATTTATCTCTAGAGAGCTAGACATTAATTCATGAGTAATGTAATACTGTTCACATGTTACAACAAATCACAGATAGTTGTTCCTAAAACCAAACACATAAGCATGAATAAAGATATACACGACAAGATGGCTCATCAACAGTTAAAACCTCCATTACTCATAGTGGAAAATATCACAGAATATACTAGAGAACATTCAGGCAAGAACATAGGTTCAGAAAGTTAGAATGCTCTCACATTTAATGAAACACAGTCGAAAACGAAATAGTTCCCCTTCAACATTGTTCATTTTATCACATTTGAACATTCCACACAGCACCTTCTCCAACAGGAAAAATTTGCAATTTCTTATTGTAAAACGAAGTAGTTCCTCTAACAAACAATAGTTCACAATTTTTTCCAGGGAAAAATCCCTTGTAAACTCTAAGTTTCCTATATTTACACCAAATTAGCCAACCCCTTGGGGTGCCCCAGCCGTGTGACCTTTGGGCTCCTCAAAACTGTCTAATATCACCATTTTGTCTTTTCTGTGAGTACTCATGATTCACTTCATGCGTTACATTTTCAGATTTCAACTTATGAGTACTTAACAAAATGGGATCCGCTCAGTAACTAACAGACCTTTCCAAGCTTGGGATTTTGTCACCATTGATTTTGCCTTGTCTTTCATTTGTCCTCCTTGAGATCCCGTTGATTTCAGTATGAACTCTACCTAACACTGTCTAGCCAATTTTCTGCTGCTTTGTCTCCCAACTATGCCTTCTCGTAGTAGTAATCTGTAAAAATCTCTTGAGTCCGTCTGCAATTAAGTGACATTTATCATTAATTAGTACTGCATCTTTTCAATAAAATCAAACTACATCAACAAACTGACTAGTCATCAAAAGAGGCCCTGTACTGCGCTCTTGTCATGAAAACCTTAACAAGCACCAAAACCATTGTCTCTCCCACAAAGGGGTTTAAAAAACTCACAAAACGACGGGAAGAGAAAAACTTATCAGCGGCTTAAAACAATAAAACCTCAGCCGGGTAGTCTTACTCATAGCCGCATCAGTGGGTGTCAAATAGGCAACGGGCTCTGTGAGACCGTTAAGTTTATCAGAGTTAGAAGAGCTAAAACCCAAACTCTAGGCGGAAAAGTTCCCAGTGGGCGAGTGGAAAGACATCAACGTCAGAAAATTAGTGCATTATACAGCCACAAGGGCAGAGGAGGAAAAAACTACAGACCCCCCGGTCCAAAGACAAAGTGACAAAAACCAAACAAAGCATTGGTGGGAGGAGCAGTTAAATGGAGGATACCTAGTTTGCTTGGGAGCCGCAAGGGCGAAAAATAAACAGATTACAGCCTCCGATCCAAACCATAAATTTGCTATGGCACAAAAAAAATGTAAAACTCTATGTTCGAAACAACTTAAGGTCTCACAGCGGTCCAAAACTTGTCTCACTTCCAAAACAACGGCTTCACAAAGATCAAATACCCCGACTCAACTTCGACCAAACTCCGATATTATAAACAAGTCAAACAATACGACGTGACATCGGAGAAGTCAAGATCCTCTTGCAGAATAATCATCATTTAGTTTCTGTAATGGAGGCTCCCTGAGGAAACATGGCCCCAATACGTTGTTTAAATGGCCTTCGAAACAGTGGCTAGCATGAGAAATAAGCTTTCGAGAACAAAGCAAGAAATCACAGCTCAAGGGAAAAAACCAAACTCTAGATTCTGCAACCCACAGTAGTTTCAAACATAAGCAATTTTCCAAAAATCATGAAGAGAGTTGACCTCAAAATAGTCCAAAATTATAGCAAAACAAAAAGAGTTCATAGATCCCAACGATTCTAGGAAATGCTAAAAATTAACAAGGGGGTCCAAAATTTGAAAATTTGGGAAAACAGTTGCAGCTGCAACACCTCCATAGTTTCAAATCCTCTCTCACATATTGAATCAGGCACATGCTAATAACCCTTATTGATACTACGAATTTATGTCCCATTACATATTTCAGTACCATCTGACAATGGTATATCATGCCCTTTGCATAGAGAAAAGTTGTTTCTTTAACAAGCTAACCTCTACTGGAATCACCCTTCCCAATATAATGTAATAAGATGATAACTCTACCGATAAAATCAATGATGAGAATATTCCTACGGTCCACACCGACAATGCCTATCACTCACCACAACTGTCACGAAAGACTCCTAAGCTACCAAACACTCCTCATGACCATATTCTTCCCCCTCCAACTTAGAATAATAATCACATCGGCATCATGTTAATTGATAATTTTCCTCCTTGATAGAGCATAAATTTAGTACTAAACATAACCCATCACGGGGATTCTATCCCCATACAAACCATTGGTACACAAAACACTAACATCATATCAGAAGATTATTTTTCTTTTTTTGACGAAGACATGCTAGAGGAATTTCTCTTTCCTTTGTATGAGGCCATAATGGAGGCCATGCATTTGAATTTTCCCCCATCGAGAATCATCCATCATAGGTCATCTTTCACATCCCCCATGGTATCCCAACAATACACCATTGAATCAAAATACTTCTTACCTTCGAAGCATGTTGACTGGTTCAAAAACCACATTCTTGCCCTTGATGTCTTTGAGGAAGGAAATTTCTCAAATCTCTCACCAAAAATTTATATTGACATTTCTATTACCCCTGGCATGAGTGGAAATATCTCAATGAGAGCCTATTTTTCATGGCAAGATATCATTGACTTTAAATCGCTCTTCAAAGAGATTAGGGATTTCTTTTCCTGGTCCTACACTAAAATTATTGGCTTAGACCCTGCTATTGTTAAACACGATATTAACATTTGGCCTGTCATTATCCCTCTTCAAAAAAATAAATGACATGTCCACCACTCTAAGGATCCCGCAATCAAAACTGAGATCAAGAAACTCCTTCATGCACAGTTCATTTATCCTATTTCATATACATCTTAGGTATCCATCTCGGTCCTAGTCAACAAAACGCAAGGCACCATTTGTGTATGTACTGACTTTCAGGATCTCAACCTCCTTTATCCCAAAGACAATTTTCTCACTCCTTTCACCAATAAAATCATTGACTCATGTGCAAGTATTAAAATGTTGTCCTTTATGGATGGCTTCTCCAGTTGTAATCAAATATGGATCTTCCTTCAGGATTGGTATAAAACCGCATTCACCACACCATGGGGATGCTTTTCCTATAAATTCATGCCATTTGGGATTAAAAACATTAGAGATACCTTTGAAAGAGCCATGGAATATGTGTTTAACAACCTAGCTGAGATCATCCTATCCTTACTAAATGACCTCACAACCAAGTCGAAATATGTGTAGACCAACTCCAAGACCTACGCACCATATTTTCACGATGCCACAAGTATAATATTTGGCTCAACCCTCTCAAATGCATATTTTGCATCCTCACTAGTTTCTTATTAGGATTCAACATCTCACCATCTGAAATCACAATGGATCCTTCCATTATTCAAGCCATCATGGAGTTACAACCCTCGCATACATGGTGCCAGTTACATAGTACCCAAGGGAAATCCAACTTTCTTTGTTTCTTCATCCTTGATTATGCCACTCAAGCTCATGGGATCTTGTGACTACTTCATAAATACATCCCCTTTCAGTGGGATGATGACACCCAAAATTATTTTGAAGTGATAAAGAAAGCTCTACCCTTATCCCCAATGATCTCCCTAACAAACTTTGACAAATATTTTATTCTTTATGTTTCAGCATCTTCTTGATTTGTGGCTAGCATCCTTGTCCAACAAACCGATGATAGTAATGAACATGTCATTTACTACACCAACAAAACCTTGGTTGTCCCTGTACTCAAATACACTCATGATGAGAAGCTTATATTGCTTTTTATCATTTCCATGCAAAAGTTATGCCATTACATCTTACCATGCAAAACCACCATCATTGTTGAATGCAATCCCATGCAATACATACTTAGTTGTTGGATCGTTAATAGTAAGATCTCACAGTGGATCATGATCCTATATGAATTTGATCTCGAGTTTGCAACCCCTAAAAGTAAAAATTCTTTTGATCTCATGGATCTTATTACAGACCTTCCTGCTACTACACTAGGTGAACAAGTGAATGGAAAATTTCCTAACAAGCTTATTTTCAACATCACCAGTGATGACCCTTGGTACAATGATATACTAACCTACCTAAAAAATCATAAATTCACTTTGTTAGCACTGTTTTTTAATCCTTGTGAGGTGGCAGAAAAGGAAAAATGGAGCAATCACATCCTAAAAATGCATAAAAAATACCATTCACAGATCGGCTAAAAATCATGCTAAAGGGGACTTTGCTTCTACGACGGTGATCGGGAGGTGAACCAGATCGACAGACAGAATGGTTTTCATGAATATCACATGCACGATCCAAATAGATTTTTTTTTTCGTGGAATGAGATTAAACGACCATAGTTTTCGAGGGCCAGGACCGACAAAGGACAGATCAATGGGTGAGATCAATTGCGTCGGTTCAAAGTGCTCCAGATCTTGGTTCTAAAATCCACGAAACGGATTAAAAGGAGGTTAAGATCAACAGTGTGGATTGAGCTGAAT
This sequence comes from Pseudotsuga menziesii, assembly GCA_001517045.1. NCBI lineage: Eukaryota > Viridiplantae > Streptophyta > Pinopsida > Pinales > Pinaceae > Pseudotsuga > Pseudotsuga menziesii. The sequence goes on along the minus strand of LPNX010013363.1, from coordinate 227,444 downwards.
AAATATCTATGGAAAGCGACATCTCCATTGATGGGACAAGTGCGAGACAAATAGCCTCAGGGACTCATGAAATATGACCTCCCGTTACATGTGAATGATAATGATCAAAGGTCTTCAGATCGAACAACTAGAAATGTTTCTGCCCAGTAAAATTTGCATGAAGTTTAGTCTGTGACAAAAAAGAAGGTCTTGCATACGGTCAAATCATTTCAAATGGATCCTATCGACGTGATATTCTCAGACAAGTATGCAAGAGGCCAAATTGATAGGTAATCAAACACCTTGATGCCATTGAAAAAAGTCTGTAGGAAAGAGTCAGCTCCACAACAAAAATGACCCTCTTGAAACCTAAAAGTTTGTTGTATTAAGCATGTGAAAATTGGGAAAGAACCCTAATAATTGAAAGCAAAAGGCAGATATGGTTTCCACACGAATAAGGGATATCCAACAAATGAGAAATATTATAATGTCGTCGTTCAAAAGGGAAAAGGGGTGAGGAACATCAAGTCCATGTGCCATGAGTCGAATGGGTGGTGATGTGATTTAATGCCAAAGGTCTCTTCTGTAACCAGTGTTGTAGCATCACAGCAGAACTAATGACGTGACTAGATTTTCAGTAGGAATATTGAATCCTAAACCCATGTTCTCGCATGTGTTGTCATCATGATACCCAATGGATAAGTGTGTGAAGGTGCTGGAAGGGTCCCCTCTTTTCTAGCTCTTTATAAATACCATGTTTCATAGCCATTGAGAGACGAGGATTAGGTGAATGTGGAGGAGGAACTAAGGTAGTTGAATGTTTGTCTACTGAGGATTTTGGGAGTTTTCAAAGAAGGTATGAAATTGATTTCTGGTTTTAAAAACTTGTCTGTCAGGGTGTGATATTGGTTGGCAAGCATAACCCCACATCCCTGTGCTTTCCTGTTTTTTACACCGAAAAGGCTCCAGCCATCAAGGTAGGGACATTCATTATATTAGAGAATCCTTCCAGCGTCAGCAAGTTCATGACAAGGAAATTCATCGCATTATATGGACCTCTTGATGCCAGTGAGTGCGTTACTGTCATAATAGAATGCCATAGCCTCATGGAGGCCATGCCTAGAATTTCCTATCCAATGGGCATCCCTCCAAATCCTCTAGATAGGGTTGCAATCTCCATAATCCTAGAACATGGTGACCGTTGCTAGTAGCAACCCATTGGAGCGAATGCTCATATGGGAGGAGAGGAAGTCCAAAGTATTCATCATCTCCTTTGTGAATTCTACTTTCCAACTTTATTTGGAGTGGTGATGAGGTTGGGAGCGTGCTATGATGTGTGACCTGCATAAGGATTCCCCTCCTAGGAGGAGGGAAGAATAAGAATGATGGGCCTCCTCAAAGACCTGTCACTATCAGAAGTAGTGCAGTTCTTCTTCAAGTCCCCTTGAATAACAATGTTACTAGGAGATGGGAGGACGAGACAGAGAGCTGAACATAGAAAGAACAAAAACTTTCTTGTTAGTTGTGAGTGCATGCAAAAAAGGTGCCTTTGAGCACAGAATGAACACAAACAACCTGAAAAGAGAAGGACACATTGCAGATCCAACAAGAAGGTAAATGGTTCGAGCCAAGTCACCACCAGGCCACCAAGGGATGTCTTGATCCATTCTTTTCAACACAAGTGATCCCTAGGCCAGAGACATTGCACTGTCATTAAGGATAGCATGCACGTTTTCTCCATAATGTTTTTTTTAATGTATGTAAACTATGGAGAATATGACATGTTCTAATATGTTAAAGTTCTGATCGTTATTGTAACTGACTTCTTTTCCTACTTCGAGGTTAGCCTTGGCGGCCTGAAGCACTATAAAAATATTCCTCGCCGAGGGAGAAAGGGTTGTTTTTGGTTGGAATCTAAGAGATTTTTGGTCGTTATGTAATTTGACCCATTTTTAATACAAGAAACAGAGTCAAATGATGGCCTTTAGATGTAAGAATTCATGTGTATTTCTTAGTTGCAATCTGTGCTTTTCTTCCCTTACGTTCATGTACCTCCTATTTCTTCTTTGTATTATGTTTTCTTCGTGTCCTTGATGTAGTGTATAATGGCTCATAATTCATGTTCCCATGCTCTAGCTGTTGTCTCGGATGCCCACCAAAAATTTCTTCCAAAGTTGGTGTAGAATTCATCTTTGTGGTGCTCTACATCAATGGGATGATTTGTTCCTCATTTATCACCAGACCCTAACATATTGACCATGATCGAAGTGTTATCTTTCTCTTATGGACATTATCCACACATACTACTCTACATTTCTTTATATTTGTGACTCCATAACCCAATATATCTCGCCTTGTTTCCATCTCCAACCTCTGAAATTCATCTCGTGACAATATAATCTGCCCTTGTTATGTATTTGTGAGAGATCCCTCTTTGGAATCGAAGAAGATAGCTCCCTTTCCTAAAGCAGTTCTATTGTTACCCCGGGGTCCGCCTTCCCGCAACCTTGGGTGCAATTTTGGGTGCTAACACACTCCTCACCTTTCTCATGAGGACAGATGAGGCATTCATCATCAATCCCCTTGGTACCTTCTTCTTGGATACGTCCTCTATTGTCACGATAATGACAATATTTTACATTGTTTCTTATCTCATAGCGAGGTGGAGCAAGTACTTAACAATTTCCACAACAGTTCCTTTGGTGGCCACCTCTTGGGATTGGACACTATTGAAAAAATTCTTTGTGATGTATACTTTTGGCCCTCCAGATTCAAGGATTATGTTTATACCTTTAAAAGGTGTTCCAACTGTCAGGAATTCAGCTGTAAGACAAGATCCTCCCCTGCTCCCCTCCATCCTATCATCACTATCATCCCCTTCTACAAATGAGCCATTGAATTCATGGGATTTCACCCATCCTCTATTCAAGGTCACAAATACATCATCGACATGGTAGACTACTTCACAAAGTGGGACGAAGCCATTCCTACCTTTGACTACACAACCACTACTCTTGCTATGTTTTTCTTTAGCCATGGCATCACACGGTTTCATGTCCTAAATTATTTAGTCTCCGATACTTAAAAACATGCGTGGAATAAAAATTTTGAGGATTTATCCTTTCTTCTAGGATTCAAACATGACTTCTCTACCCCTTACTAACCTCATGTCAATGGATAAGTAGAAGTTGTCAATAAGGTTCACAAAACTATGCTCCAACACATAGTCAATAAGAACAAGTATAATTGGAACGGCATGCTCATCCCCACCCTATGAGACTACTGTATATCAGTAAAACAAACTACTAGATTCACATTTCTTCACTTGGGACATGGTATCAAAGGTTTCCTATCTAGCGAGTGCCAGATACCAACCCTCCAATAATCTATCAAATTGCTACCCGACAAGCCAACATTGGAACAATGGTTGTTCATATTCGAACACCTTAATGAAGAACGATGATATTTTCTAAATATCAAATAAGCCATGAAAATTCCATCTAGAGCCAAATATGACTGTCATGTTCTTCCATGTACCTTTAGAGAGGGAGAATTTTTTATAGTATTCAATGCTATAAAGGACTCCAAACCAGGCCCAGGAAAGTTTTTGTTCAAGTTGAAAAGACCCTATGTCATTCAACTCTATCTCCCCAATGAGGCATATGTTTTGAAATATTCTGAAGGCCTAATCCTCAATAGCCCTATCAATGGGTTGTATCTGAATCATTTTTATCAATAAAAGAAACACCCCACAGATGAGATGTTATTTATGTATTGTACATACCCTTTTCATGTCCTTTACTATAGTTGTGTATGTGCATCATGTGTGTATTATTAACCAAGAACATCAAGATTTCATACACCATCGACAATAATGAAATAATTCTACCATAGGTATTATCATAGAACTAGCCTCTCGGCACCACTTTTCCCTTCTAAGGATTGTAGCCTTGACACACTTTTTCCATTATAAGAAAAAGACTCCATCCCATACAATCATCAATATTCCAGTCTTGATATTCCATCAACATCATTACTGCAAACCACTCATTTCCCCAACATCAAACCTCGTCATCATCAGGAATCCATGATGTTGATTCCACCACAGGTCTAGGGATTTGTTCACCTAAGGAAAAAACCCACGTAAAGTAAATTATTTTATAGTTGTACATTTACTCCCCCACCTCAAGCATGATTTAATGCCTCCAAATTCCTTGGCGCCAATTACAAGCAATATTAATCATGGCCATCTCATGCCTCCATGAGCATTAACCCTTCGACAAATACTCATTGTATCATCACCCCTGTGAAGATATCAATGGGGTTCCCTTTCTTTAACATGACCAATTCTATTCAATTATTACTGAAGGAACACTTTTCATGCAATTATTCATGGGGCACCCATCTTTGCATTTGAAAAACAACCCTCACTTCATCTTGGAAAAGGTTCCTCGACCCACTCAAAACTATGGAAACCCCACTCATCATCAAAACTGACTCCCTAATTCACCTAAAACTATAGGAGTCTCACCCATCATGAAATTGGTCCCCTAAAATTCACAATATAGAAGGAACCCTACCAAATATTATTTATGTACAAATAGTTCCCTAATACTCTCAAAATCGTGTGAACCGCCCATTATTTTGGAAACAACCCTTGTTCACCTTTTATTGATGTTGTTGAGTCTCCATTCCCCCTGCATTGTCATTTTTTCCAGTCACCATACCCTCAATATTGTGTCATCAACAAAAATATTCATCTCTACTTTGTCTCCCTCTATTACACTCTAAAGAATGCTACCATTAAATAATCCCCTAATTAACATCAATCAAAAAAATTCATGATCCCCATGCTTATTAGCCAGTATTGTGTCAGGTCAGTCAGTCTTACAGTTGGTTACAACATGATCTTCATTCACAAGGTAAGACCCCCCATCTTATTGAATTCTTCTTCTCTAATTGACATCAAATCCTCATATTCTGAGATTTGAAGTTGTTACATTGGTGCCTTGGGATTCCTTTCAATCACTACAAGGAATCACCTTGAACTAAGTAAGGAAAGTCATTAGTGCTCCTTAACTTAGTGGTCTCTCTTATGCTTGATGTCAACACATCTATTGCATCAAAGGAGTCATAAATTTCAAGGGTAGAAATGTTCACATTTGAAAATAATGGTAGCAACATATCTAGTACAGTGCAATATTCACTTAGTGGCTTCACGAGTAATTTGAACACCCACCCTCATGGGATTCTTCATATTATTGATAGTACTGGTTCTTTGACACTAGTAATGTTCATCCTAGGTTCATGTACTTTCACATGGTTGAATCTATATTCAACCATATCTTAGTATTTTATGAGGAAACCCTCAGTACCTTTGTTTCATAGCCATTATGGCCATCTTCACAAGCATGAGAATGCCCACCTTGTTTGTATAAAAATAGCACTTTCAGTTACCAATCCACCAAAAATCTCCCCCCTTACAAAATGTCTATTCATCCACCTATGTTTCCAATGATTTCAAGAGAAAAAGAGACAACAAATAAAGAAATTATGATGCATTATCGGCTCTACAGTACCTTTTGAACCTCATACATTGGGGGCATTTGTTATCACATAAATCTCACACATGTGAAATTTCTGCAATTCACATGGTAAAGTGTCATCTACATTCAACATGCATCCAACCAAAGAAATATTCACAAAACCTAAAGAGCAGCTTGAGTCCAAACATTCCCCCAAAGCAGTCAAAATAAGCTACCGTACAACTAATAGTTTGTTTATAAATGTGACAACGTGTATTACTAGTGCAACACCCGTGCAACAGCATGGATTTCCCTTCAATATCCATGAAAATAACACAAATGGTGATATCTCACCCACTATAGGCACATTAAAGGATCATGAAAGCTCCATTATCTCCAATAATTTGAATTTTGTCTCTTCACACACTTGGTTTCCTTAAATGGTCTCTCTTGTGTATCTTGCAGCCACATCATGGATCATTGGGTTCACATTGGGATCTTGTTATTTATTGGCCACTTCTTGGACTATAAAATAAATCCATGGGAATGCTAATTGTAAGGAAGAATTTAGAGCAAGGTTATGTTGTTGGAATTCTACTTGAGCTCCCTTATAGCTCAGCATTTACCTCTTGTCTAGCATTCATCAAGCTCCCTTGCCTCCTTCCTATAATGGGAAAGTGTTCTCCTCATTTTTTCTTAAATCCACTTGACATCTAGTGTGGACTAAATATACCTCCATTAGAGGGATTGTTTGCCTCCATTTGGAGCTCACATCTCCAATTTGTTGTAAATGCTTGACCATTGGGAAATATAAGAAGTGGTTTGTGTTAAATATATAGCATCAGAAGTCATTCTCCAGACTTGTGGTTTGTATCAAGTCCTATATATATCTTCATGTTTTGACATGGTGATGGTTGTATTTATAAATATTGTGGTTTGTATCAATACTGGAAAGTTGTGGTTTTTATCAATACTGTCGACGTGTTGTTTGTATCAAGTCCTATCTATCTCCTCATATGATGAGGCTATTATACTATGTGATGTATTAATATTCATGGTCACTAATTGCTATAAGTATCCTTTAGGGATTATCTACCCATAGACTGATATACTTTAGCATATGATTATATGGCTCGGGGTTATATGATATGATTTTCAGTACATAATAATTATTCTGATTATGATATTATAAGATGGATAAATAATTAAATACACATATGGACCATGTAGTAATTAATTATGATAATGAGATAAAGTATAAATAAAGAGAAAGGATTCGAATTTCCTATATTTCCCTCCAAGTGAACTCTAATTGTAAAGGATTCAGTAAATACTCGGCTGTAATATAGCATGCATCAGTTAACTAAGAAGATCAATGAAAAATTTAATAATAGAAATTGAAAATAGATGGCTCTAATTGTGAAGAACCAATGACATTCAGTTAAAATCCTAACTTTATGGTCATACACTTAGTTCAAGATTGAGTTCAATTCAATCAATTCACATTCAGTTCAAAGTCAGTTAAAGCTAATTATAGAAGGAGGGATCATATCTTATGCATGATGGAGAACCCTAAGTGCCAGTGTGGAACTTATAACTAGGAAGGGCAGTAATGTTTGCATGGAGGGAGTTCTAGTTAATATCTTCCTTGTGTATGTTCTAGGATATGATTCCAATATATTTATTCAGTCTTCCATTCGCTACCTTTTGCATGTTTAATGTTTTGACTTGTTAATAAAGTTATAGGAACTTAACAAATTCATTAATAGTTTTGTATTGGGTCTCACTTCTCTACTACTAAGGTGATATATCTTATCAAGAAATTTGCGTATGTGTTATAAAACATTCTCTGCAAATCTATCTATCATACTCCAAGAATTGTTGGTTTTTTCATCCTCCGTGTTTGGAGGGTTTTCCCAGGGTATATCTTTTCTCTTATGTTTGATTGATTTATGTGGATGATATATTTATGATTTATATGTGGATGATATATTTATGTGGGTGATTTATGAGATTCATATGTGTTGAAATTAATTAATAAAAATTTTAAATTTCAAGCATCTCTGATTTTGCTCAAACATTCACATGTATCAGAGCATAGGAAGTGAAGGAGATTAGTTTTTTTCAACAAAATAATGTTACATATATCTTGAAGAGTTGAGAGAAATATTGCAGCCATGACATCAATCTTTGTTCAACTGAAAGACTTCCTTGAAGGTACTTCCAACTTTAACAGATGGAAGGAAATAGTGTTGAATATTCTTGAGGAGCATGCTATTAATTCATTAATGAAATTGGTGGTAGAGGAATGTATTACTAATGCAAGGAGATTAACTACAAATATAATCAAGCAAATTCTAACAGGATCATATATGAATCAGTGAAAGATAAGCTCATGTCAGTGATCACACCAATGAAGATGGAAAAGGAGTGCTTTAAAACACTCACAAACTTGGATAAGAAGAAGGCCCCTACCTAAAAGAGGGATTTGAAGAACAAGTTGTGAAACCTAAATATAAAATATGAGTTTATAGAATCCTTCTTCACAAATATTTTACAAGTGAAATATCAACTATCAAGCATCAATGTGGTGATAGATGAGGATGACCTTATTCAAACCACCATCGATGGGATCCCTTCCTCATGGGAGAATGTCTTAGTAGCAGTAAATGGAAGAGAAGAGTATCCCAAATTCAACATATTATGGCATGATTTCATTCAATAAGAGGGGATCATCCAAATAAAATCTATGTGCACTAAAGACGATAATATTTCCCTCATGGCAAGAATGAAGAAAAGGAGCAAATAATTCGCTTCCAATAAATTATTCCATGAAAAGAAGAATTTCACAAAGTATTTCCTAAGGGATTTTATAAATAAAAACTTCAATGCTACTATTGTCCAAAGAAGGGCCAATTTGTATAAGATTTCTTTATTAAGAAAAGAGATCAAGGAAAGAATCATGCTTCTATGCTAGTAGAAGAATAAAAGTAAGCACCTGAGGAGAATGGAGAAATAAGGGAGTATTAACTTGTATTGGATTGTTCAGATCTATAATCAGAAGTGAATATACATGTCTAATTGACATTGGTGCATCAAAGCACATGTTATGGTACAAGGTCGCAATCTCCAACATAAAAGAAAAGAAGTTTGCATGCATTGTTGAGTTAGGGGATAACTCAACATACTCAATCCAAGGAGTTGGATCTACATCATTCCAATTGAGTTTGGGATATGTGTTGCATGTGGAGGAAATTATTCTTGTACTAGGACTAAAGAGAAATCTACTTTTAGTTTTTTTTATTAAAGATAAAGGCTTCCAAGTCATCTTCATGGAGAATCATGCATACTTATGGCTGAAGAATCAAAGCATTGATTTTGATGTTTTCATTTGATTTCTAGAGGGAGGACTTTACAAGGTCCCAAGAAATTATATTTGAGACATGGTACATCACACTATCATCCCATGTGATCTTTGGCACATAAGTCTTGGTCGCCTCCACTTTCAAGCACTACCCAATTTATACCGAATGGTGAAAGGTATTCCTAGATTTGAGGTTATGCATGATAATATATGTTGGGGTTGATAATTAGGAAATAATGTTAAAAAGAAGTTTCCTAGCATACATATTATATATAAAGGTATTTTATATTTATTTCAGTCAGATGTATGTGGTCACATGTCATCCCCTTCCCTAAGTGGATATCTCTATTTTGTATTTTTCATTGAACATTTCTCTCGTAAGGCTTGGATTTATTTTATGAAAGCAAAAAGTGAAAATTTTAGGAAGTGTCAAGAATATAAATCCTTAGTATAGAATCATACAAGTAGTCACACTCAATATTTAAGGTATTATTATGGAGGGGAGATTGATTCAAATACTTTTAATGAATTTTGTAGCGATGCATGGATTTGTAGACAATTGACAGTTCCTTACAACCCTCAACAAACTGGGGTTGCGGAGAGAGAATAGAAATGTCTATGAGGCTGCAAAATTCATGTTACATGATTAAGATGTTTCTAATTATTTATGGGAAAAAGAAACTAGTACATCAGTGTACATTCACAACATAAGTCCACATTCCATTCTATAAGAGAAAACACCTGAAGAGGTGTACACTGGTGAGAAACCAAACATTTCACACCTAAGGATTTTTTAGGTGTCTAGTATATGTTCACATACAAAATGAAAAGAGAAAAAAGATGAAACCTTCAATAAATAAGGGAAATTTTGTGGGATATAGTGAGACCTCCAAATAATTTATAATATGTGTACTTGGTGAGAGAAGTATTGAGGTTAGTCGAGATGTGACTTTCCATGAGGAAGTTGTTTTCAAGAGATAAAAAGAGATTGCATATGATACAAATACTGAGCATCATGAGACTCCAATATCAGAGGGTTTTGATCATGATTATTCCCTTTCTGATGTTCAGAGGGAGAATCTACTAGAGCATTCAGAGTTACATGACATTGATGAACCGGTTGAGCTAGTTGATGAACCTCCTTCAAAGAGGAGGGTTGCATGGTGTCAATATGTACTGAGAGATGTTGAGAAGCATGGAGCACTAGTAGGATATACCTTAGAGAGAAATAAACATGACAGGTATACTAGATATGTTTCATTGATGAGTGACATTAATGACTTAGAGCCTTCATCATATGAATAAGTTGTAGTGTAGTTAGTATGGAAAGATTCTATGAGAGAGGAATATCAATTGATACTGAAGAATGGTGTCTAGGAAATTTTCCCCATACCTGAGAAGAAGTTAGTTATTACTTATGGATGGATTTACAATATAAACCAGCGTAGATCCAAATCCTAGGCTCTATCAAGCACCGAGATGGATCAAATATCTCGAGGTGCAAATCTCTTCTTAGGTATCCATTGATTTGATTCAAACCAAAAGACACATCTTTTTATTTAAGGTCCACATATAATTTTATTATTATTAATATTTAATATTATTTATGACCGACATATAATATTTTTTATTATTTTTTATTTTGTTAGGAACCAACATTGCATCATTTACCCACACTTGGTTTTAAAATCATATGCAAAGCTCTTTTACAATCATGGGTTGTTTAGGAGGCCTTGCACATGGTCTTAAAACCATTTGCAAGGCCCTCCTAAACCATGTACAATAAAACCATGGGTTGTTTAGGAGGCCTTGCACACGGTTTAAAAACCATGTGCAAAGCCTCCTAAACCATGTACAATAAAACCATGGTTTGTTTACAATGCCTTGCACATGGTTTTAAAACCATGTGCAAGGCCAACATTTTTTTGTGGATAATTCAATTTTGTGTTTTTTTCATGACCCACATATTTTTTTTATGGATAATTAATTTTTTACTTTTTATTGTTTTGTTAGGTAAGAAGATTACAACATCTCCCCCATGATAGATTGTTTTTGTGGCCAACATTTATTTTGGCCTATTAGAAAATTTAGTTTTTATTAATAAAAATAACGTTACGAAAGTGATATTATTTTTTATTTTGTGTTACAAAATCTCTCCCATAATATTCACTATCACTATTATTTTTTTCCTACATGTTACAAATTTTACATCACGTTACAAGATCTCTCCCATAATATTCACTATCACTATTATTTTTTCCAACATGTTACAAACGTTACTAACCTTACATCACGTTACAAGATCTCTCCCATAATATTCACTATCACTATTATTTTTTGTCGACATGTTACAAACGTTACTAACGTTACATCATGTTACAAGATCTTCCCCATACTGGGTTGTAGAGCACCTCTCAGCAAAATCATGTTGCAAGTGGCAGTGTGGACAAATACACAACCATATTTGTTACCTGAGGCTTCTCCCAGAAGAATGACATTGATTATGAGGAGACATTTTCTCCTATGGCCAAATATACAAGAATTAGATCAGTGATTTTGTTGCATTAGTATTGGGATGAAAGCTTCACTAGATGAATGTAAATACTGCCTTCCTCAATGGTGAGGTTGAGGAAGAGGTTTATATTTAGTATCCCAATGGATTCGTGATTCATGGGAAGAAGTCCCATATATGCAATTTGAAGAAATCCTTGTGTGGGTTAAAGCAAGCTCCCCAAGCCTGGTATGCCATAATAGATATCTACCATCAGAGACTAGGTTTCTCAAAGAGTGAAGTAGATCCAAATTTTTACTTCAAAGTATTGGAGAATCAACCCTTGATACAAGTTCTATATGTTGATGATATATTCCTTATTGGAGAGGAAATATTGATTGTTAAGTGTAAGAGGGAGATTACCTCAGAGTTTGAGATGAAATAATTAAATCTGATGTACTACTATCTAGAGCTTGATATTTGGAAAAGAAAATATGAGATATTTTTATCTCAAGGGAAGTACAGTGTGGACATATTGTACAGATTTAGCATGATGGATTGTAAATCCATGAGTACTCTGATGGTTTCCAATTTGAGGAAACTTCATGAGACTAATATTATATCATATCCAGTGGACCCCACTTTATACAGATAGTTGATAGGCTCGCTAATGTACCCAATACACTCGAGGTCATACATTTTCTATGCAGTTAGAACTTTGATTTAGTTCATGGAATATCCTAGACAGAGACATTGGGTTGTAGCAAATCATGTTTTTAGGTATCTCCATGGCACAATTTCTTATGGACTTAGGTATGAATCCAATGGAGAAGTGTTACTACTTGGATATTCTGATTTTGATTGGGTGGAAACATTGTAAACTGAAATAGCACTTCAGGTTACTATTTCATCTTGGGTTCTGCTATGATTTATTGGTCTAGAAGAAAGCAGGGCTTAGTTTCCCAAGGTACCACAAGGACTGAGTACATTGCTGCTAGTACTAATTGCAGAGAATCAATGTTGCTGAGAAAGATCTTGGGAAGATTTTTCAGTAATAATATTAAGCCTACAATGATTAGGTATGACAACCATAGTCATATCAAGCATTCCAAAAATCCAGTGTTTCATGAAAAGTTGAAACACATAGAAATGTATCATCACTTCATTTGAGATATGGTCCAGAAAAATATTGTGAAACTTCAATACATACTTAATATATAATCTTGGTATGCCATTGAATGTCTCCCTCATTGATAGGGAGTGTTAAATATACAACATCAAGAGTTATTCTCTATACTTGTGGTTTGTATCAAGTCAAACTTGTGGTTTGTATCAATCCATATCTATATACTCATGTTTTGATGTGGTGATTCTTGTATTATATGTCTTGTGGTTTGTCTCAAGACTAGAGTCTTGCGGTTTGTATCAAGAATGCCGACTTGCGGTTTGTATCAAGTCCAGACTTGTGGTTTGTATCAAGTCCTATATGTGTCCTCATATGATGAGGTGGTTATACTATGTGATACATTGCTAGTCATGGTCACTAATTACTATAACTCTCATTTAGGGATTAGCTACCCCTATAGTGATATACTTTAGCATGTGATTATATGTCCCCAGGTAATATGATATGATAATCAACATGGAATAATTATTATGAGTATGATATGATAATATGTATAAATAATTAAATACACATATGGACCATGCAATAATTAATTAATGATAATGAGATATAGCATAGATAAAGAGAAATTATTCGAATTGCCTATATTTACCTCCAAGTGAACTCGAATTATTAGGCTTCAATCAAGCCTCAGTTGTAATATAACATGCATTTGTTAACTAAAAAGATCCATGCAAAATTTAACAATAGAAATTGAGCATAGATGGCACTAATTGTGAAGCATCAATGACATTCAATTAACCTCCTAACTTTATGGTCATACACTCAGTTGAAGATTGAGTTCAGTTCAATCAATTCACATTCAGTTCAAAGTCAGTTAAAGTAAATTATATAAGGAGGGTGCATATCTTGTGCATGATCGAGATCCTAAGTGATACCTTGGAACTTATAACTAAGAAGGGCACTAAGGTTTGCATGGAGGGAGTTCTATTTAAGATCATCCTTGTGTATGTGCGAGGAGATTATTTCAAGATAGTTCTCAAGTCTTCCATTCACTACCTTTTTCATGGTATATGTTTTGACTTGTTGTTAAAGTGTTAGGCACTTGCAAATCTCATTACCAATGTTGAATTGGATCTATCTTCTCTACTACTGAGGTGATATCTCTTATCAATAAATCTGCTTATGTGTTGTAAACCATTCTCTGCAAATATATCTATCATACTCAAAGAATTACTGGGCTTTTCATCCTCTGTGTTTGGAAGGTTTCCCCAGGGTATATCTGTCATATCCCCACACTTTGACCACCAAAAGTGTTGACCATGATAAACACCTAAGGGTTCTAAATGATATTATTTAATTACCCTAGGGAAAAATTCTAAAATAATTATGTAAGAGGCTTATACAAAGTTTTATTTATTGTCATTTTTAAGTATTATGAAATTAATTATGTGGAAAATAATTTTTCATTAACAGGAGGGCCACTTGGTTAAAACAACTTGTCAAGGAAGAAATAGAATCGGTCATAGGACTGAAAAAAAGATAAGAAAAGATGTCAAACACAAAAGAGGAAACTTTGGTCCAAGGTAGGGTGTAGTTTTCATTCAGAGACTCAGTCACAAGAGAAATAAATTCAGAAAATTTTTTCATAAGGAAAAGCAACAACTCTATGGCGTAGTTTCCATTCTGGAGTTCAGTGACAAAAGCAGACAATGCGGGAAAAGTTGCCATAGGGAAAAGTAACAACTCTGGGACAAGGAGGGCGCAGTTTCCAAGCTAGATGAAGGTGGATGACAATGAAATGTATTTCTTGTATCAAACATGCTAATTTCCTCCTGGAGGGCTAATTCATGGCTAGGGTTAGGGTTTTAGCAAGATAAACCTGCTCAATAAGTGGTTGGCTTTCCCAACAAGTAACCAGAGGTTTATTTAAATATGGTGGGAGATACATTAATCAGTTTGGATGTTTATTATTTTTATGCTGATGAATCTAAGGATTCATGTCTGATTTTTTTGCCTCGAGTTCTTGGGAGATGCGCCCCAATGTTCTCATTCCCTCTCTCCTCTTCCCCTCTTCTCCCCTTCTTTTTGTAGATGACTTGAGATAATGAGGATCCCATCAAGATCTGATAAAAATATGTAGATGATTTCCACTTATGAATATCTGTATGGGATATTAAGTTTCTTTCCCGTAGAGCTTCCTTGATTAAATGCTCATGAGAAGTGATTTTTGTGCCCAACTAGTGGGGTATTTGACTGTATAATGTAATGGGAGGATGCTAATGTCCATAGAAGGAGTTTTAAATGTTATGATATTATTAATTATGATGTATTTTACTATTTTAAACTCTATTATCAGGTCTAATTACATTCTGGTACGAAATTCATGAATTAATGTACACCCTTGCTAGATGACTAGGAAAATTTAACTAGTCTTACAGTTTTTGTAATTCTAAGGGTTTTGTATTTCCAAATTTAATGAAATAATTTTATGGAGGTTTTTAACTTTCCCCACTATCCATACCAACATTTATACATATTTTTAGTTTAGTTCTTACCTTTTTTGGGTATCCTTCTTTACGCAGGGCGTCCTTGGGCCAAAACTGCCTATTTTTCCCAAACCTTCCCAAACAACCCCATATCACTATGAATATGTTCATGACTATATGAAAATAAATTTAATACATTTTATCAGTCATAACACACCTATATACCTTTCCAAATCCCTTTGTTGATTGGATTTGAAAAAGTCTTCCTAGTTTCACGGTTAGGTAACCGAGAAGCGTGGCAGTAGGTTTCAGTGGATGATGATTCTAAAACATAAATATTCCCTGATATAATTTTGTTGGGGAATATAATTTATCATTCCTAAAAGTTTACTTTATTTCTTTCCACAACCCGCTTCCCTGTTTGCAAAAGTATCCGCCACATTTCTAGTTTTTTCCTAGTCTCAAGAGCTTTCTGATTCAGTGCAATTTGCATGTAATATTTTGTATTAAAAGTTATATTAGAGATAATATTATGATACGATTAAACAGAAGGTAAATTACATTAATATCATATTTCTGAGTTCATTTTCAAGAATCCTTTCATTTTGAGTTTCTCCAGTCAAAACTAGTAATTTCCTAGCACCTGGTTTGACAATTTTTTGCACCAAGTCTTTGTCTAGATTTAGTATCTTTGGAATATGATGCAAGGATATTAAAATGGAATCAGTGATATTTCCTTGGATTATCCTATGTAAAAAATGGTCTATGTTTACTAACATTGTAGATCACTAAGTCAAGTTGCAGCCATGAGGGCTCCTGCCAATGATTGAAGAAGACCTCGAGCAGTTTGAGGAAGCTGTAGTACCTCAGGTAGATTTAGTAGTTTGCTCAGATTGAATATTAATGTAAAAATCACATGATTGAGCTTATTCATTTATAATTCTATATTCAGCTCGCTCTAGTACTCACGCTACTATCTCATGTTTTGACAATTGGGACTCTATCTCCTTGACCTTTGGCTCGTTCTAACTCGACAGATATTCAAACAGGTTCTTGTGTACTGTAACATGTACAATATATATTATAATGGATTTATCACTGATACATTCAATCTTAGATATTCTCTCTTCTCTTTTTTGTATCATGTCTTGGAGTTTCTTTAAGTGTTTCTCTCTGGCTAGGAAATCCTGCTTTGGGATACTTGCTAAAATCTAGCAGTGATGGTGGATTGAACACATTCCTCTGTAAAAATCAGTACACTTCTCTATGGTTTTATCAATGGATTTGTTCAATCACACTACTTATTTGTAGCTAAAATTTAATATGGCCAACTCCATCTTGATACTTCTAGAGGTTCTCTGCAGCATGTATACTAGGAAGGTTGAATGAGCTCCAATCCAAGCGAGTTGGATTCGCATAATTTCTACCATGTCGAAAAATTTCTTCTGGAACTCTACTACACTTTGTGCTATCTCTTTCAAACTTGCTTCAATCTATTTAACTCTGTACATTTACCCAACCAACTTCAACAAAATTTGATTCAATTCTTTATGCAACAAAGATGCTTGATTTCATAAAGGAGCAATATCCAGTTGTTTCTCCTTTGCTTCTTGGAGTTGCTCATTTAGCAAATTGTTTCGATATTCTAACTCCTCCACCCTTTTGTCAATTGCATCACCTTTATTCTCTAATTCTGAAACTTTCTTCTCAAGATCCATTTTTCCCCTTGAGTGATATTAATTGACAGTACCAAAGCATCCTTGTCAGATTACGAAATCTGGCATGCCTCTTTAAATTTATCTAGCTCGGTGAGACTATCATCATGTTTTATTTTTAGGATTTGTTCTTCACCTCTTTATTTCCTTAAAGTTTCCCTCATTTGAGACATCTTCTCCTTATATTGTTCCAGATCATCAACCATTTTTTCAACATTATCTACATTGGCGAGGGCGAAGGCTACACCTGCCATTGCAAGGAGTTTAGGATCCTTGTTAGTCCCATGCACAACTATTTTCTCAGTTACCATGACTCCTATATGCCTCTTTCCAGTTTCCACCATATTTTTGGTTCTCATGATAATCCTTTTCTTATTTTTATAATAGAAATTTTTATTAAGTCTAGCTACCGCCTACCGCTGAGATGGAGTGAAAGGAATTAGCCCAAATTCTAATGCGGGAGCTAGATCCTTTGTTGTCATGCTGCTTGATGGAAAAACTAGATCGATGGGATCATCATGAACCTATCCCTGCTCCTGACTCTCTCGATCTCAATCTTCTTGTTCTTTCTACTTAAGTTTCTCAGCTGCCTTTCCCGCTACTTCTTTTGCTCGTTCAGTTGCTTCCTTCTGAATTTTTTGAGCCTCCTCCCATATTATCTACTCTTCTTCTTCTTTCCTTTTCCTATTTTCCTCTTCTTTCTTTTTTTGATTTTCCACTTCTGCTAAGCATTGATCTACTTCTTGAGACAACCTGTGGGCTTCTTCTTCTCTTTTCCTTGCATCTTTTTCCTCTTGTTTTTGCTGCTCGATAGCACTACTACTGCCTCCTTTTCCACCTACAATCTTTATTTTATTCTTGAATCTTTGACTCAAGGATGTCATATTGTGAGCGTTGTGGAAAATCTCTTCATCTTTTTCCTAGTAGTTTGTGTATTTGAAGTGTACTCCCACTGACGCACAGTAATCTACAATCTTGTTTGCCGAATCATTTTTGTGGAAATTTTTTTCCCCAAAATGAAACTACTATAATTCCTTCACAAACTCGAATGCACTCTTTACTTTGGAAAACTTGTAACTGCCTATATAGAATGGCAGAGGTGGATGCACAATATTTTTTTGATCAAACAAGAAATTCCCAATCCTGTCTATATAAATTTGCCTCACCACCTCCTTGTGTACAACATAATCATTGGCATACTTTGGAAATAGGGAATGGGCTCTAGATCCCCCAAACATCCTTATGTACAAGCCTTCTTAAAAAATATAATAGTCACCATTCTCCTCCACTACTTCTAATGTCTTTTCAGACATGCAATCGCACTCTATGAGGAATATTAGCTTATAGAGTGGCATTATGAAGTATTCATAGATGTTCTTATAAAAGCTATGATATCTATGGGCCTAGAAGAGCTAGTATGCAGAATAAACAGGGGTCTTTATTTTATCCCATTTGCATTTCAGCATTGGGAACTAGTGAGTCACATAAAATGCAATCAACCAGGAAAGAGCTCATGTAGAATTCTGATTTATTTTGAGACATACCGCCAAGTGTTGCAGTGAGGCATGAGGATAAGCTGTGTGAGACTACATCATCCCAGTTGAAAATAGTGCCCTTGGTGGCTACAAAGTAAAACATTGGTACCCATCCTATCTTATAAAATTTTCCATTTGCTTGGCCAAAAATTCGGGTCAGCATTAAAGCTATAAGCCTGTATGGGGTATGTAAATTCTCTGTTTCATACTCCCAAGTAGGATTTGTACAGAACTGCTTCTCGTGGATCATCATCTTCTTTATATAGTAAAAAATATCCAGGTCCAACTCCTTCAACCATTTTTTCGTTTAAATAAACTTGAGCTACGGATAGCTTGCACGCTTGAGCTGCATATGTCGGACTATAAGCAACAAAGCCTTACCCATTTACATATTCCATGATCATATTGATTACATCTATCCTTAGAAGTATCCAGCCGATGACTGCAGAACATAGAAAAATTTCAGGGTGAGTGGCCGCCTTCATCATAGTTGACCTCTTTATATTTATATAGATTGGTTTATCTTCCAAACCTGCCACTGGAACAGTGTGGTCTTTGATCATTTGATATATCTGACCCCATCTAAATTTTGGATCAGCTCCAGTCAATGGTTTAGTATATCCAGATATGATTTCTACCACCGTGACAACCTCCACATCCGAATCATCTTCCACGGCCTAGACCTTCATTTTCCCTCTTTTGGGAATGGTGATAAATAAATATTGAGGTTGTCAAAACCATCAAAACAAGTCTCATATGCATATATATATATATATATATATATAACTAAAAACAGCATGAACTCATATTAAACAACAATATTTACCACATCATCCTGAAAAATTACAACCAGTAACAAAGTAATGCTATAGAGAGAGCTGGACACAGACTTAAGCTTCTTCACAGTTTTCTACATGACCCGCAGCCAAAATATCTAGTTCAGAACATCCCCAAGTAAAGAAAACCTCCACCCCTAGACCGCGAAAATCAACAACGGAGGTACGCCCACCACGATATGGACATCACAACTAGGGATCTCATAGCTCGCAATGATTTCAAAAAACTCTTGACACAAGACACCTCTACCCTACCAACGATAAAAACCTCCCTACTCGGGCTCATCTGAAAAGGAAACTAAGTGGTGCGGACAACGAAACGCTTGTCTGCACACACCCATTCCTTTGCAACCTACTGACAGGGAAAAATCCATGGTGAGGGTGGAAACGATGAATGACGCAAGGAAGGTATAAAAACTCGACGCCTCGTGAGCCATGAGCGGATCGACCTCAAAAAATATAACACTCAGAACACAAAGGTAAACCCCCAAACATCCTGGGTATATAGAAGAAACTAAGGTAAAGAAAACCCAAAACCCTAGTAACATCAATATGACTGAGTCATGATGCTGAAAACCTACCTAGCAAAGAGAATGATAGGTTGGAACCTGCACAATCCCCACATGGCTAACTAGATTTGCAACACGACCGATAGCTCACTTAGAAAACAAGACACTTCAAGGGATAAAAAATGATAGTGATAAGTGCCCTTGGTGCTTAAAAATACTTGGCCATAGGGTTAATAAATGGTCCATGTGTGAGACGTCAATGGCATTTAATCGGGACAGTGCATCAACAACAAAATTGAATAAAAACTGACTGCATCAGGTGAAAACTGGAGAGGTTTTCAATGTTCATTGGGTGGATTATAACCTTTCCTACCGAAATGTATCAGTGGCTTGAACAGTTTCTATCCACGAGGTATCAGCCAAACCCTCTGGAGCCAATCGGGTGAGATGGAACAAGTGTATCTGATAGAATCAAAATCACATGGGAAACTTGAATTAATCTAACACACATTGGATGACAATAAAATATTCTTCCCAAACTAGACTCAAATATCTTATCATAGTATCAGCTGGGATTCCAGGAAATATCAGGTGCGGACAATAAAGTCATTCGAAACAGCGGTCGGGCTTTGCCGGAGAACTCATTTGATTCTTCCGAAGCAGCAGGCGAGAGAGGACATAAATCCTTCCACTAATTCAATATTATTCATCGAAAAGGTTGTCAACAAACCATCCAAAGGAAGAGGACCTGCCTTCCGACAGCATTGGATGTGGACACCAGAGTTTAACCGACTTATCGGTAAACTCATGTGATTTTTCTAAGAAAGGTAAAAATAGAAAGATCGGCAGGCAGACCAGGTGGGACCTCCACTGCATCGAACAAAATATGTGAGTTCGTTTGATACATTGAGTGGAAAAAATGAGATTTTCTTTAAAATATATTCTGATTTGCAAAAAGAAACTAAGTCAGAAAGAAGGCAAAAGCAACTTTAAGAAAAACTGAAGACTAGAAATATAAGGGGGGGCCCAGATATTAAATTCTTTTTGAGGAAACAGTTGCAGCAGCAACATGATGACATCTAGATCTCTTGTTATGATTAATTCATTGGGCATACATCTACAAGAATTAGTGGAAAAATTTTCAATGGAAGGAACTCTAAGGAACCCTTCCAGTATTCCATGGAATATTATGCCTCGAAAGAAGAGATAAGGGAGGTCTTATCTTTTCGAGAGTACTGCACCCTTGAGATACATAAAATATTCATAGATCCCTACTGTGGAACAAACATGAAAAGGATTTCACACATGTTTGATGAAGTGTGCAAGGAAGCGGGTACTAGAAGGTTGCCACCTAGAGCCAAAAGATGAGGAAATAAGGAAGATTCATCAAAGGCATTTACTTGTCCAAGCAGTAGGAGAATGTTTGGATTCTTTTCAAATGGAACTTACAGTGACCATCATGATGAATATGCATCAATTTAATTGAATAAGAATAAAAATTAAGTGAATACAAATATCCATGAGGTGAAGGAAAATCACCACAAGGTGGTTGCATAAGAGGAGAAGTTGAAGAGGAATGCACTTCAAGCTTCTTGGTGGGTGATCTCCAGATCACTACTCAAGATGTGGGATCATGTATGGATGAAGATACATATTTTGGATCAGATAAAAAATATTATTACAAATCATAATTACAGTCACCTATGGAGCCACATAAGGAAGAATAAGACAA
Source organism: Pseudotsuga menziesii (assembly GCA_001517045.1). Lineage (NCBI taxonomy): Eukaryota > Viridiplantae > Streptophyta > Pinopsida > Pinales > Pinaceae > Pseudotsuga > Pseudotsuga menziesii. Next base: position 206,143 of record LPNX010013363.1, on the reverse strand, counting down.
GGCCGCACCGCTTGGGTGTAAACGAAAAAATTTGGTGGAGGAGAAGGCCACCGTAGTATCACTTTAGGAAGATCCTAATATGAAGAACATGGATTATAAGGGTTCTTATTTTTGCAGAATCCATTTTCAATTACAACCATATGATTCATGGGAGGTTGAAAATATTGCATTTACATATGAGGACTGCAAAATGAAGGACAATGATGAGGGAAATGAATTCACTCCTAGCTTCTCTGTTGGCGAATCCAAAATCAGTGCAGAGGAGGGTGAGGTTTTCAATGATGATAAGGGATATTTTGGATCAGATACAAGATAAGAACATATATCATATCTAAAATCATCAATTTAACTTCCTAATGAAGTGGAAGAAAAAACTCCACCAACTGTGTGTGAAATAGAAAATTCGAAGGAGAAAAATATGATGCAAAGGGATGCACACAGTTCAGATTTATGCACTTACTGGAAGCATGATGAATATGGATTGCCAAAGTATGAGGTACTTTCTGACTTTTTCAGAGATTACACTTCATTGTAGCCCTATAATATACCTTCCCCTTCATACAGTGTAAATGAATTGATAATGTATTCTAATGTTGATGTGTATGCTAAGAAAGAAACATATGTTGTGGATTTATTCCGTAAGAAATTTGAGCATGTATGTCATCCATTGGATGAAGGAAACTTGATGGAGGATCTTCTTTGTGAGCCACATCAATTGAGTGGAGAAATAAAGGAGGACAGAGAGAATATTATGGAATCCATGAACAACCTTGTTGACATCAATGCCTCCAGGGCAAGATGTTGTTAGAAATATTCTAGTGGAGAGATGGAAGGAAAAGCCAAGTCTGGAAGAGTGCATAGCATTGAAAGATGGCATGGAAAATATAAGGGAGAGATACATAAAGTTACTGTTTGACAGATATCATTTCCTCATGGTGGTTGAAATGTACCGTTGTGCATTCAAGAAGGAAGAAGAGGAATAAAAAATGCTCACTAATAAGTTGGAGATCTCCAGTGACTTATTGAAGAGCACACAAAGATCACTTAAAGAGTCGAAGTTGAAGATATGACAACTTCAAAAGGAGTTAAATGTGTCACACCTTTCATGCTTCATGGAAGGAAATGTTTTGGTTATAATGGAGGAACCTCATGTGGAGGAAAACCATGAGGAAGGAGCATATTTGCAGGTTCTTGTGGAAAACTAAGAGGAAGAAAATATTGGCCAAGCAGTCATTGAGGTTGAGAGAAAGGATGAAGTGTTATTCTCTACCAGAAATATGGTTGATCATGTTCCATGTGGATCAGCAAATAAAATTCGTCATTCATCCATTGATTGGGTGGATAGAGACACCTTTGGAATGAAGATTGTGGGAGGTGAAGAATTTAATTTCTGCAATAATTTTGTTGTGACTGACATTGTCCTAACATGTGGGAAGCCAGAAAAATTTAATTTACAGCCATTGGATACCTTCCATACACATGCACATGAGGTGCATTCTATTTTTTTTTTCTTGAGGAAGTGCGAGTTGTAGATGATCAGTTCCAAGCACAGGACATTGCCCAAGAAAGGATGATTTTTATCATGGAAGGAGTCCTCTTTTTAGTGAAGAGTCGGAAGAACTCCCTTGTGTTGGACCAGCCCATGATGGGTTTAATGCATCCACGCCTTTGGTGGAAAAATTTTGTAGATATTTGTTTCACTATAAATTATTCCACACACCTATGGAAGCCAACACACATAGGGATAACAATTGGGTGAGGGGATTTTTTCTATTGGTACCACATGAGTAGAAGGAGGCTCCCACATATTCCATTAATGACTTAATGATTCATCCACGTGGTATGAAAAGTGCACCATTCCTTTTCTATGTTGACAAGAAACATCAAAGGCATCTATTTGATATCTTCATCATGCCTGGCTATGCATGGAAGTTCCACTTGAGCAAGTTTGGTGAAACAATTAGTAGAGTGTTGAGTTTTTGCACTAGAAAAAAGATAGAAGATGAGATTCCAGTGTGGTGATATGATTTTCACAACCTGGTTTTCATCCTATACAATGATAATTTTTTGTAGTTTTTATTGATGGTTGGAAGGAGGAAGATAAAACCATAGGATCATGTCATTCTTGGAATTGAAATATCTCCAAAAAGGACAACAACATTTGGGTCCTTATAGAGGATACAATGAGATCCAGGAATTCAACTCAGATACCTTAACTAGGTTGGCAATTTTGTTAAACAAATTGGTAATCAAAGAAATGACTATGATCAAAGTGGTGCAGCAGAAACATGGTGGAATTTGCAGCACTCTGGAGTGCTTCTATTTGAGGAAAAGAAGACTTGGGAGGCAAGGATTTTAATATCCTCACATTTGTACCACCAAAATTATAGACCATGTTAAACACCTAGGGGTTCTAAATGATATTATCTAATTACCCTAGGAAAAATTGATAAAATAATTATGTAAGAGGCTTATACTAAGTTTGATTTATTTTTATTTTTAATTATTATGCAATAAATTATGTGGAAAATATGTTTCCATTAACAGAAGGGCCACTTGGGCAAGCCAAATTGTTAAGGAAGAAATACAATTTGTCATAGGACTGAAAAAAGCCAAGAAAATATGTCAGACACAAAAGAGGAAACTTTGGGCCAAGGTAGGGCGCAGTTTATATTTGGAGACTCAGTAAAAAAATAAAGTAGTTCAGAAAAATTTGTCATAATGAAAAGAAACAACTCTAGGGCACAGTTTCCATTCTGGAGTTCAGTGACAAAAGCAGGCAGCACAGGAAAAGCTGTCATATAGAAAAGCAACAACTCTGGGCCAAGGAGGGAGTATTTTCCAAATTGGATCAAGGTGAATGACAAGGAAACATGTTTATTTTCTCACACATGCTAATTTCCTCATGGAGTGTGAATTCCTGGTTAGGGTTAGAGTTTTGGCAAGGGAAACTTGCTCAGCATATGGTTGACTTGCCCAAAAAGTCACCAGAGGTTTATTTAAAGAAAATGGGATCTCCATCACTCAGTTTTGATGTTTATTATTTTTATTTTGATGAATCTAAGGCTTCCTTTCTGAGTTTTGTGCCTCAGGTTCTTGGGAGATACACCCGAAGTTTCTCATTCCCTTTCTCCTCTTCCCCTCTTCTCCCCTTCTTTTGCAGGTGACATGAGCTAAGGACGAGCCCATAAATATAATATCAACCTATGTAGATTATTTCCACTTATTATGATATATATCTGACATTAAGGTTCTTTCATGTAGAGCTTCCTTGATTAAATGTTCATGAAAAGTGATTTTTGTGCCCAACTAGTGGGGTATTTGACTATATAATGTAATGGGAGAATGCTAATGTCCATGGAAGGAGTTTTCAATGTTCAGAGATGATTAAGGATTTTTTATTTACCTATTTTAAGCTTTAATATCAGGTCTAATTACATTCTGGTATGAAATTCATGAATTAATGTACACCCTTTCTAGATGACTAGGCAAATTTAACTAGTCTTACATTTTTTGTAATTTTGAGAGTTATGTACTTCCAAATTTAATTATGTAAGTTTTTGGAATTTTTAAATGTCCCCAATATCCATACCAACCTTCATATATAGTTTTAGTTGAGGTCGTACCTTGTTTTGGAAGCCTTCTTTATGCAGGGCCTCCCCAAGCCAAAACTGTTTGTTTTTTGCAAATCTTCCCAAACAACCCCATATCACTCTGTATATGTTATTGAATATATGAAACTAAATTTAATACCTTTAATAATTCATACCACACCTCTATACCTTTTCAAATCACCTAGTTTATTGGATTTGAAAAAGTCTTCGTACTTTCACTGTTAGGCAACCCATTAGCGTGGGAGTAGGTTTCAGTGGATGATAATTATGAAACCTAAATGTACCTAATATAAAAATTTTAGGGAATCTAATTTATTGTTCCTAAAATTTTCCTTGATTTATCTCCATATCCCGCTTCCCTGTTTGCAAAAGTATCATTCGCATTTCTAGTTTTTTCCTAGTCTCAAGAGATTTCTGATTCAGTGCAATTTTCATGTAAAATTTTGTATAGAAATAACATCAGAGATAATATTATGATATGATTATATATCATGGGAATTAAATTAATATCATATCTCTGAGTTAATTTTGAAGAATCCTTCCAGTTTGAGTCCTTCCAGTAAAAACTAGTAATTTCCTAGCACCTAGTTTGACAATTTTTTGCACCAAGTCTTTGTCTGGAGTTAGTATCTCTAAAATATGATTCGGGAATGTTAAAATATATGTCAAGAGTACAGATACAAGAGTTATTATCCATGAACTTATGTTTTAATTTCTAAGACTTGTGTTGTAATCAAGTCCGGAATCTTTGTTGTAATTAGATTCATGTCTTCTCCATGACATTATGTTGTATCAAGGTCCGATACTTGTGTTGTATCAAGTCTAGAGCTTATATTGTATTAATTTGACATGAAAATTTCATATTCAGGAGATATTCTTGTACTAGGATATTATGGTTAAGATAATGACCTTATGTTAAAGGTCTGAGTCTTGTGAGTAATATCAAGTACTACTAATATCCTCATATGATTGAGGTGGTAAATATTGTGAGTAATATCAATATGAGAATTGTGATTAATATCAAGTTAGTATACTTGTCAGTAATATAAAGTTCTACAAATATCCTCATGTTCTGAGGTGGTTTACTTTACTATGTAAAGCGTATATACTATGTAAAGTGGATAGACTATGTGATGTATGGCTAGTCATGGTCAATAGGTGCTACAAGTCTCCTTTAGGGATTAGCTACCCCTAGAGTGATTTATCTTAGAATGTGACTATATGAATCGAGGTAATACATATGATCATAGGCTTAGAATCAATCTTATGAGTATTATATGATATAGAATTTATGAAAACACATATGTACCACGCAAAGATAATTAATATAAGTGCATAGATGGAGAGAGAATTCGAACTACCCATGTTATCACCAAGTGAAATCGAATTGATAAGACATCAGTTGAATATTAGTTATGGAAAACAAGTTCATTTAATTAAGGAACCATCTCCTTAATTTATTCAAGTGGTTGTTGAAGATGACACTAATGGAGAAGCACTAGTTCTATTCAGTTACATTCATTTCTATTTAATTACACTTAGTTGTATGTAGTTACACTCAGTTCCAATCAGTTGCATGTAGTTCCATCCAGTTTAGTTCAATACACTATGTTAAAAACTTAATTAGATTAGTTAATTAATGGAAGGTGCATATGTTCTTGTGGGAGATAATTATGGAGTGATATCCTGGCACCAAGTCAGTGAGGGCACATATCTTCTAGTGGGATATAATTATGGAGTGCCAACTTGGAACCAGTTCAATGGGGGGGTGCATGATTAAATATGTATCAATTTCCAAGTTTTAATAAGTTATTGATGTATGAAACCATTCTATTTTTGTTGTATAACCTAATTTGACTTGTTATTAAAGTGTTATGCACTTGGAAATTTAGATATGGTGTTCCATTTGATATCCCTTCTCTGGCGTTCTCGATGAAAGAAATATGCTATTGTTTTGTAATAATTCTCTTCCACTTATCAATCATACTCTAATATTGTTTGTTGGTTTTTTAATCCTCCGAATTGGTGGAGGGTTTTCTCATGGTATATCATGTTTTCTATGGTTTGATTTATGTCTTTTGATTATTGATGAGATTTATATGCACTGTTATTGTGGAGTAAAGTTTTCAAGTTCAATTACGTTCATATTTTTTTCAATCACTAACATGCTATTAGATAAATGGAATTCAAGAGCTTAGTTTGTGCAAGAAACTAAAGCCTATGCATATATTGAACTATTGAGCAAAGATCTTGGAGCCATGGCATCAATCTCCGTCCAACCGGAAGACTGACTTGAAGGTGCTTCCAACTTCAACAGATGGAAGGAAAATGTGTTAATTATTCTTGAGGAGCATGATCTAGATGTCTAAGTAACCTCAGTGAGTGAGGAGTCCTTATCCATTGTAGGGATAATTAAAGAGAAATTCAATATGCACCATTTCCATTAATTTTTCAGGAGACAAATGTCATGGAGACGTTATGATCAATCCGTGAGGAATCAGACAAAAACGGTTGAAAACCCACTTCCCGAATGGGATTATTTAGCTTAATAATGAGAATATTTCACACATTCATAACTGTTTGAGAGATACAATAAGGTATTTGAATATGAAAATCCCAAAATTCATGTTATGGCAATTTTCCAAAAGTGGACGAACTGATGGAACCACCCCAGTATATGTAGTTTGTATATTATCATTTTTTAATGGATATTGTGTATAATGAGATTGTCATAAAGTTGGGATCTCATTTGAAGAAGTGAATGATCATTGGAAGATTCTTTCCTTGAAGAATAACATTAGCTTCGAATTGCATGGGATCCAGTTTCAACATGCAGAGATTCACTATCTTCTACATGCACTCAAATTTGCAAAAACATCAAGATCAAGGGATTACCGTAACCTCTACAAGGAAGAAAAGATCAAGAGGGAGCATTCAAAACAATAAAATATAAGTACTTTCATTTTTATTACATGCTATTTAGATCTATATGATTTTGAATGTTTGCATTACAACTATATAGAGATTTGTATTTTCGAGATTAGGAATTGTGAGCATATATATTTATTGGCTTTTCATTTATTTGAAAAACAAACAGAATTCATAAGATATGACTATAAAGCATGCATGATTTTTTTATAAAATATGAATATAGAGCATGCACTAGTGGAAAATGAGATATTAGTGACCAAAAAAATGACCAAAATCCGCATATCAATGACCACTTTTGGTTTGGTGATCGCTGGTGGCTAATTTACGGTCTTTTATTACGCGACCAAAATTGGTCATTTTTATTTTGGTCATTTATAGCTTGTTGGTTGGTCATTAATTTGGTCATATATTTGGTCATTGATTTGGTCATGTATTTGAATCAATTACCAAATATATGACCACATTTATGACCAAATTAATGACCACATGACAAGCTAGAATATGACCAAATTTGGTCGCGTAATAAAAGACCGCAAATTAGCCACCAAAACTGTTTTTTGGTCATTGATATGCGAATTTTTGTTGTTTTTTTTGTCATTTATATCTCATTGTTTGGTCACATATCTCTCAATTATTGGTCATTTTATTTGTCAATTTTGGTCATTAATCTCATTTATTGATCACTAATTTAGTCATTTTTAGTCGCTTTATGTGTGGTCGTTATATTTTAGTAGTTTTAATTGTGCCCATTATTAATCAATATAAATTTTTAATATGATATTATGTTTAAATTAAAAACAAAAATAAAAAATCATACATTTATTCTCATCTAATACACTAGTGAATTATGTAATGTCACATTATAATTAATTACAACACTTGTAAATAATATCTAATACACATGTAAATTATGCAATGTCACATTAATTAGTTAATAATTACAACATTGGTACATAATATAAAGTACAACCATATATATAAGTTTTAAACCACAAATTATATTATATGAGATGTCAAAAGTATTACAATAAATAAAACTCATATTAATTTCCATATAACTTTACAGGAAAATCATCACTTTTCAAAATATTACAATGGCTAAACCATCATACTTGCACTTGGCTGCAAAACCATACTTAGATCCCACGTCAACATATTTAAAACCATACTCAGCACTAAAGCATACTTAGATCCCACATCAGCAGCTTCAAAACCACACTTAGCAGCTTGAAAGCTTTAACATTAGGTTCTTCATATTGAATGAGAAATATTTAGTAGCAGGCTCTTCATACTCAATGGCCCACTTATAAGTTAAGATCACTCCTGCAAAATCTAATAAAAAAATATCACTTATAAAGTAGAAAAACAATGAAGCAAATTATTTCTCTTGTTCAATAGCTAACAACAATAACCAAGATCATGTGCAAAATAATAAAATCTAATCTAACAAATTCAATATAAGAATTGGTTAAAATTAAACTTGAATGGATAAATATGCAACTATTTAGTACCTAAGAAAAGTAAAACCCAGCTCTAAACTAGGAAATGATTTTCAACATGAAAGATAATCAATGAATCCACAAAACAGTTATGCTCGACTACACAGGTAGAAACCTGCATACATAGTGCAATCTGTGAAGGAGTTCACCCCTATATGTCATGTGGTTAGTGAATGACATGACAAATATGGAAACTAATGAATGATTTAAGAAAGTCTCAAATTAAACATCCAAAAGAATAAATAATAGATTGCTTTGCCTATGGAGTCACCATTCTGCTATGTATGATTTGGTGCAAAAGTGTAACAAATGCACTCAAACACAAGTTGGAAACGCTGGTGCAACAAAAAATTAAAATGTATGAATTGTGTATTTGAGAAAATCTATATAAACCTACTTTCCCAAATATGCAATAAACATAAATCAAAAGAGAAGAGGGAAGTGAAACCTTAGGGGAAGTTGCTTGGCGAGCTGGCCTTGTTGGAACAAGAGAAGGTGAACTAAAAAGAAGAATCCTCTTTTATGGCCATGCACACAATGACAACATAGGACCAATGTCACAATTCTCAGGCAATACTAGGTTGATTATGTAGAGGATGATTGTATTTATACTTTATAGGATTTTCCCAAAGGATTGTATCTAAGTAGAGATGTTTCCCAGTCTTTGTCCATGAAATTTCATTCCTACACTCTAATCATTTGGCACATTCATACATTATCATTGGCCTTGATATTAGTGTTTGTCAACATTTGAATATTCAAATATCTACAAATCCTTGAAATCCTATTATGTGCATAAGCCTCCTATGGTAAGAGAAGTTTGTAGTTCACTAGAACATAGTTGCCTAACATAGTGATATTATACTCAACCTTCAGTATAATAAAAAACTATCAAATAGCATCAACCATTGCAATGAAAACACCTTTCCCCATCAAACTATTGTGATTCTATACTCAACCACTAGTATAATCAAAACCCATAAAATAGCATCAAAATTCCCAATTTCCTACATGCCTACCTTGTCCTTGTTTCAAACATATATTTGTATATAAAAAAATGAAAATTATAAAAAGTTATTTTTATCTTGTCAGCCTCAGAGTGTTCATGACATAGTTCAGGCATCAAGCCAACAACCATGATATTTTACCCTCTATATCTATATATACTCAAAACAATTCATGAATTTTTCTTTCTTGGACTCTGGACTCTAGGAAATTCACTTTATATTCACTCAAAATATTTCATGAATTTTATCTATATATACATACATATTTTAGTGACATGCCATAACCCCTACACTCAGATGCCATAACAACACAACAACATTCATACATGAACCACACCCATACAACCTGGCCACTTTGGAATAAAATCATATATACTAGTATATGCAAAAAAATACTTCTATGAATTATAATCATGAATCGTAAAAGAAGTACTGCTTGTTATTTTTTTTCCATTTGAACGCATTTCACATGTTGGATAGTAAGGTTTCCTAATGGTAAAATACTTCTAGGAATGTAATATCCTCATACTAGTGGTAAAATTGTTTGAAACAGCCTCAATATCATCAGTCATGGCCTGTGCTTTTGATCTGATAAACTTTGCCTTCAAAATATAATCATCCGACCATTCAATTTTCAGAGAATATTCCATTGCTTTGTTACTTTGTGTCTTAGGACTCATTGACATGACAGATTTTCCAAGAAGAAGGAGCTCAGGTATCCCAATACATTACAACTCTGAAAGCATCTATAGAAATAAAGCATTAAAACATTCATAACAGTATAAGGTTCTTTTATGTAAATATCAGATAATACCATAAAAATTGTAACAAAATCAAGGATAAAATTTCTGCTTGAAAATGAATTTATGACAAGCTTGGGTTACTAGGGATTTTCTCTCACATGCACTGCTTCAGCTCTAATAGCCTCAAGATGACTAGATGTTTTCTTAACTACCTCATCAAGAGCAAGTCCACCAAGTGCCACTATAAATATGCAAAATAAAAATAAATAAAAAAATTTCAAGGCCTCAAATCAGTGACCATACTACAGAACAGCAGCACAGGACATTGATGTTCCCATAGCTAAATGTAATTACCATGCTGCCATATCAGTTTATTTGCTAACAATGGATTCACAAAGAGTTTTTATTTCATTTCCATTACCCATTTAGGCACTCTCAACATTCTTACCATTGTTGAATTCCAAGTTACCTCTATTGCTTTCATTACTTGATGTAAATATCTGTTGGACCTTCTTGAGCATTCCATCAAAGGCAGCATTCTCTTCTCGTAATATTTTTTCTTTTTTTTCTATTGCATAGTAATGCATAATGATTTGGCAAAGCTTCCAACTCCTGCAGATATCAAAATTATTCAGACCTTCATATGACAATCGATAGCCTATTAAATAACAGGACACTAAGAAAGCACCTTACCTCAAATTGCTCAGGACCTCCATAAATCCAAAAGCATCGATCAAAAGCTGCTTCTTCATAGAACAGTTCCTCATGCCCATCTTGCTTAGCCTCCCTGTCATCTTTCTCAATCTCAATGCCTGTCTCTATGGCTAGCAGATCCATGGTCTATCTACCAACAAGCTCTAGCACATGCATTCCCTTGGCTGTAAAGGGTTTTACACTCTGACAGACCCAAAAATGCATCATGTAACAGATGGAAAATTGAGATTTCACAATCATTCTAAAATGCTTGAAAAATAATGTACCAACCTCTGATTCTCAAGCTTCCCTAGCATATGATGATCAAGACACAATTTCATCTTGTCATTCTGGTTCTGAACCTTTTAAAGAGGAATTTTCATCCCTTGGTAATATATAAAATTGTGTTAATCATAGAAAGGTAATTATCTGCTAAAAATTAAGGACAAAGAGTAATGTGTCATTTACCATTACTAGAAGAGAGTAATGGCTTATTTTCCATTATTGGAAGGTGATATATTCCCTGATATGCAACTAAAGGATCTTAAAGCTTCCAATTTTGTTAATAGAAATATACCAAAACTCTCATTGGTGATGAAGAAGACTGTAGTTTCAGTTCCATTTTGGCTTGTAAGATTCACTCTTTATTCTCTGTCATGCATGTTATATATCTTTTTTGATGAAAAATGTCATGTTATTTAAGAAAACCAGCATGTTATAAAGCTGCATGTAGTTCCCATGTATACAGTTGATCCCAAAATAACCACAGCTAGATGAATGCACAACATATTTGGCTTTTTTGTCATTTAGTTGTTCAAGCATCTAGCCTCTACAATAGCCTAAAATTCTGGGGGACTACCTAATCATTTATTGACCATGTAGGTCTACAATGTACATGATCAAATCACATAAGGAAAAAAAACATGAAGTGTGAATATCCATATCTCCTCACAAGTAGGAAACTGAGATCATCAGATATTTCAAATCAATTACATCCTTGAGAGGTCTGACAATAATGTGCAAAATAACTACATGATGCTGTGGCACCTCACATTCTTTGTATACGAGGTCAATGGTGATTACTCAAGAGGAAAGTAGCATATTGTCTTACCTTTCTTTACTCCAATTGGACTTACCTTGATGATTTCTGGTTGAGCTATGGAGTTGGGATAATCAAGACAAGATCTGGCTTAGAAGAAGAAATAACCATTGGCAATGTGATTTATGTATCCTTACATTCTTTTGGCCTCTTCTTTTAACTGTTGAGGAGCCCTATAAAGTCAGTAGGGGGGTATGAAATAATTTATGAACAATGCTTCCGACAAACAAATGATCACTTAAACTGCTAGCCTCTATGGGCTAAGGAAATTAGAAAATCTCTGATATCCTCTCATGTAGTTTCCCCAATGATTCCTCTTTCGGGCATCAAATTGTAATACATGGGAACAAAATATGAAAATCATCATCATTCTCCATGAGACCAAGAGCTATCCTTGTGTAAAATATAGAGCATTGCTTGTGGAATCCTTGACCTTCATACTTGTATTGACAAGGAAAGACTTTAATTTATGGACCAAAGAAACCACCCCACTAATAGATTGAATCCTTGCGAGCTGTGAGTTGAGAAGAATAGGAATTCCACCTCCATATTTTTGAGCTTGAATGAAAATTCGCTATGATGAGGGATAAATGTTGGATTTGGAGTTGAAACCATGTGAGATCCAAAGTTCCTCTTTGTATGCTTATATGTAGATTGCTTGATTGGGAAGTTTTTAAGGATGTGCCCAGTTTTGTGGCATAATTTGCATCTAGAAGGAAGCTTCTTGTAGTCCAGAACTTGATCCCACTCAGAATCCCCACACACTAGAGTAATCTTGTTTGAACTTTGAAAGACCTCCATTTGTACTCAACAACGCCAATATTTGAGGAATATCCTCGATCTTATCAGTGAGGATTTCTGGGGTAGGATATTGGAAAGTAACCAAAGTATCCCCAATAGACTTAAGTGCTTTTTCATTCCAGAAGTGTAAGGGAGGCTTTGGTAGGTGCACCCATACATAGAGTAGATCTTTCCCTGCAGTGATAAATACAAAGTGTCCAATCCGCTAGGGCCCAACCCTAAACCCTTATACATCCAAGGGAAGGTGTTGAGGACAAACTCTTTGTCATCTGCATGCTTGAACGGGAAGGAACAATAACCATGATGCAAAGGAGAGATGCAGATTTTATAGATCTCTAATCCCTACCAAAAGGATCTGACCCATGAAATCATATTTGATAATGATGGCTTCTAGCTATTGAATTCGCCAATAAGTTTTGTTGACAACTCCATCCATTCCAAGATCCATTCTATGGGAAGAGAGATCTGTTTTGAATCTGAGACCTAGAAGTACCTCTTACCACCTGGATTTGGCTCCTCTGATCAATGTGAGGGTTTTGTTGGACTGCCTTCCTCTGCCCCATTGTTCATACCCTCTCCATCACCCCCACCTTTGGAACCTTCAATAACTCTATCACTCTCCATATTTCGTGCTTGAAACCAAACAAAATCCTATATCTTTATATAGGGTTTATGCAATTATCTCAATCTAGTTTGTAATGTTTTTTCGAGTTCTCACCTAATAGCATTGGAGAGACAGATAAGTATCAAGCTTTCCAAATAAAACATTATGCTTTCCCAGAAGTAGAACTCATTGGAAGTTCCAATAAAATATCTGATATACACTATAGTGACATTGCCTATAGTATTGAGCTTGCTTACAAGTTGAACTCTTTCAAAGTGCTTGATGCAATATGGGTTTTGTTGTGTGTAATAATGGTTTATGCTCTCTATGATCAGGCCAATTCATTGCCTCCGTATATTGAAATTTTTTTTGTGGTGCTATATCTTTAAACCATAGCAGCAGAATTCATTTGAATATGGCCCTTCTATACAAAAATTTAGTTAGGATGATATCCCCCTCAAATTGAATTCGTAGCATACAAAAAACAAATAATAACCTTTAATCGAAAATTTAAATTTAATAATTATAAACTTAAAATGCACTTGGGTTTATAATATGGAAACCTCAAAATATTTGGTAAATACACTACATTGTGAGGTCTCTTCCTGCAAGGACCACTACTCTCTAAGAATTTTTAATTATCATCTTTTCATATTAATGATATGCTTCATTGTAAATGATAATAACAAAAATAAAGACAACCATGGTCTAATGAATGAACATCATAAAGCAATGGAATGATTTGACCAAACGTAAAGTCTCCTTGTAGCATTGTGCTCTTGAACACAACATGACAAATTTTGTTTCAACCAATGGTCGATGTAAGGCCAAAGCTCATATGGGCATTGATTAGTAAAAGTGATATGCATGTCTGTTATGCACAGTGTGATTTAAACTGTTACATTTTGAACCAAAGTCTTCATTGTTTGGTAGAATAAATTGGTTTCTTTGAAAAGTCACCGATAAAAGCTCAATTCTACACTAAAAGCATAGGGAATAACAATCATCTCAATTGTTAATTTACCACAATTCCATCAAGGGATGTGACAAAAGGAATCCCCTCTATGCTCTCCAGATAAGTTGACCTCCATGTCTGTATTATATAAAAAATAGTGCTATCATTTACCAACCAAATCATCAATCATCTCAGTTCATATACCTGGAAAAGCTTATAATTGTTCTTTTACTGTCCAATTTATGCCTCCTCCCAAACAAAGAGTATTTTCCATATACCAAATGGTAGTGACGAAAAAATAAAAATATATATTTAGGATTGGTATACATATGTACATACATACTTGATCATGTGACATTGAAACCTGATGTACTAAAATAAGCAAGTGGATGACTTCAAATAAAATCATCAAGACAACTTTTATTTAAGAGTTTAAAAAGAAAATAAGACTTTATTCTATACATAACATGTACATATAGGGTACAAAACAGTGTTACCAGGCTTACTAGTGCATGAGTTTGACTTTGCTCAACCTTCGAATGAGCAGTTTCGACATTTAGTCAGGTCAAACTCCAACTGACCTATAAAAGACAAGAAACCCTCCCAAAATGGCATATTTTCCTATGTTTTGTTGTTGCTCTCCTCTCTCTTTTAGAAAATGAGACCACAAATGACTGAGAGAACAGCATATTGAAGCAACTAAGGTATCTACACACTAAACTAGGCCATCATAAGATTCATAACAGAGGCACCTTACTAGTAGTCCTACCGATTCAAATTTTTAAACAACATCTGTGAATTCCTCAAGCAGATTCTTACTTTCATAAAGAACTTCATTCTTTCTAGAACATTATACTTCATCTTCACTCTCTTGCATTATGTGCCAAGCTATTTTTTGCATGCCTAACTATTTGTTTTGCATGCCTAGCTACTTTACTTTGTACAACTACATAGCAGTCCTTTGTCTCTTTAAATTCACTTACAAACTCTTTGATCATCACCAACAATACTTCACATTGTTCTTCATCCTCCAATAACAACTACTATATGCGCTTGCCATCCTTCATGATACTGTGTATGTTCTTCCTTCCATCTTGCATGAAGCACCAATCAAACTACCACAGTCTTCCCAACAAAAATTTGTAAGCATCCATGAGAATGACAACAGGCGATATTTCATCCTTATGTTCACTTATATGTAAAAAGGAATCACATTGATTTGTCACCGTCACCTCATAAACTTTCTTGATTCAACATGGACAAATAAACTGCAAATTAATAAGCAAAAATGTATGCTTCCTCTGTTGATCAAGGTGATCAACTGTCAATGGGGTTGTTGTTCAAATGTGAAAACAGTGCCATGTCAAGCTTCCCACCAAGGTTCAATTCCCTCACAGGCATGAATATTTGTTTAGCAGTAGGTGAAAGTCATAGATGATTTTAACAGAAGGACATGCCTTGACGTAGCAGCTTTGACCAAGGAAATTGATTGTGTTCAATGATTACCCCCTCGAGGACCATTTTCCATGCATCCAATCACTCGTGATACCCAAAGTATTCAGGGCAATTGTAATTCTTCTCTTTGAGTTTGAAGAAAGTACTTCCAAAAAATCAAAAACATCAATCTAATTGGCAACCGTGTCAAAGCATACACTTCTACCTGAAGACTGTGACACCATATGAGTTGAACCAATGGCTCTAAGGGATGTAACTAACACCCTTATACATACAACACTCATATATTCATGATGCATGCAATAAGTCTAAAGAAATCAATCACATGATTCACAAGAAAATACATGCTTGTCACTCTGGAGATCCACCCTGAGCTCCAAAACCTCTAACATCAGAAACAGTTATGCCATGAACCCCCATTTTCAATAGACCCTGCAATATCCATTCCATAAGTTTAAGAAACCTTTCAAGTGCATGTTTTCAAATGGTACACATCAATAGTCATTTGCAATAATACAAAACATAGGTTCCTTTTCTCTACTGATAAGGTGATGCAAATATTCTCCAAATAGAGCATGGAGAAAGTTGAAGTCTCACCAAAGTAACATGGGAGATGTGCCATGGCCTTCAAATTTTTTCAATGTTAAAAACACCCAATAAAACATTACTTAATTAGTATCTATTCCAATTTAGGTTAAATCAAATCAAATCCACATGATGGAGTGTTAACAATACGTGAGAAGTGAAATTTTGTGCTATGAGTAATCAATCTGAGAATAATAATGCATACAAGTACCTCAAAATTGCTTCTACTTTGTAAAAATTGGCTTCTGGGACTTAATCTACCAAACCCATTTAAAAGAAAAATGTATCACAGCCCAAAATATCACCTGAAATTAGTTTTAGGTGAATCAAAATTAATATTGCAGAGTACTTGGATAAGTGTTGGTACCATTAGGTGCCTGGGCCGATGCCTTTATTTGTTGCTTCTTCATCTTTCCATCCATAACTACCATTCACTTCTTCACCCACCTCACACCATTTATCCTCTGGATACCCCCCAACTTTATAGACTTCATGGTTGATGCTGGAGATGAATGAAATCTAGGAAATGTTGTTGTATGGCTGCTGCTGGAGATGAATGAAATCCAGGAATGTACAAGAAGTAGAAAATGACGGTGACAAAAGAGATCCTTTGACAAACAGAGATGGATGGTAAGCCATGTTTACCATTTGCATTCCTTAATTTATCTAGCCAAGCAATTGTCTTTTCTCTAGCATTGCCAGGAAAAGGTTTCTGCTTTTCACCTGCTCCATAACACCAAAATATCACACTTCTTCCATCTTCGATATGCTGAAAAATTGTAGATCAAAATTTGATGAATTCAAATATCATTAAAATGCAAAGCATAAAACATCTTTAATGTGTGAGAAAGACAGAAACAAAAGCAAAAACTCAGCAAGTTTATAGTGCTTCAATAACAGGAAAATAAGCTTTCCATTATTTCATGTTTGATTATCTAGAGTTTTAACATAACAACTTAATAAATGAATGTTGTTAACAGTATATAGAAAATTTGACATCGATTGACTAAAATATAGTATGTTTGATTTTAGGTCTTATTTATCTTTTCATTCCAAAAGTAGGAGGAACAAAAACCTGTGACATCTTCAGGTCTTCAGAAGATATAACAATTATTATAGTCCCTCTCATCCCTATACATGGCAATGTCAAAAACTCACCTAGTTTGTATAGCACAACAACCCTGTTGGCACAAGCTCGACTAAACACTACAATGTCTCTTGGTACCCGAAGACAAACAAATCTTTCTCCTTGTTAAAATTCCCAATCGATGTATATATTTTGGTGGTCAGATATCCCAATCGGTGTATAACTTCCAAAATCTTTCTCCTTGTTTTCAATAAGAATGTTGTAGGTAGCGTCAGGGCCAAGAATGAAAGTATAAACATGAGTCAACTGATCAGTTTCACATGATACATCCCTTTTTATAGGATGGTTCTTTCCACCATGACCAAGAATTGCATGAACCTTCTTTGTACTATAACCACATATATCATGACCAAAAATGATATTGCCATCACAAAAAAGGATAGTTAGACATCAAAGCAAAGCTACTGCTTAAAATATATACCTTGTTTCACAAAGGCAAGAAACATAACTTTAAGGCATTAATTAATGGAACCAATGCTGAAGAGGGATGAGTTGAGTAGGTACCTGTAAGGTGTATCTCCACCAAATTTTTTTTGGGTCAACATCACCACTTAGTAACTTCACATATCCACCACCACAATCAAGTTTCTGCTCATGCTTTACAGAAAATTGAAGAACAAGTGTCTTGTCCTTGTTGTTGAACTCTAGAAACTCGGCCGAAATGGAAAAGAAACGCTGCTCTCAAGAAGATGTGATCAATAATTTGGTAGGTAAACTGTAGGTTTTAATAGTAATAAGTCTATGGTTGCTCAATTTCTCATCTGTTAGAAGCCACTCTCAAGAAAACTTGAAGAAGAATCGCATAAGTAATAAGCAAAAGTGAAATTAATAAAATCATGAAGAAACATGCTCAACTTAAATAGTATATAAGAAGAGGACTCATACATGCACTTACTTCATGTTCACTTTAATGTTTCAAATTCAATGTACAGTCAGGTGTTCTTCTAAGAGATACATATAAATAAAATTTTAACATAGAATGATACAAAATTATAGATACTTTATGTAGCTTTTAAGCAATCAATCATTTATCAGGCATACTCCGATTTGGCTAAAATTAATCTTTATAGAAATTACATCTTGAAATTTGTTAAATTTGGAATTCTTCCATCATTCAGACAACATGAAAAGATACTTACAAACTTTCTTGGTCCAAGATAACCCCCAAAAAAATTATATGATTCAATTAAACAGGCATTTCTTCTGAACCTTTAAACAATTTCAATATTTTTAGAACAATCCAAGCATCATCATCTAAATCAAACATGGTACCAACATATCAAGCTAGAAAAATTCATAAGGTCCAGCATAATAGACTTCATCTCAAAAAGTTTAGAAGTCGAATATACAGCTTATAAACCACCCAAATACATTGATTAGAGACGGTCAGACTGGTCCATCTTGGTCAACTACTTTAGAATCACTTGTGCTCAACACATGCACATAATCAATTTCTTCAAATAGATTACTCCAAAATCACCTAAGACTGGCACTAAAATCATACAAAATGCAAGCATGCTTCCTTGTGTCCATGTGAAATAGAGATTTGGCCGGATTTCTATAATACTGATTGGTCGCCATCCTCTGTAAAAATAGCACAAAAGAGATAAGAGTTGGTAGAATATTTTTAAATCTAGGCATTTAGATAAATATAATGTTCAGTGTTATATAAGCCTGTTGTGTGGGAATGCACCCCATTTTTTGTAAGTAAAGCCCATAAGGTATCGACGAATTTTTTTTATTACTTATAAATAAAGTGCACGATCAATATTGTCAAGATCAAACAAAACATTATATAGGGTCATTGATCAATCTATTCATATTTTCAATAACCTTAGGCTATGTACAGACCTAGTCCCAAGATGAATAGGTTAGCTATTATCTCTATTACGAACTTATGCTATTAGCTATACTAGTGTACTCTTATTCTACCAAATATAACCAAGCTTTTCCATTTCGACAGTGAGTTTTCCTCCTCCTACTCAGGTTTGCCATTTAAATCCAAGTTTGTTATAGTGTGTATGTTGCTATTGTTTTCATTATTTCATTACTGTTTTTTTTTTATGATAATATTATTGATCTGCTATGATTGTTTATCATAATCATGGTTATATCGTTATTCTATTCATAGAATTCATGATAAACGACACACTTGGTTGTGAAACTATATTTACTGTTACTGTTTTGGAGGTTGAATCCTTTTGAAAACCAACAACATGATTTAGATACAAGTTTTTGTATGAAAATAGAATGTTGTATGTAGGTCCAGACCTCCATGCATAACAGCTACTTTCAATTTGATAAGGAGAAAACAGAATGTAAATGAACTTTACCTCTAGGAGGAACAATCACTATAGGGAAGCTGCTATGGTGAAAGTAGTACTCACTCACACTCCCTTGCAATACACTTCAAACCATAGAATATGTCAGAAACAACAAAACATTTGAACCAAAAATAGCATACTTGCATTTTAGATATTCTCTAACTTTTAAACACAACTTTAAGCTTACAAGGAGATGCAGAGTATTCAAAATAAAAGGGTCTTACCTCTTGATTATCCCCAGTCCTCTTGTTCCCATTACAAGTGTAGCGGGCTTGATTCTTATAGTTTCATGACAAAGTGCTTTACGTATGTCACCCTCCATAATCCTAGCTTATGTTTTCACCTTTTCAGTGGAAAATGACAATATAGCAGTCAAAACCAATGGACTAACATTCTCTAAGAACTACATTTACAAGGTTTCTTATTGGAATTACCATGTAAACTTCATATGCTTCTATTGCAAGCCTTTCCATTAGACCTTGTGTGGCATCAAACAACACCTCATCATCTGAATTTGTGCTTTGAAGCATATCACAATGAAATAGAACTCTTATCATTCTGGAATCATATATGGTACAAAAGAAGCTAAGTTTAAATAGAAGCCTAAATATCTTTAACCAACTCCAAAAAAACTCTTGTAATGATTCAAAATGTGATATGGAACATGATCATCTGACACATAAATTGATCATCACAAGCTATTCAGAAGTGAGTTACAACTTGCCCCAAAACAAGAGAGGGTAGGGTGTTAAACTATGAAAACAATATTATCACAAAAGCCATATAGACCAAGTGCAACATCTAAAATTTTTGCATCCTTCTCTCTGTAGAACTAGAGAGCATCATGACTTGAGTATATTAAACTACTATGATGTTAAGTCACATAAAGTTTCCTTGCTCAAATAAGATAGACATATTGTAGGTGGATAGATTGGACATAAAACTAATAAAGGTGTTATTATCAATAAGAAAGTAAATGCTATGGAAACTGTAAGAATACTTTTAGATATGTAGAACCAAAAATTGGACAATTGAAGGAAGGAATCAATTCTTCAGACTTCACTGCTACTTCTTGTACCATCCTCAATGGAGGCAGCTAGATCTCAGAGTCACTCAGACTACTCGTTTGTATAAGGTAAAATGATCTTGTGTGCAAGATCAAGGTGAAGCACAAGTAGCAAGAGAATGGCATAAGCAAGAATGAGGGGAAGCACAAGTGCCTAGTCTTTTTGGCATATCTGAATCATTCACACCATGTTACTATATTGCATTAACACACTAGATTTCCTGGTCTATATTGCTCAGCAACCCTGTTGGCACATGCTCGACCAAACACTACAATGTCTCTTGGTACTACCTAAAGACAAGCAAATTTATTAGGTTTTAATTTGAGGCTGATTGTGATGCCCAGCAGCCTCTTTTTCTAAGTGCAGTAACTCATGTGAGTGGTGTCCACTGTCTAAGGGCATCTATTTTACACTGCACATTAGACATGTGATAAAGTTAGTCCCAGTTTATGAAACAATAACAAGAATACCAACGCAAGTTATGCATTCATGAGGCATGATGAAGAGTCAATACTTTCTACTTCCAAGTGTTCAAGAGTATTCCTGCATTGTTTCCCAATTAAGGACCAATGAAAACATAACATATTTAAAGAATTATGCAAGCTTACAATGCCTTGCATAGATCAGGGTGATCAAACCCTTGGTGCTTTACACTCAAGGTAAGGTGCAAGTCTTGAGAGATACCTCAGAGCTTATGGATTCTTAGCCACTACAAACAACCTTAGAACTTAAAAATTTCTAGAATATCCTATTGGGAAATTGGTCAATGGTATTTTTGTTAATGGTTCCTTCATTACTATTCCTGAAGCTCAGGAATCATAAGTAACAAAAGTGTATTTCCTCAAGTAAAGACGGAAATGAGTAAGTATGAACAAATGAATAAAAAAGGTAGACTGCAATAAGAAGAAATGATTAGGAAAGAATCCACAACGCAATTTTACAGAACATTAACAGGTTCTGTTACAAAGTCAGAATGAGGATTCATAGTGACATAATGACAAGAATATTAAATATTTACTTTCCTCCAAAGTTTCTTAATTCCGAAAGACAACCACATTTCTATGCATCACTCTCTATATGTTAAGACGTATCATTAAAGTACACAAGCTGCCATTTTCATTCCTTAATGTATCCAGCCAAGCAATTCTCTTTTCTCCACCATTTCCAGGCAAAGGTTTCTACTTTTCACCTACTCCATAACACCAAAATATCACACCTATTCCATCTTTGATATGCTGAAAAATTGTAGATCAAAATTTGATGGATTCAAATCTCATTAAATGAAAAGCATAAAACATATTTAATGTGTGAGCAAGACACAAAAACAAAAGAAAAACCCCAGGAAGTTGATCATGCTTCAATAACAAGAAAATATGCTTCCCATTATTTCACGTTTGAGTATTTAGAGTTTTAACCTAACAACCGAATAAATGAATGTTGTTAACAGTATATAGAAAATTTGACATCAATGGAGTAAAATATAGCATGTTTGATTTTTAGCCTGAATTTTCTTTTCATTCCAAAAGTAGGAGAAACAAAAACTTGTGACAGCTTCAGGTCCTTAGAAAATATAACAATTATTATAGTCCCTATCAGCCCTATACATGGCAATGCCAAAAACTCACCTGGTCTATATAGCTCAGCAACCTTGTTGTCACAAGCTCGACCAAACACTACAATGTCTCTTGGTACTACCTAAAGATGAGCAAATTTATTAGGTTTTAATTTGAGGCAGATAGTGGTGCTCAGCAGCCTTTGTTTCTAAGTGTAGTAACTCATGTGATTGGTGTCCACTGTCTAAGGGCATCTATTTTACACTACACATTAGACATGTGATAAAGTTAGTCCCAGTTTATGAAACAACTCACAAGAATACCAACGCAAGTTATGCATTCACGAGGCATGGTAGAGTTGATAACCTTGAATTATCTGATCTCTCTTATAGAGTTGATAACCTTGAATTATGTTTCTTCAAGAGCTTTATTTTCTTCTTCGGAATGGAATTATGATGAAAAGAAGTGTACGGAACTACCCTAACTTCATTGTCTTTATTCACAAATGTAGAAAGCACATGATCTTTCACATTAGGAACATAATTTTCATGAATATTTTCGAAATCTTTTTCACCCTTCAAATTTTCTTTATAGTTTGAAACCCGAATGCTCTCTTGAGTGTTTCCATGTTTAAAAGATTCAAAATTGTTGACAATGTTATCTGTTACTATTTTTCTATGATCTAGGAACTCACTTTCAGGCACTAATCGAGAACCTCTAATTTATTTTTCCATGCTTTTCCTTTTCTGACCAAACTGCTTTTCACTCATGGTCTGCTCTGAAATAATTCCTGTATCTGGTGATTGTATCCTAATTTCTTCAAGATAAGAAGAAAAATTCAAAATATTGTCTCCATCATTATGAATATTGCTTTCACTCTCTGATGACCTTTTAAAATATCTCTTTGTTGTCTTCAACTATGGATCAGTTATTAAAGACACTGCACTAGAAACAATAGACCTCAAATGGTTCTCAAAATGGCTTGTAGGCACTGCACCAGCAACATCGGACCTCAAATGGTCCTCAAAATGACTTGTAGGATTCTTTATCTTTAGAATGGACCTCATATTGTCCGATTTAAATGTTGATAATGAAATGTGATTTTTAATGCCAACCTGAACTGAATTGAGCATCTTTTTGTCTTTCTCATCAGACGATATCAGGGATGTAGCAGGCTTTTTCTTATTCTCACATACCCCATGTGTCTTTTTCCAGTTTTCCTGCCTATGTACTTCCCTCTTAATATCATTTTTCTTTGCAAAAGTCTCATAATGCATTTGATTAGATCTATCTTTTTGCATTTTCAACATTTCCTCTGACTCATCAGTTGCTTCTTGGATTTTATCATTTTTTGTAAACTATACTTTCTCTGCAAAATCCTTTAAGCTTTCATGAATACATGATCTGGATTTCCCATCATCAATATCTAGCATAAAGTCATCTTTCTCTGTACCTTTATCCTCATACTCCTCACATATCTCTTTCACTGCCCGAGTAAAGTCAATTTCAACCTTTCCTCAACATTTGGATAACAACTTATTTTTCAACTTAGAGGTGAATGCCTGCACATCAGTGGTAGCATAGAAACAACTGCAGAAGAAGCAATAAAAAAATGAAGTTAATGACGTTTTAGAAAAACTAAATAAAGGACAATGAAGTTAAAAAGATGCAGTATTCAGTTCAAAATACTTAATACCAATTGTTAATGAAATCAGGACATTTTAAGCAAATGCCAACTGAGCTTATGATGCTTGAGCCTAGAAGTGTGACCTGTGAATAATTCTTGAGTGAAAAATCCAAACGAAAGTTCACAGGTAGGTACAGTCAAACAATTGAAGACCTTTTCCATTATAACTTCTTCTCCATCTCTAGAGTGATCCATTTTGTAAATAACTTATTTACAACACCTTCAAAAGGAATAATTATTAAACCTACCAAACTTCCCTCAAAGAATAATCAGTTAAAAGTTATATATGCTTCCAAATGTTAAATTATATATCTTATTCCAATGAAAGGTGACACAAATTCACTATTTTATATAGGAATTCTTAGGAATTTATATTAGAAACTATGCATGGGGACTGGAACCATTATTGTCTATTATAAATCTACTAACATTTTCACTCATCAACTTGAATAAAGAAGCTTTTTTTGGAACACAAAATGAGCTTTAAGACATCATACTTGTAGTTGGTTGCTTGTTCATAGTGCAAGTCTATCATCGCAATTTGATAGTTTGAACCTTGATTTGATGATCTGCTTTATTTTTTTCTTACAAAAGGTATTTATTTTTGTCTTTTATATATCAAAAACGTAATTTCTACCTTGATTTGCGTATTCAATCCACTGATGACCTTACCAAATACTATAACTTGAAACTTCTGGTAAATGTATAATATGGACTGAGTTGGTATCACTATAGAGATCATCTTGCTTAAAATACAAAATTTTAAGGATGGTACTCACCATTAGACAAATGTAAAGAAAACCTAAACAATATTTCCTACTACCCACAACCACTTCCCACCAGTTCATGGTTGTGTAATTGTACCAGAGTTGCAAAAGGTCATGCATTTTGTCCCTCTATTTCTCTTTGGGAACTTTAAATATTTAAAGGTGCACCAACCAACCCCTTTACATTGACCTCCACTTCTAACTTTCTTTGTGAAAAGTTGCAAAATTTTCTGCACATGAACTCTACTCCTTATACTGGTTGTGACATATAGTGTTGATGTCTTCTAAGAGACACTGTTCTTGTGCCTAATTTTCAATTTCTACTCCCATCCTCCTTGGATTCTTCAACATATCAACATTGTCAATCTGCTTAGCTTTCTAAGGGTTATTGTTTTTCTTCCACGTTGATTAAAAATGGTTGAAAATAAGTTGTTGATACCTCTCTCTCAATTTTCTTTGGATATCCTTTTCCACTATCAAATAATAGGAATTCAATGATTTTAGTGAGAGAAACTCTATTTGAGAGGGAAAATGTTGTAGATCATGTAGATCAAGAAAGTTAAATCAATGGCTATGCATGTTTATTTATATAGTCATTGTTTTGCATGCAAATGAGTTAAATTTTGTAAGAATCAATTCATTGTTCTAGTCATCGACTCGATTTAGCATAGCCTAAAAGCAGAGAACCTAGGGGGATAGTCTTAGGTATTTCATTAGTTATCTTGTGGTGCTTGGGATACCATGGCTCTCTAGGATTTGAACATGGATCTCCACAATGAGAACCCAAAACTAGATAAATATATCATTAGGAAAGCCTTCATGAGAAAAGGAAGTGGGATTTGATCCATTTATGTGTGCACATACATGCCTCTAAAAATTCCTTGTTTATGCTTTTCCATTGCAAAATAGTGGGAAAATCAAGGATTTCAATGAGAGAAAGTATGGATGAGAAAAAATGATTATGCATGTTTATTTTGTATATTGATTTCTAGCATTGAGTCCCTACTAGTACTGTTTCTATTACAATTAGCAATAGCATAATAGCTTAAGGCTGTAGCTTATATCAAGTTTAAAGTTCTATAATTTTGGCTACGAAAAGGCCATAGTAAACTTTTTCTTCTTGTGGAAATTCCTCACATTCAATCTTACTGTAGTTAAATTCCATTGATTCATTTAGTAAACATCTTTTTTAGATGGGAATTTTCGTTTTGCTTTCTCTTGTTTGTGTGGGTCATTGTACTTGGAGCCAATGACCATAAATTTTCAAGGTACTTTGTTATGAAAGAAAAAGAATTCATCGAATGTTTATAAATTCAATATATGTGTGCCTGCCATGTACAGATACATGCCTTGTTGGAAATAAAAAAAATTGATTTTAGTTAGCACAACAATACAAGACTCACTAACTTCAAGTAAATTTTGAGTCCTTTTCTAAAGGTCGGGACTGACTAAATATCAAAAGCACAAACTTGTTACAAGTAGTAATATATATTTCCGGTTTTGTTACTAACATAATTATAATTTTAATTGCAGTTATTACAACAAAATTAATGAAGCAAGGGGAAATGCTAACAATACTAAGCACACTTGTGGATTCCTTGGCTTGGCCTTTTGCATTACTTTCTGTAACAAATTTTATAGATAGAAAATGGTCAATAGTTGTGGATAGGTTTGTATATCCTTGAATACATCCCTCATTTCCCAAGTTGGATGCAGGAGCCTAATGTGTGTGGGGAATGCATTAGAGGCCCAAGTCTCACCCTTTCAATCAAAACTAAAACCTCCATATCTATTGAGCTAAGAATGGATAATAAGAAGCCTCCATTATAAGAGAAATTGAAATTTATTGTTAAAGTGAATTTCACACATAAGTAAACATTTATACATATTACATTTTGGATTAAATGTTGGCCAATATTCAGATCTTTGCACAATAAGTAAAAAAAAATACCTTTGTATTGTTTCAGATTAGACAAAGTAGGAGTACTTCTTTCTCAAGTTTTGTTTAAGGGATTGTAAGGAAACAGGTCTTCAATTGTCAACACACTAGTTTCCTAGCTCCAGGTTACTGATTAGGAACATAATCATTTTTTTTTTAATCTCAAGAGGCTAGATCCATATTAAACTTCCAAAAGCAATATCTTCCTTCGTTAGGAAATGAAGGAATGGAATAAATAATTTTAGATGGTATCCTAGAAGACATTCCTTTTGAATATTCCCTAATCGAAGGCCCAATTAAAGAGAGTTGGTTCAGAACATGGTCAATTTTGTCTCAAGCTATAAACATTGGCTCAATTAAAGATACAATCATCTATTTTGGGGACAATATGTGTGCTACAATATTGTTGTGCTATCTAAGGGAACGAGTGAAAAAAATTATGGGGAACCAAAGAAACCCTGTAATAATGGGTGTACTCCATAATGTGGACGGTTATTTTTTTTCATACGAAAAAACTAAACCAGAGAAACCGTGTATTTAAAGTTTATTAAAAAGAATGGAATTTACTAACTTGTGAATGGGATTTCGACTGCAAATTCAACTCCAATGCTCCATAATTCTATGCATGCCTCTTCAAATCCTCCAAGTTTGATCCAATGCCCTTCTATCCATGGCAGCAATTGAAAATATATACCCAATTTTTCAAACCCTTCAATCGGTGTCATAATTTCAATCTGCATGGCCTAATAGATGCCTCTCATACCTAAATCATCCTCTCACAACCAACCAACCACTCGCTCCTGCCAAAGGGAAATATTTGAGACCAAATATCGATTTGGCGGGGTGCTACTTGAACTGGTTCAGGGTTGCAAAATCTACCCATCATTAACCATGCAAGTTCCATTGTTATTAATCACTTTCCCATTTGGAGGTCGAGAAATAATTAGCATGGTTAGTCCATAACGTAGCATGCATGATTGTTTTATAAAATATGAATATAGAACATGCATGATTGTCCCTAAGATATGAATAAAGAGCATGCATGATTGTTTTATAAAAGATGAATATAGAGATGCATGATTGTTCATAAGGTATGAATATCGATCATGAATGATTGCTTCACAAAAATATGAATATAGAGCTACATGATTGATTCATGAGATATGAATGCTGGGTTACATGATTGTTCATAAAGATATGAATATAGAGCTGCATGGTTGATTTACGAGATATGAATGTTGGGCTTCATGATTATTTGAATATCATATGTTTTTATAAAATCAGATTTTGTTTCATTACAATCTATATTCCTAGGATTATGAATGATGTTATGGTATAAACATGATTGAAAGCATATGTTACAATATTTCTATTTGATTGGTAAATAGATAAATTCATGTTAAGAAGAATAAGGGCTTTCATAAATATTCACGAGATATAAATATAAGACTCATATAGAACTGCAAAACATTATATGAAATATGAATGGGGTTATGTCGAAACATTGATTTAATGTGTACATAACTATATGAACCACTGCAAATACATTGAGGTATTCATGTGACTAAAAGTCGTGAGATATGGTTATACTGAAACATTGGTTAGAATGTTTTGCATGTTAGTATGAGTTGTTTATCATTTTATTCAAATGACTGGATTATGTAAGGTTGTTAATTAATAACTTGAATGAATTTGGATTGTAGGGAAAAACTATATGTCTTGATCTACAAGAAAAATGACATGTATTGAATTAAGAGAAATTAGGATGGTTGATCATGAAAGAGAACAAGATGTTGTGAAGCAAGAAGATTATGGTAGCAGATCAAGAGGTTCCTATGTATTGGGAACAAGTCAAAATAGAAGCCCTAATCATATTCTAAGAGATGTTAAGACTCTTGAAGAAAATTAAATTATCTTATTTAGATTCATGTTTCAAAGAAGAGATTCATATATACATGAGCATAAGTCTATGTGATGGAGGACCGAGATTATGATTCTCACATTTACATGGTGAGAGGGAGTTGCTAGTCTTGCTAGCTCTCGAAGAACCAGTGTAACTGGTTGAAGTACCTCCTGTAAAAAGGAGATATCCATGATGCTCATATTCAAAAGAAAGATGAGACATGTATTCAAGGTTCTTGTTATGATTCTTATGAGTAGTGGTGTGGTAGTCACCAAACAAAGATTTTCCTCAGTTAAGGAAAATGTGTAGTAAAAGAGCATGAAGAGTTTCAGGATGATGGACTACAAATCCATGGCCCCACATATGAAGGTAAATATGAAATTTTATAATTCTTATTTCATATTTGGAGGATCTCAAGTCAGTTGAGATGTATTTAGTTAGTCGAGATGTATTTAGTTAGTCACAGGTCCTAGGATCTATTATGTGCTTTGCAGTTTTTACATAGACATGTACAAAGCATGTGTTGTGGTACCTACTTGTCACAAGTGTATGTGGACTCAGATATGTCTTGATCAATTAAATAGAGTTTCAAATATATATGAAATATGACTAGTATAGTGATTAATGAACATCACATATGTTTCTCTAGATAGAGCATGCTGAAAAGCAGTAAATATTTTGAGGGTTCTAGTCAGTTATATTTGAGACATGGTACATATCCACAGATGAGCAACATTTTCATCATTCTTACTAAGGCTTTGTCCAGGACAAGCTTGGTATAGTACATAGTAACTCCTCTAGTTGAAGAGGGAGTATTGATGTGTCTTCATAGGATATAGTAGATAAAGTATCCACTAGTTAGTCATAGTACATGACTTAGGAAGCCAAGGGATGTGATACTTTGTGGAGAGAATCCACATGAGTAGAGACATGGTCAAAAGTATCAAAGACTATTTATAGTATGGACTATTAGAGAACAGTTAAAGCCTCTCAGAGAGGTAGTTGGGGTGCTGCAAATATAAAGATAATGATCATTGAGAAAGTGATCATGACTTGAAGAACATCACAGAGAATGTCAATCTCATAGAGAACTTCTCCAGATAACAGAATATTCAACAAGTCAACAAATGTTGAAGAGTGAAAGAAAAGATAAGTCTTTCTTTCTGCATGGTATTAGACATTTGATGTATAATGTTGTATGTGATGGATTTAAAATCCATGGTTTCTAGTTTAGAGAAACTTTATTTTGGATTGGATCAAGATGATTCTGCTTTGTGTAAGTAGTTGGTTGGTCTTAGAGTAGACTTGTATTTTATACTTTATACTAGGCATATGTTTGAGTACCTTTGAGGTACATTAGACTAGGATCTTCGTTGTATTTGATACATCGCAAACCTATTATTTGATTGTGTTATCCAACTATTGTTTTAGTCTGATATAAGTGATGTAATTTGAGGCTAGTACTACAAAAGCTATGTGTATTGCAAATAGTACGGTAGAAGAAAGATGTATGTCTAAGAGTACTACATAAGCAAAATGTGTTTTTCGGATAGTACTACATACTATGGTGTAGTGTAGCTTGGGAAGCTACCTATTAGGGTGAAAGACTTGATCCTATAGTCATTAGGTGTTAATAGTCAATCTTTCTTGAAAACCCTATATGTATTTTATGATAAAAACACATTTGAGATGAAGTTTTACTTCATTGAATTCATGGTCATGAATTCTAGTACATAGGTACCGATGAGAATATTAAAAATTTATGACAATCCTTCATCTATAATAAAGTTCGGATGCTTCCGAGATAAGATTGATATGGAAGAGAATGTCTCCCTTGCTGAGAGGGAGTGTTGAGAGCACAACTTCGGAAGTTATTTGTTGGGCTCATTATTTAACATGGTTTCTTGCATATTCTAGTTTTTGTCATAAAGATATTGTTAAATTTCTCAGAGTCTTTTGCTTAAGCAAGTGACATTTTTACTATACCATTCATATTCTATCACACAAATTAGTTTTGTTGTAATATAGACATTATGAAGTACTTTCTAAGCTGTAAGTGGATGAAGAGCCAACAAACACAACAATCTTACTTGGAAATATTGCCAAATTTTTTTATGAGGGGACAAGGAGGAAAGTTTTGATAAATGCATTCACTGTATGTGCACTTCATGATGCTTTTGCACCAGCACGAGCTATAGAATTGATGGCTCTAAGTGCAACTAGTTCATATTATGACCTTACAGGGATTGCAACTCGCACCTTACCTAATGTTGTCATGTTGACTGTTGATCCAGACAGTAATGTGAGATCTAAGCTTTCAAGGTGATTGAATTGTTTCCACAAAGTATGAAGCACCATCATGGGATCATTATAAAAAGGGGTATGACTTCGTGCATCTAATTTTTTTGGTGCATCGGGTCATCAATTCATCAATATACAGGTTCATAATTATGAATAGTGCGGTCTAGTGAAGGTGAATCATCAAAACAATTATTCTGGAAATGTTTGAGTGTCTCATCTGGCTATCACGAGCCACGGTGCTTGAGTTATTCCCTTCTTCCTGAGTATGATGGAAACTTTGATAATACTCCCTCATATTCAATTTTGAGCCCTTATATAACATAAGCATCTGATTCGCAAACCCGCCAGTCAGCACCATGTACCTTGTTCTTTGTTGAGTTTGGTTTTATTGCTACGAGTAGTGTTTTCAATGTAGGCGGTGTGGTGAACATAGTTCTCAATAAATTGCTAATTGATATGCATGGATTACTTTAGAAATCGACTGAACTAAATGCACAGGGACTTCACTTAGTGAACCTCTCACATAGCACATGCGATCGTGGAATATTAAAGAATACCCTTAATTTCCACAGATATTGACCCAAACTCTTTTTGTTGAAACCCCCTCCCAATACTTAAAACCTCCTCCCCACCCATTTTTATACCTCAATCCTTATAAACCACCCTACCCACCCCCACCTTAAACCCCTCATCCCCCCCAATACCTGCAATATGTTGGTTCAATTTTTGATAATTTTAAAACCCACAATATGAACTAACGTGATAGGATATTGGTCAACAAGTGAAGCCCCGGTGACTAAATGATGCTTCCAGGAATGCTACTGAGGTGCAAGTCATGAAGTGATGAAAGACCAAATAGAATGCCACTGGGGTTCTAATGTGGAAGTATTCCACACATAAAAATTCAGGCATCTGTGGCTAAGAGATGTGGCACAGAGGAAACAAAATGTGTTCAATATCCTCCTTCAACGCAAATCTTGGGTTTATATAAATCTTCAATTTTTTAAAAAGTCATTACGTGCTCTTATCAAAATATCAAAACAATTATATTGACAACCATAAGCAATCTTGAAGATGTGGATATTTGAAATTAATTCAGGATGTTTCTACAATAATGCATTTGGTTGCAAAAAATTCTTTATTTGACTATAATGTAACCAACTGTATTTCTTATTTGGATGCAAAGGGATAGAATGTAAATGCTATATAAAGAGAAAATGTTGGGATGCTAAAGTATATACATAGAAGAGAAAAAATATATATAGAGAAGAGGATAGAAATATAGAGGGGGGTATATTTAGAAGAGATGGATGATCTACATCAAGTTGCATTATTTTCTTTCAATAAATATATAGAACTTTTCAGTTCTACAATTCTTGTTGTTGTAAGTTGTTTTTTTAGTATGAGTTGATTGAGCTGGCTGGTTGATGAAGAAGGAAGGCCCCCTTCTCTTGAGACAAATATATATGTATTATGTTTAGAATAGTTTCCAAATTTTCCATTCACATTAGTGATTTGAGTTTTTGTTTTATTTCTTCTCAACATAAAGTGTGAAGTATGAACAATATTCAACATAGTTTGATTGATTTCCAATTTGTTTATTGATCTAAGAATTGTAAAAGTACCAGTCACAAGTTTGATATTTGTATTGGAGATTTAGCAGAGTTAAAGTATTATTTTCTACCAACAATTCCTTAAATAGATCATTTGTATACTCAATACAGCTTAGAGAAAGTTAGTACAAGTTAGATCAAGCTGGTACGTGTTAGTGCAAGCTAGTGCAAGTTATTTGATGAAGCATTCGTTCATAATTTCAAAAGTAGGTGGTATAGACTCTTCTCCAATTATACACATATGGTGTTGGTATCTCTAAGTATACCTCCATGGGTTGACAATTAAGTGTTGATATATAAGGTATACATGTAGATCGTCATTATTCTCCATGAACTTATGTGTTAAGGTGTAATCATTGTGTTGTAATCAAGTTCTAAATCTATGTTGTAATTATACTAATATCTTCTCCATGACCTTATGTTGTATTAAATTCTAATACTTGTGTTGTATCAATTCCGAAACTTATATTGTATTGAGTTCACATGACATTGCCATATTCGGGAGAGATGATTGTACTAGTATATTATGGTTAATATCATGACCTTATGTTAAAGTTCTCAGTATTATGAGTAATATCAAGATAGTATACTTGTGAGTAATATCAAGTCCTACAAATATCCTCATATGATTGAGGTGGTAAAGCTTGTGAGTAATATCAAGCTAAGACTTGTGAGTAATATCAAGTCAATAGACTTGTGAGTAATATCAAGTTCTACAAATATCCTCATGTTATGAGGTGGTGTACTTTACTATGTAAAGTGAATATACTATATGATGTATGGCTAGTCATGGTCAATAGGTGCTACAAGTCTCCTTTATGGATTAGATACCCCTAGAGTGATTTACTTTAGCATGTGACTATATGACCCAGGGTAATACATATGATCATAGGTTCGGAATCAATCTTATGAGTATGATATGATATAGAATTTATGAAAAAATATATGGACCATGCAGAGATAATTAATATAAGCACATAGATAGAGAGAGAATTCGAATTTCCCATGTTGCCACCAAGTGAACTCGAATTGATAAGGCATGAGTTAATTATTATTTATGGTAAAAAAGTTCAATTAATTAAGGAATCAACTCCTTAATTTATGCAAGTGGTTGTTGAAGATGCCACTAATGGAGAATCACTAGTTATGTTTAGTTACATTTAGTTCAGTTCAGTTAAACTCAATTGTATGCAGTTACACTTAGTTGCATGTAGTTCCATCCAGTTTAGTTCAGTACACTCAGTTAACAACTTACTTAGAGTTAGTTAATTAATGGAAGGCACATATCTTCTTGTGAGAGATAATTATGGAGTTTCAACCTAGAACCAAGTTAGTGAGAGCACATATCTTCTAGTGGGAGATAATTATGAAGTTCCATCTTGGCACCAGGTCAATGGGGGGGTGGACGATTAAAGTTGTATCAGTGTTCCAAGTGTTAATAAGTTATTGATGCATGCAGCATTTTTTTTGTTGTATAACCTAATTTAGCCTGTTATTAAAGTTCTATGCACTAGGAAATTTGGATACAGTGTTCCATTTGATCTCCACTCTCTGGTGCTCTCTGTGAAAGCAATCTGTTATCGTGTTGTAATCATTCTCTACCACTTACCAATCATACTCTAAGATTGTTTGTTGGGTTTTTAATCCTCTGAATCAGTGGATGGTTTTCCTAGGGTATATTTTGTTTTATATGGTTTGATTTATGTCTTTGGATTATTGATGAGATTTATATGCACTGTTATTGTGGAGTAAAGTTCTAAAGTTCAATTCTCTTCATATTTTTCACAAGCACTAACAATGTATTATCTCTTATAGTTGATTGATTTATGTGGCTGATATATTTATAAGATTTATTTGTGGCTGATGTATTTATGTTGTTGATATATTTATGTATCTGATATATTCATATGTGGCTGATTTATGATATTCATATGTGTTGAAATTGATTGATAAAATTTTTAAAGTTCAAGCATATCCGATTTCACTCAAACATTCACAGTTTGGAGTTTGCATTTCTTACCCCCTTTTCACTTTGTTTAATTATGGTTTTATTTTCATGTTTTTGTTCTATTTCACTAACAACCGTTTTTAGAATCACTTGGAGCACCCACCCACCAACAAGGGGAACCTAATACTTAGTCCTTGCCCCTCGCCAAGTGGGAAGGATTCAATCTTGTGAAATCTTTTCCACAACATCCAAATAAAGTGGGTTAGCCATATGTAGTTAGGTATGATCCAAGAGGAAGTCCTATAAAATATATTCTACCAAAAGAAGTTGATAATGAATAATATCAAGAAGATGATGTAGAGGATCGAGTATCTATGTGAAACCAATAAGTACTTGAAGAATACATTGAAGGTAATGTAGATGAGGGAAAGGTACTAGATTTCATTTATTTGGATCTTGATTATTTAGATTCAAATTCTGATGAAGAACTTGAATATTAATGAATATGTGTGTGTGTGTTGAAATTAACTATGAGATACTTTGTCAAGTTGATTACGTCAGCTTCTATGAGATGCAACCACTATTTAATTGCATAATTCTACATTGGCCAAATATTACATGACCACATATGGGATCTCACAAAATTGGTGGCCACATTGACTAGTTCCTTATACATCTTACTAATCATACTCTATTAAATCTATACAAATGACAAAAAAATGACTTAAAACAAAGAAAAAATCATCCTTCATATATTAAAAATTTTTCCATTATAACAACTTATGTTTCATCATTAAAGTTAAATATAACACTATTTCAAAAGTTATGGGACTATCAAACTGGAAACAATTATGGGACCACATCTATTGTACACTTCACGTGATGCTATTTGAGTAACCTATGAGACCATAGAAACCACATTCAAAGATAGTTACTTGAGTAACCTATGAGACCCTGGAAACCATGTTGTGAGGTCATCATCATGATGATATTGAAGATGATGATGATCATGATGATGGTGATGATTATGGTGATGATGATGATGTCGAAGATAGTGATCATGATGATGATGATAATTGTTATGGTGATGATGATGATGTCAAATATGACAATCATCATGACGATGAGGATGGTGATGAAGACAATGATGATGGGTTTTATTACCCCTAAAATACTCCTAAAATCCTAAACACATAATCACTACATCCTCAATCTCCTAACCCCTCTAACAATGATGATGTTGTTGATGGGGATGATGATGATGGGGATGAAAATTATGGGGATGATGTTCATGATGATTACATTGATGATGATGATGTATAAGAAAATGATGATCATGATAATGAATATGTTGATGATGGTGATGATGAACACTAAATATTGTAACCCCTAAACCTATAACCCCTAGAATGTTAAACCCTATCCCAAAACACCTATGTTGTTGTTGATGATGATCATGAGTATGAATAGTGATGATGATGACGATGACGACGATGATGATGATGTTGTTTATGATGATTGTGATGATGAATAGTGGTGATGATGATGAGAATGACAATGATGTTGTTGTTGATGATGATTTTGATGATGTTGATAGTGATGATCATGTTGATGATGACAATGATTATGATGGGGATGGTGATGATGATGATGATGGTACTGATGATGATTATGTTTTTGTTTTTTATGACAATAAGATGATGTTGATATTGATGATCATCTTTATATGATTATAATTTCATCAACACTAACATTTTCATCATCACTTATGTCATAATTATCATCATCATTGACATTGTCATTAAATTTTTAATTTAAATATTTTTATCAAAATTAATTTTTAAATTAAAATGTTATATTTTTACTTTTAATTAAAATTTATTTTTCGTTATATGTAAATTTGTTGAAAAAATTGCACATACACACACATATGTATTTATGTATGTATGTATGTATGTATGCATGCGTGTTTGTAGACATACATACATACATACATATATATATATATACACACACACACACACACACACACACACATACATACATACATACATACATACATACATACATACATACATACATATATATATATATATATATATTAAATACATAAATAAATAGTAAACAAATAAAAATAAAATAATAAACGAACAAAAATAAAATGAGCCAAAGAAAACATACCTTTGATCTCTCCAGCGCCCGAGAAGAGATACCAGTGAGAAACCAACGGTTTAAAAGTGGGAGACTAAGTAGAGAAGCCCAAAGAGAAACCAATGTGAGACTAGAGGAGTTGGATTACTGCCAACAAGGGGATACTAATTAGATAAACTCCTAGGAGAGAGGAGTGGGATTCTCTCTTAAGGAAGACTGCAGTTGTGTAGAGAAACTTTGAGAGTAGCCAATGCCTCTAAAATATGTGAGTACTAAGCCATAAATTGTTCCTCATTAAAGAAAATAATTCTTCATTCAATCAAATCAATGGAATGCATCGTTTATTAAGAATTTGTGTGTTTATCCTTGATATCCTCACCCTCACCCTCTTTAGGTGTAAATGCGCCTTCTGAAACTCTATAGTGAATTGATTGTGAAATAAAATCATGCCTTTTAGTAGTAAATTACTCTTGAAGTAAAATAATTTTAGTTCAAAATTGATAAAACAGAACATTGAGGATAAATCATGAACCCCTAGCCTGCTAAGGTGACATCTAATGGGTAATGGGTAAATTGACCACCTTAAAATCTGTAGTGAATTGACTATGAACGAAAAATTATTCCTTTCAGTGGGAAAATAATCTTGAAATAAAATTGTTTGAGTTAGAAATCTATAAAGAAATACCTTTGAGGATAAACACGGGATAAATCATGAAGGCCTAGATCCAAGAGGATTTCTAGAACCGTGTGTGAAATTGCTTGGGAGAAGATAACAAATTTTATTCCTGAAATTGATAGACTGAAGACACTTGAAGGAAAATTGTGAACATTTTAAAGCTATAACTACCTCAAAACCCTTAGTGAGATTTCAATTTTTGAGAGATCAATTCATTTTAATTATGCAATGATACTGAAAAAAAATCTAAGGGATTTAAGAAGTGGTGGCTAGGAAAATAGAGACACTCCATATGCAAGGTGTTGAATTTTAAGGATAAATTGTCCATGTAGAGAGTTTATTTACGAGATTTTTTTTTTATAGTGAACACGCTACTTAAACCAAATTGTTATATCTTTAATATTGATGCAGTAGGTTAAAAAGACTCCCACATAACAAAATGAAAATCTCATCTAGATGGAGTCAACCTCTTCATAGGAAATGCAATTTGTATAAGAGAAAATTTTGATTTACTATTTATTTATTTGAGTGACAATTTGCAAGATATTTTCAAATATTTTTTATGCACATACCTATACCCCAAATAGGTGGATGAGTTCATCCCCTTTTCTATAGTTCAAAATGGATTTCGATCTCTCTTTAAGCAAAATCACACTATTAAACCCCACTGAATTTTTACTTGAATAGAATATCACCTCCCATTCCCATTACTTATAAGTTGTTGGTTCATATCTTGCAACATCCTACAACATTTCTTAGCATGCATTCCACTTTCCTACATGGATGATATTACATCAACCACCTTTCCAAGTTCCATGTCCTCTAACTTATAACCTTTGATAAATTCTGAAACATCTTGGACACTAAGCTTCCAAATGATGGGTGCAACATCAAGAATATATCCCAATATTCATGTCTACATAGGGTGGTCAATAGAACTCAATATTTGATTATAATATGTACATCGTAATTTCAACATCCTATCAACAAATTTTCTATCACATGGACAATATAGTATTGGACCCTTGTCTCCATTCCAACATCCTCTTGACAAAGTTGCTATGACATCAACGATCTAGTCTTCAACCCTTGTCTATATTTTGATGTTCTACAAAAATAAATTATATTCCATCGATGTTGTAGTCTTCAAATCTTGTCTCTATTATGATGTTCCACTGATGTAAAGGATACAAGGTAGAACTACATCATTGAATGTCATTCAGAGGATGCAATCCTGACATTTTATCAACAAACTACTCTCTAAACCTTGTATTTATTACAACATTCCACCGATGTAAATGAGATAAGGTAGAACTATGTCATAGTTGCAATGAATGTCATTCAAACGCCATAATACCAATGTTATAGGATATCGTAGAAGTTTCAATAATTTTTTTTCAATGTTCCATGTTCATTGTTTTCCAACATCAATATGTCGGATAAAGAGTCAATAGGTTGTCTAAGTTCACATCCAAATTTAGTAGTGTGATCATACACATTTCACTTGATGCACCCTTGCATTGATTACTAAATACAATATCCCCATGTCATGTATTCCATCATGATGATTTGCGAGGTCTATCTAATGTCTCAACACATCATCCAATCACCTCACCAATACTTACATGATGATATGAACACCCTCTTCTTTTTCTTAACACAATACCAAGGTACACCCTTTCTCCACTAAACGGACCCTTAGGTTTACTAGAAGGAATTTCTCTTCAATACTCCACAGTTCCTAAAAAACATCCCATTTAATGGTCTCTAAGTGTTGCAAGAAAGTTATAGTCCAAGACACTGAAACAAGTAGGAATAATATTGGAAACTTGTGTAGTACCTTTATACAAATTTGACCAATCATCAAAAGTATCCTTCATATGATATTAACTAAACAATAGCATTAGCCATTTTGTTGGCACTTGAATGTTTTTTGGTTAAGTCTAGAGAACAAATTTTCATTAATCCTAGAAACAACTAAGCAATGGAATTATATACTAAATAGCACAATTATTTGTAGTGCAAGCAAAATAATAATTCTAGTGAGAAGATTAAATACTATCAAAACTTGTTAGTGTATCAATGGCATTTTTTGGCACATGCAACTTAGTAGAATTCCTTTGAAAAAAATATTAACATTTTAAAAAAATCAAGGTGAATTATATAGCTCATGGAGAAGCCTGTTAGTAGCTTTTAAAAGCATAGTAAAGAGACTACTAATAATTTTTGGGTGTTTG